>JALBWW010000013.1:16720086-17050154 GCA_023212625.1 Styphnolobium japonicum
TGACACTCTTAACTCTGATCTAACTCATGTGTTTCATCAAAACATCTACAACTTGGGCTACATGTTCTTTTGAACGAAGATCAATCGAAGGAACAAATGAGCTTTCAACTTTAAAACAAAGATATGTTGAGTCTCAGCCTCCGATGTAGCTTGATACACATGTTGACTCTCTTAACTACCATCTAACTCATGTGTTTCATCAAAACATCTACATCTTGGGCTACATGTTCTTTTGAACAAAGATCAACGAAAAAGGAACAAATGAGCTTTCAACTTTAAAACCAAGATATGTTGAGTCTTCAACCTCCGATGTAGCTTGATACAAATCTGTTGACACTCTTAACTACCAATCTAACTCATGAGCTTCATCAAAACATCTACAACTTGGGCTACAAGTTCTTTTGAATGAAGATCAGCGAGAAAAGGTACAAATGAGCTTTCAACTTTAAAACCAAGATATGTTGAGTCTTCGACCTCAGTGGGTGCTTGATACACAATCTGTTGACTCTCTCGAGCCATCTAACTCATGTGTTTCATCGAAACATCTACATCTCTGGCTAGAAGTTCTTTTTAACAAAGATCAATCGAAAAGGTCCAAATGAGGTTTCAACTTTAAAACTAAGATATGTTGAGTCTTCAGCCTCCGTGGTAGCTTGATACACATCTGTTGACTCTCTCAACTGCCATCTAACTCGTGTTTCATCAAAACATCTACATCTCCGGCTACAAGTTCATTTTAACGAAGATCAATCGAAAAGGTCCAAATGAGCTTTCAACTTTTCAACCAGGATATCTTGAGTCTTCAGCCTCCGTGGGTTCTTGATCCACATCTGTTGACTCTCTCAACTGCCATCTAACTCATGTGTTTCATCAAAACATCTACAACTTGGGCTACAAGTTCTTTTGAACGAAGATCAACAGAAAAGGTACAAATGAGCTTTCAACTTTTAAACCAACATATCTTGAGTCTTCTGCCTCCGTGGGTGCTAGATACACATCTGTTGACTCTCTCAACTGCCATCTAACTCATGTGTTTCATCAAAACATCTACATCTCTGGCTAGAAGTTCTTTTGAACGAAGATCAGCCGAAAAGGTACAAATGAGCTTTCAACTTTAAAACCAAGATATCTTGAGTCTTCGATATAAATGGTAGGTGCTTCTTGATACACATATGTTGACTCTCTTAACTACCATCTAACTCATGTGTTTCATCAAAACATCTACATCTTGGGCTACAAGTACTTTTGAACGAAGATCAATCGAAAAGGTCCAAATGAGCTTTCAACTTCAAAACCAAGATATGTTGAGTCTACGGCGTCCGTGGGTGCTAAATACACATATGTTGACTCACTCAACTGCCATCTAACTCATGTGTTTCATCAAAACATCTACATCTCCGGCTAGAAGTTCTTTTTAACGCAGATCAATCGAAAAGGTCCAAATGAGCTTTCAACTTTAAAACCAAGATATGTTGAGTCTTCAGCCCTCGTGGGTTCTTGATCCACATCTGTTGACACTCTTAACTACCATCTAACTCATGAGTTTCATCAAAACATCTACATCTCCGGCTAGAAGTTCTTTTTAACGTAGATCAATCGAAAAGGTCCAAATGAGCTTTCAACTTTAAAACCAAGATATGTTGACTGTTCAACCTCCGTGGTAGCTTGATACATATCTGTTGACTCTCTCAACTGCCATATAACTCATGTGTTTTATCAAAACATCTACATCTTCGGGTAGAAGTTCTTTTAACGATGATCAATCGAAAAGGTACAAATGAGCTTTCAACTTTTGAACCAAGATATGTTGAGTCTTCAGCCTCCATGGGTGCTTGATACACATTTGTTGACACTCTTAACTACCATCTAACTCATGTGTTTCATCAAAACTTCTACATCTTGGGCTACAAGTTCTTTTGAACGAAGATCAATAGAAAAGGTACAAATGAGCTTTCAACTTTAAAACCAAGATATGTTGAGTGTTCAGCCTCCGTGGTAGCTTGAACACATCTGTTGACTCTCTCAACTGCCATCTAACTCATGTGTTTCATCAAAACATCTACATCTCTGGCTAGAAGTTCTTTTTAACGAAGATCAATCGAAAAGGTCCAAATGAGCTTTCAACTTTAAAACCAAGATATGTTGAGACTCAGCCTCCGTGGTAGCTTGATACACATCTCGTTAACTCTCTCAACCGCCATCTAACTCATGTGTTTCATCAAAACATCTACATCTCTAGCTAGAAGTTCTTTTTAACGAAGATCAATCGAAAAGGTCCAAATGAGCTTTCAACTTTTCAACCAGGATATCTTGAGTCTTCAGCCTCCGTGGGTTCTTGATCCACATCTGTTGACACTCTTAACTACCATCTAACTCATGTGTTTCTTCAAAACATCTACAACTTAGGGTACAAGTACTTTTGAACGAAGATCAACGAGAAAGGTACAAATGAGCTTTCAACTTTTGACCAAGATATGTTGAGTCTTCACCTCCATGGGTGCTTGATACACATATGTTGACTCTCTTAACTACCATCTAACTCATGTGTTTCATCAAAACATCTACATCTTGGGCTACATGTTCTTTTTAACGAAGATCAATCGAAAAGGTCCAAATGAGGTTTCAACTTCAAAACCAAGATATGTTGAGTCATCAACCTCCGTGGGTGCTTCATACACATATGTTGACTCTCTCTGCTACCATCTAACTCATGTGTTTCATCAAAACATCTACATCTCTGGCTAGAAGTTCTTTTTAACGTAGATCAATCGAAAAGGTCCAAATGAGCTTTCAACTTTAAAACCAAGATATGTTGAGTCTTCAGCCTCCGTGGTAGCTTGATACACATATGTTGACTCTCTTAACTACCATCTAACTCATGTGTTTCATCAAAACATCTACATCTTGGGCTACAAGTTCTTTTGAACGAAGATCAATCGGAAAGGTCCAAATGAGGTTTCAACTTTAAAACCAAGATTTGTTGAGTCTTCAACGTCCGTGTGTGCGAGATACACATCTGTTGACTACTTCAACTGCCATCTAACTCATGTGTTTCATCAAAACATCTACATCTCTGGCTAGAAGTTCTTTTTAACGAAGATCAATCGAAAAGGTCCAAATGAGCTTTCAAGCTTAAAACCAAGATATGTTGAGGCTTCAGCCTCCGTGGGAGCTTGATACACATATGTTGACTCTCTCTGCTACCATCTAACTCATGTGTTTCATCAAAACATCTACATCTCCGGCTAGAAGTTCTTTTAACGAAGATCAATCGAAAAGGTCCAAATGAGCTTTCAACTTTTCAACCAGGATATCTTGAGTCTTCAGCCTCCGTGGGTTCTTGATCCACATCTGTTGACACTCTTAACTACCATCTAACTCATGAGTTTCATCAAAACATCTACATCTTCGGCTAGAAGTTCTTTTGAACGAAGATCAAAAGAAAAGGTACAAATGAGCTTTCAACTTTTAAACCAACATATCTTGAGTCTTCTGCCTCCGTGGGTGCTGGTGCTAGATACACATCTGTTGACTCTCTCAACTGTCATCTAACTCATGTGTTTCATCAAAACATCTACATCTCCTACTAGAAGTTCTTCTTAACGAAGATCAATCGAAAAGGTCCAAATGAGCTTTCTATTTTAAAACCAAGATATGTTGAGTCTTCAGCCTCCGTGGGTGCTTCATACACATATGTTGACTCTCTCTGCTACCATCTAACTCATGTGTTTCATCGAAACATCTACATCTCTGGCTAGAAGTTCTTTTTAACGTAGATCAATCGTAAAGGTCCAAATGAGCTTTCAACTTTAAAACCAAGATATGTTGAGTGTTCAGCCTCCGTGGTAGCTTGAACACATCTGTTGACTCTCTCAACTGCCATCTAACTCATGTGTTTCATCAAAACATCTACATCTCTGGCTAGAAGTTCTTTTAACGAAGATCAATCGAAAAGGTCCAAATGAGCTTTCAACTTTAAAACTAAGATATGTTGAGTCTTCAGCCTCCGTGGTAGCTTGATACACATCTGTTGACTCTCTCAACTGCCATCTAACTCATGTGTTTCATCAAAACATCTACAACTTGGGCTACAAGTACTTTGGAACGAAGATCAACAGAAAAGGTACAAATGAGCTTTCAACTTTAAAACTAAGATATGTTGAGTCTTCTACCGATGTGGTAGCTTGATAAACATCTGTTGACTCTCTTAACTGCCATCTAACTCATCTGTTTCATCAAAACATCTACAACTTCGGCTAGAAGTTCTTTTGAACGAAGATCAATCGTAAAAGGTCCAAATGAGCTTTCAACTTTAAAACCAAGATATGTTGAGTCTTCACCTCCGTGGGTAGCTTGATACACATCTGTTGACTCTCTCAACTGTCATCTAACTCATATGTTTCATCAAAACATCTACATCTTCGGGTAGAAGTTCTTTTAACGAAGATCAATCGAAAAGGTCCAAATGAGCTTTCAACTTTAAAACTAAGATATGTTGACTGTTCAGCCTCCGTGGTAGCTTGATACATATCTGTTGACTCTCTCAACTGCCATCTAACTCATGTGTTTCATCAAAACATCTACATCTTCGGCTAGAAGTTCTTTTAACGAAGATCAATCGAAAAGGTCCAAATGAGCTTTCAACTTTTCAACCAGGATATCTTCATTCTTCAGCCTCCGTGGGTTCTTGAACGCATCTGTTGACTCTCTCAACTGTCATCTAACTCATGTGTTTCATCAAAACATCTACATGTCCGGCTCAAAGTTCTTTTTAACGAAGATCAATCGAAAAGGTCCAAATGAGCTTTCAACTTTTAAACCAACATATGTTGAGTCTTCTGCCTCCGTGGGTGCTAGATACACATCTGTTGACTCTCTCAACTGCCATCTAACTCATGTGTTTCATCAAAACATCTACATCTCCGGCTAGAAGTTCTTTTTAACGAAGATCAATCGAAAAGGTCCAAATGAGCTTTCAACTTTAAAACCAAGATATGTTGAGTCTTCAGCCTCCTAGGGTGCTTGATACACATCTGTTGACTCTCTCTACTGCCATCTAACTCATGTGTTTCATCAAAACTTCTACAACTTGGGCTGCAAGTTCTTTTGAACGAAGATCAACAGAAAAGGTACAAATGAGCTTTCAACTTTTAAACCAACATATCTTGAGTCTTCAGCCTCCGTGGGTGGTTGATACAAATATGTCGACTCTCTCAACAGCCATCTAACTCATGTGTTTCATCAAAACATCTACATCTCCGGCTAGAAGTTCTTTTTAACGAAGATCAATCGAAAAGGTCCAAATGAGCTTTCAACTTTAAAACCAAGATATGCTGAGTCTTCAGCCTCCGTGGGTGCTTGATACACATATGTTGACTCTCTCAACTACCATCTAACTCATGTGTTTCATCAAAACATCTACATGTCCGGCTAGAAGTTCTTTTTAACGTAGATCAATCGAAAAGGTCCAAATGAGCTTTCAACTTTAAAACCAAGATATGTTGAGTCTCGGCCTCCGTGGGTGCTTGATACACATCTGCTGACTCTCTCAACTACCATCTAACTCATGTGTTTCATCAAAACATCTACATCTTGGGCTACAAGTTCTTTTTAACGAAGATCAATCGAAAAGGTCCAAATGATCTGTCAACTTGAAAACCAAGATATGTTGAGTCTTTTAGCCTCCGAGGGTGCTTGATACACATATGTTGACTCTCTCAACTGCCATCTAACTCATGTGTTTCATCAAAACATCTACATCTTCGGCTAGAAGTTCTTTTTAACGAAGATCAATCGAAAAGGTCCAAATGAGCTTTCAACTTTAAAACCAAGATATGTTGAGTCTTCAGCCTCCGTGGTAGCTTGATACACATCTGTTGACACTCATAACTACCATCTAACTCATGAGTTTCATCAAAACATCTACAACTTAGGCTACAAGTTCTTTTGAACGAAGATCAATCGAAAAGGTCCAAATGAGCTTTCAACTTTAAAACCAAGATATGTTGAGTCTTCAGCCTCCGTGGGTGCTAGATACACATCTGTTGACTCTCTCAACTGCCATCTAACTCATGTGTTTCATCAAAACATCTACATCTCCGGCTAGAAGTTCTTTTTAACGAAGATCAATCGAAAAGGTCCAAATGAGCTTTCAACTTTAAAACCAAGATATGTTGAGTCTTCAGCCTCCGTGGGTGCTTGATACACATATGTTGACTCTCTCTGCTACCATCTAACTCATGTGTTTCATCAAAACATCTACATCTCTGGCTAGAAGTTCTTTTAACGAAGATCAATCGAAAAGGTCCAAAGGAGCTTTCAACTTTTCAAAACCAAGATATGTTGAGTCTTCACCTCCGTGGGTGCTTGATACACATCTGTTGACTCTCTTAACTACCATCTAACTCATGTGTTTCATCAAAACATCTTCAACTTAGGCTACAAGTTCTTTTGAACGAAGATCAATCGAAAAGGTCCAAATGAGCTTTCAACTTGAAAACCAAGATATGTTGAGTCTTCAGCCTCCGTGGGTGCTAGATACATGTAGTTGACTCTCTCAACTGCCATCTAACTAATATGTTTCATCAAAACATCTACATCTCCGGCTAGAAGTTCTTTTTAACGAAGATCAATCGAAAAGGTCCAAATGATCTGTCAACTTTTCAACCAAGATATGTTGAGTCTTCACCTCCGTGGGTTCTTGATCCACATCTGTTGACTCTCTCAACTGCCATCTAACTCATGTGTTTCCTAAAAACATCTACATCTTCGGCTAGAAGTTCTTTTAACGTAGATCAATCGAAAAGGTCCAAATGAGCTTTCAACTTTAAAACCAAGATATGTTAAGTCTTCAGCCTCCGTGGGTGCTAGATACACATTTGTTGACTCTCTCAACTACCATCTAACTCATGTGTTTCATCAAAACATCTACATCTCCGCTAGAAGTTCTTCTTAACGAAGATCAATCGAAAAGGTCCAAATGAGCTTTCAACTTTAAAACCAAGATATGTTGAGTCTTCAAATTCTCCGTGGGTGCTTCATACACATATGTTGACTCTCTCGGCTACCATCTAACTCATGTGATTCATCGAAATATCTACATCTCTGGCTAAAAGTTCTTTTTAACATAGATCAATCGTAAAGGTCCAAATGAGCTTTCAACTTTAAAACCAAGATATGTTGAGTCTTCTCCTCCGTGGTGCTTGATACACATCTGTTGACTCTCTCAACTACCATCTAACTCATGTGTTTCATCAAAACATCTACATCTTGGGCTACATGTTCTTTTTAACGAAGATCAATCGAAATGGTCCAAATGAGCTTTCAACTTGAAAACCAAGATATGTTGAGTCTTCAGCCTCCGAGGTAGCTTGATACACATCTGTTGACACCCTTAACTACCATCTAACTCATGAGTTTCAACAAAACATCTACAACTTTGGCTACAAGTTCTTCTGAATGAAGATCAACAGAAAAGGGCCAAATGAGCTTTCAACTTTGAAACCAAGATATCTTGAGTCTTCAGCCTCCGTGGGTGCTAGATACATATCTGTTGACACTCTCTCAACTGCCATCTAACTCATGTGTTTCATCAAAACATCTACATCTCCGGCTCGAAGTTCTTTTTAACGAAGATCTATCGAAAAGGTCCAAATGAGCTTTCAACTTTAAAACCAAGATATGTTGAGTGTTCAGCCTCCGTGGTAGCTTGATACACATCTTGTTGACTCTCTCAACTGCCATCTAACTCATGTGTTCCATCAAAACATCTACATCTTCGGCTAGAATTTCTTTTAACGAAGATCAATCGAAAAGGTCCAAATGAGCTTTCAACGTTTCAACCAGGATATCTTCATTCTTCAGCCTCCGTGGGTTCTTGATCCACATCTGTTGACACTCTTAACTACCATCTAACTCATGAGTTTCATTAAAACATCTACAACTTGGGCTACAAGTACTTTGGAACGAAGATCAACAGAAAAGGTACAAATGAGCTTTCAAGTTTTCAACCAACATATCCTGAGTCTTTTGCCTCCGTGGGTGCTTGATACACATATGTTGACTCTCTTTGCTACCATCTAACTCATGTGTTTCATCAAAACATCTACATCTCCGGCTAGAAGTTCTTTTGAACGTAGATCAATCGAAAAGGTCCAAATGAGCTTTCAACTTTAAAACTAAGATATGTTGAGTTCTTGACCTCCGTGGGTGCTTCATACACATATGTTGACTCTCTCAACCGCTACCATCTAACTCATGTGTTTCATCAAAACATCTACATCTCCTGCTAGAAGTTCTTTTTAACGTAGATCAATCGAAAGGTCCAAATGAGCTTTCAACTTTAAAACCAAGATATGTTGAGTCTCACCTCCGTGGGTGCTTGATACACATCTGTTGACACTCTTAACTACCATCTAACTCATGACTTTCATCAAAACATCTACATCTTGGGCTACATGTTCTTTTGAACGAAGATCAATCGAAAAGGTCCAAATGAGCTTTCAACTTTAAAACCAAGATATGTTGAGTGTTCACCTCCGTGGTAGCTTGATACACATCTCGTGACTCTCTCAATCTGCCATCTAACTCATGTGTTTCATCAAAACATCTACATCTCTGGCCAGAAGTTCTTTTTAACGAAGATCAATCGAAAGGTCCAAATGAGCTTTCTATTTTAAAACCAAGATATGTTAAGTCTTCAGCCTCCGTGGGTGCTAGATACACATCTGTTGACTCTCTCAACTGCCATCTAACTCATGTGTTTCATCAAAACATCTACATCTTCGGGTAGAAGTTCTTTTAACGAAGATCAATCGAAAAGGTCCAAATGAGCTTTCAACTTTAAAACCAAGATATGTTGAGTCTTCGACCTCCGTGGGTTCTTGATCCACATCTGTTGACACTCTTAACTACCATCTAACTCATGAGTTTCATCAAAACATCTACAACTTGGGCTACAAGTACTTTTGAACGAAGATCAACAGAAAAGGTACAAATGAGCTTTCAACTTTTAAACCAACATATCTTGAGTCTTCCGCCTCCGTGGGTGCTAGATACACATCTGTTGACTCTCTCAACCGCCATCTAACTCATGTGTTTCATCAAAACATCTACATCTCCGGCTAGAAGTTCTTTTTAATGCAGATCAAACGAAAAGGTCCAAATGAGCTTTCTACTTTAAAACCAAGATATGTTGAGTCTTCAGCCTCCGTGGGTGCTTCATACACATATGTTGACTCTCTCTGCTACCATCTAACTCATGTGTTTCATCGAAACATCTACATCTCCGGCAAGAAGTTCTTTTTAACGTAGATCAATCGTAAAGGTCCAAATGAGCTTTCAACTTTAAAACCAAGATATGTTGAGTGTTCAGCCTCCGTGGTAGCTTGATCCACATCTGTTGACACTCTTAACTACCATCTAACTCATGAGTTTCATCAAAACATCTACATCTTCGGCTAGAAGTTCTTTTTAACGTAGATCAATCGAAAAGGTCCAAATGAGCTTTCAACTTTAAAACCAAGATATGTTGAGTCTTCAGCCTCCGTGGTAGCTTGATACACATCTGTTGACTCTCTCAACTGCCATCTAACTCATGTGTTTCATCAAAACATCTACATCTTGGGCTAGAAGTTCTTTTGAACGAAGATCAACAGAAAAGGTACAGAAGAGCGTTCAACTTTAAAACCAACATATTTGAGTCTCAGCCTCCGTGGTAGCTTGATACAAATCTGTTGACACTCTTTACTGCAATCTAACTCATGTGTTTCATCAAAACATCTACATCTTCGGCTAGAAGTTCTTTTTAACGAAGATCAATCGAAAAGGTCCAAATGAGCTTTCAACTTTAAAACCAAGATATGTTGAGTCTTCAGCCTCCGTGGTAGCTTGAACACATCTGTTGACTCTCTCAACTGCCATCTAACTCATGTGTTTCATCAAAACATCTACATCTCTAGCTAGAAGTTCTTTTTAACGAAGATCAATCGAAAAGGTCCAAATGAGCTTTCAATTTTAAAACCAAGATATGTTGAGTCTTCACTTCCGTGGTAGCTTGATACACATCTGTTGACTCTCTCAACTACCATCTAACTCATGTGTTTCATCAAAACATCTACATCTCCGGCTAGAAGTTCTTTTTAACGAAGATCAATCGAAAAGGTCCAAATGAGCTTTCAACTTTTCAACCAGGATATCTTGAGTCTTCAGCCTCCGTGGGTTCTTGATCCACATCTGTTGACACTCTTAACTACCATCTAACTCATGAGTTTCATCAAAACATCTACAACTTGGGCTACAAGTTCTTTTGAACGAAGATCAACAGAAAAGGTACAAATGAGCTTTCAACTTTTAAACCAAGATATCTTGAGTCTTCAGCCTCCGTGGGTGCTAGATACATATCTGTTGACTCTCTCAACTGCCATCTAACTCATGTGTTTCATCAAAACATCTACATCTCCGGCTAGAAGTTCTTTTTAACGAAGATCAATCGAAAAGGTCCAAATGAGCTTTCAACTTTTCAACCAGGATATCTTGAGTCTTCAGCCTCCGTGGGTCCTTGATCCACATCAGTTGACACTCTTAACTACCATCTAACTCATGAGTTTCATCAAAACATCTTCAACTTAGGCTACAAGTTCTTTTGAACGAAGATCAATCGAAAAGGTCCAAATGAGCTTTCATCATTTAAACCAAGATATCTTGAGTCTTCAGCCTCCGTGGGTTCTTGATCCACATCTGTTGACACTCTTAACTACCATCTAACTCATGAGTTTCATCAAAACATCTACATCTCCGGCTAGAAGTTCTTTTTAACGTAGATCAATCGAAAAGGTCCAAATGAGCTTTCAACTTTAAAACCAAGATATGTTGAGTCTTCAGCCTCCATGGGTGCTTCATACACATATGTTGACTCTCTCAACTACCATCTAACTCATGTGTTTCATCAAAACATCTACATCTCCGGCTAGAAGTTCTTTTTAACGTAGATCAATCGAAAAGGTCCAAATGAGCTTTCAACTTTAAAACCAAGATATGTTGAGTGTTCAGCCTCCGTGGTAGCTTGAACGCATCTGTTGACTCTCTCAACTGCCATCTAACTCATGTGTTTCATCAAAACATCTACATCTTCGGCTAGAAGTTCTTTTTAACGAAGATCAATCGAAAAGGTCCAAATGAGCTTTCAACTTTAAAACTAAGATATGTTGACTGTTCAGCCTCCGTGGTAGCTTGATACATATCTGTTGACTCTCTCAACTGCCATCTAACTCATGTGTTTCATCAAAACATCTACATCTTCGGCTAGAAGTTCTTTTAACGAAGATCAATCGAAAAGGTCCAAATGACCTTTCCACTTTAAAACTAAGAAATGTTGACTGTTCAGCCTCCGTGGTAACTTGATACATATCTGTTGACTCTCTCTCAACTGCCATCTAACTCATGTGTTTCATAAAAACATCTACATCTTCGGCTAGAAGTTCTTTTTAACGAAGATCAATCGAAAAGGTCCAAATGAGCTTTCAACTTTAAAACCAAGATATGTTGAGTCTTCGACTCCGTGGTGCTTGATACACATCTGTTGACTCTCTCTCAACTACCATCTAACTCATGTGTTTCATCAAAACATCTACATCTCGGCTAGAAGTTCTTTTAACGAAGATCAATCGAAAAGGTCCAAATGAGCTTTCAACTTTTCAACCAAGATATGTTGAGTCTTCGATCTCCGTGGGATCTTGATATACATCTGTTGACTCTCTCAACTGCCATCTAACTCCTGAGTTTCATCAAAACATGTACAACTTGTGCTAGAAGTTCATTTGAAAGAAGATCAATCGGAAAGGTACAAATGACATTTCAAGTTTTAAACCAAGTTATCTTGAGTCTTCAGCCTCCGTGGGTTCTTGATCCACATCTGTTGACACTCTTAACTACCATCTAACTCATGTGTTTCATCAAAACATCTACAACTTAGGCTACAAGTACTTTTGAACGAAGATCAACAGAAAAGGTACAAATGAGCTTTCTATTTTAAAACCAAGATATGTTGAGTCTTCAGCCTCCGTGGGTGCTTCATACACATATGTTGACTCTCTCAACTTCCATCTAATTCATGTGTTTCATCAAAACATCTACATCTCTGGCTAGAAGTTCTTTTTAACGTAGATCAATCGAAAAGGTCCAAATGAGCTTTCAACTTTAAAACCAAGATATGTTGACTGTTCAGCCTCCGTGGTAGCTTGATACATATCTGTTGACTCTCTCAACTGCCATCTAACTCATGTGTTTCATCAAAACATCTACATCTTGGGCTACAAGTACTTTTGAACGAAGATCAACAAAAAAGGTACAAATGAGCTTTCAAGTTTTAAACCAACATATCCTGAGTCTTCAGCCTCCGTGGTAGCTTGATACACATCTGTTGACTCTCTCCACTGCCATCTCACTCATGTGTTTCATGAAAACATCTACATCTCTGGCTACATGTTCTTTTTAACGAACATCAATCGAAAAGGTCCAAATGAGCTTTCAACTTTAAACTAAGATAAGTTGAGTCTTCAGCTTCCGTGGTAGCTTGATACACATCTGTTGACTCTCTCAACTACCATCTAACTCATGTGTTTCATCAAAACATCTACATCTCTGGCTAGAAGTTCTTTTTAACGAAGATCAATCGAAAAGGTCCAAATGAGCTTTCAACTTTTCAACCAAGATATCTTGAGTCTTTAGCCTCCGTGGTTCCTTCTTACACATCTGTTGACACTCTCAATTACCATCTAACTCATGTGTTTCATCAAAACTTCTACAACTTGGGCTGCAAGTTCTTTTGAACGAAGATCAATCGAAAAGGTACAAATGAGCTTTCAACTTTTAAACCAAGATATGTTGAGTCTTCAGCCTCCGTGGGTGCTAGATACACATCTGTTGACTCTCTCAACTGCCATCTAACTCATGTGTTTCATCAAAACATCTACATCTCCGGCTAGAAGTTCTTTTTAACGTTGATCTATCGAAAAGGTCAAAATGAGGTTTCAACTTCAAAACCAAGATATGTTGAGTCTTCAGCCTCCATGGGTGCTTCATACACATATGTTGACTCTCTCGGCTACCATCTAACTCATGTGTTTCATCGAAACATCTACATCTCTGGCTAAAAGTTCTTTTTAACATAGATCAATCGTAAAGGTCCAAATGAGCTTTCAACTTTAAAACCAAGATATGTTGAGTCTTCAGCCTCCGTGGTAGCTTGATAAATATCTGTTGACACTCTTAACTACCATCTAACTCATGAGTTTCATCAAAACATCTACAACTTGAGCTACAAGTTCTTTTGAACGAAGATCTACAGAAAAGGTACAAATGAGCTTTCAACTTTAAAACCAAGATATGTTGAGTCTCAACCTCCGTGGGTGCTTGATACAAATCGTTGACACTCTTAACTACCATCTAACTCATGTGTTTCATCAAAACATCTACATCTTGGGCTACAAGTTCTTTTGAACGAAGATCAATCGAAAAGGTCCAAATGAGGTTACAACATGAAAACCAAGATATGTTGAGTCTTCAACCTCCGTGGTGCTTGATACACATGTTGACACTCTCAACTACCATCTAACTCATGAGTTTCGTCGAAACATCTACATCTCCGGCTAGAAGTTCTTTTTAACGTAGATCAATCGTAAAGGTCCAAATGAGCTTTCAACTTTAAAACCAAGATATGTTGAGTGTTCAGCCTCCGTGGTAGCTTGAACACATCTGTTGACTCTCTCAACTGCCATCTAACTCATGTGTTTCATCAAAACATCTACATCTCTGGCTAGAAGTTCTTTTTAACGAAGATCAATCGAAAAGGTCCAAATGAGCTTTCAACTTTAAAACTAAGATATGTTGAGTCTTCAGCCTCCGTGGTAGCTTGATACACATCTGTTGACTCTCTCAACTGCCATCTAACTCATGTGTTTCATCAAAACATCTACATCTCCGGCTAGAAGTTCTTTTTAACGAAGATCAATCGAAAAGGTCCAAATGAGCTTTCAACTTTTAAACCAACATATCTTGAGTCTTCTGCCTCCGTGGGTGCTAGATACACATCTGTTGACTCTCTCAACTGCCATCTAACTCATGTGTTTCATCAAAACATCTACATCTCCGGCTCGAAGTTCTTTTTAACGAAGATCAATCGAAAAGGTCCAAATGAGGTTTCAACTTTAAAACCAAGATATGTTGAGTCTTCAGCCTCCGTGGGTGCTTCATACACATATGTTGACTCTCTCTGCTACCATCTAACTCATGTGTTTCATCAAAACATCTACATCTCCGGCTAGAAGTTCTGTTTAACGTAGATCAATCGAAAAGGTCCAAATGAGCTTTCAACTTTAAAACCAAGATATGTTGAGTGTTCAGCCTCCGTGGTAGCTTGAACGCATCTGTTGACTCTCTCAACTGCCATCTAACTCATGTGTTTCATCAAAACATCTACAACTTAGGCTACAAGTTCTTTTGAACGAAGATCAATCGAAAAGGTCCAAATGAGCTTTCAACTTTAAAACTAAGATATGTTGAGTCTTCAGCCTCCGTGGTAGCTTGATACACATCTGTTGACTCTCTCAACTGCCATCTAACTCATGTGTTTCATCAAAACATCTACATCTTCGGCTAGAAGTTCTTTTAACGAAGATCAATCGAAAAGGTCCAAATGAGCTTTCAACTTTAAAACTAAGATATGTTGACTGTTCAGCCTCCGTGGTAGCTTGATCCACATCTGTTGACACTCTTAACTACCATCTAACTCATGAGTTTCATCAAAACATCTACATCTCCGGCTAGAAGTTCTTTTTAACGTAGATCAATCGAAAAGGTCCAAATGAGCTTTCAACTTTAAAACCAAGATATGTTGATTGTTCAGCCTCCGTGGTAGCTTGATACATATCTGTTGACTCTCTCAACTACCATCTAACTCATCTGTTTCATCAAAACATCTACATCTTCGGCTAGAAGTTCTTTTAACGAAGATCAATCGAAAAGGTCCAAATGAGCTTTCAACTTTAAAACCAAGATATGTTGAGTGTTCAGCCTCCGTGGTAGCTTGAACGCATCTGTTGACTCTCTCAACTGCCATCTAACTCATGTGTTTCATCAAAACATCTACATCTCCGGCTAGAAGTTCTTTTTAACGAAGATCAATCGAAAAGGTCCAAATGAGCTTTCAACTTTAAAACCAAGATATGTTGAGTCTTCAGCCTCCGTGGGTAGCTTGATACACATCTGTTGACTCTCTCAACTGCCATCTAACTCATGTGTTTCATCAAAACATCTACATCTCCGGCTAGAAGTTCTTTTTAACGAAGATCAATCGAAAAGGTCCAAATGAGCTTTCAACTTTAAAACCAAGATATGTTGAGTCTTCAGCCTCCGTGGGTGCTTGATACACATATGTTGACTCTTTCGGCTACCATCTAACTCATGTGTTTCATCAAAACATTTACATCTCCGGCTAGAAGTTCTTTTTAATGAAGATCAATCAAAAAGGTTTAAATGAGCTTTCAACTTTAAAACCAAGATATGTTGAGTCTTCAGCCTCCGTGGTAGCTTGATAAATATCTGTTGACACTCTTAACTACCATCTAACTCATGAGTTTCATCAAAACATCTACAACTTGAGCTACAAGTTCTTTTGAACGAAGATCAATCGAAAAGGTCCAAATGAGCTTTGAACTTTAAAACCAAGATATGTTGCGTCTTCAGCCTCCGTGGGTTCTTGATCCACATCTGTTGTCTCTCTCAACTGTCATCTAACTCATGTGATTCATCAAAACATCTACAACTTGGCCTAGAACTTCTTCTAAACGATGATCAATCGAAAAGGTACAAATGAGCTTTCAACTTTTGAACCAAGATATGTTGAGTCTTCAGCCTACGTGGGTTCTTGATCCACATCTGTTGACTCTCTTAACTACCATCTAACTCATGAGTTTCATCAAAACATCTACAACTTCGGCTACAAGTTCTTTTGAACGAAGATCAACGGAAAAGGTACAAATAAGGTTTCAACTTTTAAACCAAGATATCTTGAGTCTTCAGCCTCTGTGGATTCTTGATCCACAGCTGTTAACTCTCATAACTGCCATCTAACTCATGTGTTTCATCAAAACATCTACATCTCCGGTTACAGGTTCTTTTTAACGAAGATCAATCGAAAAGGTCCAAATGAGCTTTAAACTTTTTAGCCAAGATATGTTGAGTCTTCAGCCTCCGTAGGTGATTGATACACATATGTTGACTCTCTCAACTGCCATCTAACTCATGTGTTTCATCAAAACATCTACATCTCTAGCTAGAAGTTCTTTTTAACGAAGATCAATCGAAAAGGTCCAAATGAGCTTTCAACTTTTCAACCAGGATATCTTGAGTCTTCAGCCTCCGTGGGTTCTTGATCCACATCTGTTGACACTCTTAACTACCATCTAACTCATGAGTTTCATCAAAACATCTACAACTTGGGCTACAAGTTCTTTTGAACGAAGATCAACAGAAACGGTACAAATGAGCTTTCAACTGTAAAACCAAGATATCTTGAGTCTTCTGCCTCCGTGGGTGATAGATACACATCTGTTGACTCTCTCAACTGCCCTCTAACTCATGAGTTTCATCAAAACATCTACATCTCCGGCTAGAAGTTCTTTTTAACGTTGATCAATCGAAAAGGTCCAAATGAGCTTTCAACTTTTCAACCAGGATATCTTGAGTCTTCAGCCTCCATGGGTTCTTGATCCACATCTGTCGACCCTCTTAACTTCCATCTAACTCATGAGTTTCATCTAAACATCTACAACTTGGGCTACATGTACTATTGAACGAAGATCAACAGAAAAGGTACAAATGAGCTTTCAACTTTTAAACCAACATATCTTGAGTATTCTGCTTCCGTGGGTGCTAGATACACATATGTTGACTCACTCAACTGCCATCTAACTGATGTGTTTCATCAAAACATCTACATCTCCGGCTAGAAGTTCTTTTTCACGTAGATCAATCGAAAAGGTCCAAATGAGCTTTCAACTTTTCAACCAACATATGTTGAGTATTCTGCCTCCGTGGGTGCTAGATACACATTTGTTGACACTCTTAACTACCATCCAACTCAAACATCTACAACTTGGGCTACAAGTTCTTTTGAACGAAGATCAACAGAAAAGATACAAATGAGCTTTCAACTTTTCAACCAGGATATCTTGAGTCTTCAGCCTCCGTGGGTTCTTGATCCACATCTGTTGACTCTCTCGGCTACCATCTAACTCATTTGTTTCATCGAAACATCTACATCTCTGGCTAGAAGTTCTTTTTAACGTAGATCAATCGTAAAGGTCCAAATGAGCTTTCAACTTTTAAAACAACATATGTTGAGTCTTCTGCCTCCGTGCGTGCTAGATACACATCTGTTGACTCTCTCAACGGCCATCTAACTCATGTGTTTCATCAAAACATCTACATCTCTGGCTAGAAGTTCATTTTCACGCAGATCAATCGAAAAGGTCCAAATGAGCTTTCAACTTTAGAACCAAGATATGTTGAGTCTTCAGCCTCCATGGGTGCTTCATACACATATGTTGACTCTCTCTGCTACCATCTAACTCATGTGTTTCATCAAAACATCTACATCTCCGGCTAGAAGTTCTTTTTAACGTAGATCAATCGAAAAGGTCCAAATGAGCTTTCAACTTTAAAACCAAGATATGTTGAGTCTTCAGCCTCCGTGGTAGCTTGATAAATATCTGTTGACTCTCTCAACTGCAATCTAAATCATGTGTTTCATCAAAACATATCCAACTTAGGCTACATGTTCTTTTTAACAAAGATCAATCGAAAAGGTCCAAATGAGCTTTCAACTTTAAAACCAAGATATGTTGAGTGTTCAGCCTCCGTGGTAGCTTGAACACATCTGTTGACTCTCTCAACTGCCATCTAACTCATGTGTTTCATCAAAACATCTACATCTCTGGCTAGAAGTTCTTTTAACGAAGATCAATCGAAAAGGTCCAAATGAGCTTTCAACTTTTCAACCAGGATATCTTGAGTCTTCAGCCTCCGTGGGTCCTTGATCCACATCTGTTGACACTCTTAACTACCATCTAACTCATGTGTTTCTTCAAAACTTCTACAACTTGGCCTGCAAGTTCTTTTGAACGAAGATCAACAGGAAAGGTACAAATGAGCTTTCAACTTTTAAACCAAGATATCTTGAGTCTTCAGCCTCCGTGGGTGCTAGATACACATCAGTTGACTCTCTCAACTGCCATCTAACTCATGTGTTTCATCAAAACATCTACATCTCCGGCTAGAAGTTCTTTTTAACGAAGATCAATCAAAAAGGTCCAAATGAGCTTTCAACTTTAAAACCAATATATGTTGAGTGTTCAGCCTCCGTGGTAGCTTGAACGCATCTGTTGACTCTCTCAACTGCCATCTAACTCATGTGTTTCATCAAAACATCTACATCTCTGGCTAGAAGTTCTTTTTAACGAAGATCAATCGAAAAGGTCCAAATGAGCTTTCAACTTTAAAACCAAGATATGTTGAGTCTTCAGCCTCCGTGGGTGCTTGATACACATCTGTTGACTCTCTCAACTGCCATCTAACTCATGTGTTTCATCAAAACATCTACAACTTGAGCTAGATGTTCTTTTGAACGAAGATCAATCGAAAAGGTCCAAATGAGCTTTCAACATTTCAACCAGGATATCTTGAGTCTTCAGCCTCCGTGGGTTCTTGATCCACATCTGTTGACTCTCTCAACTGCCATCTAACTCATGTGTTTCATCAAAACATCTACATCTCCGGTTACAGGTTCTTTTTAACGAAGATCAATCGAAAAGGTCCAAATGAGCTTTCAACTTTAAAACCAAGATAAGTTGAGTCTTCAGCCTCCATGGGTGCTAGATACACATCTGTTGAGTCTCTCAACTGCAATCTAACTCATGTGTTTCATCAAAACATCTACATCTCTGGCTAGAAGTACTTTTTAACAAAGATCAATCGAAAAGGTCCAAATGAGCTTTCAACTTTTCAACCAGGATATCTTGAGTCTTCAGCCTCCGTGGGTTCTTGATCCACATCTGTTGACACTCTTAACTACCATCTAACTCATGAGTTTCATCAAAACATCTACAACTTGGGCTACAAGTTCTTTTGAACGAAGATCAACAGAAAAGGTACAAATGAGCTTTCAACTTTTAAACCAACATATCTTGAGTCTTCCGCCTCCGTGGGTGCTAGATACACATATGTTGACTCTCTCAACCGCCATCTAACTCATGTGTTTCATCAAAACATCTACATCTCCGGCTCGAAGTTCTTTTTAACGAAGATCAATCGAAAAGGTCCAAATGAGCTTTCAACTTTAAAACCAAGATATGTTGAGTCTTCAGCCTCCGTGGGTGCTTCATACACATATGTTGACTCTCTCAACTACCATCTAACTCATGTGTTTCATCAAAACATCTACATCTCCGGCTAGAAGTTCTTTTTAACGTAGATCAATCGAAAAGGTCCAAATGAGCTTTCAACTTTAAAACCAAGATATGTTGAGTGTTCAGCCTCCGTGGTAGCTTGAACGCATCTGTTGACGCACTTAACTTCATTCTAATTCATGAGCTTCATGAAAACATCTACAACTTGGGCTACATGTTCTTTTGAACGAAGATAAACAGAAAAGGTACAAATGAACTTTCAACTTTTAAACCAACATATCTTGAGTCTTCTGCCTCCATGGGTGCTAGATACACATTAATGACTCTCTCAACTGTCATCTAACTCATGTGTTTCATCAAAACATCTACATCTCCTACTAGAAGTTCTTCTTAACGAAGATCAATCGAAAAGGTCCAAATGAGCTTTCAACTTTTCAACCAGGATATCTTCATTCTTCAGCCTCAGTGGGTTCTTGATCCACATCTGTTGACATTCTTAACTACCATCTAACTCATGAGTTTCATCAAAACATCTACAACTTAGGCTACAAGTACTTTTGAACGAAGATTAATAGAAAAGGTTGAAATGAGCTTTCAACTTTTAAACCAACATATCTTGAGTCTTCTGCCTCCGTGTGTGCTAGATACACATATCGTTGACTCTCTCTGCTACCATCTAACTCATGTGTTTCATCAAAACATCTACATCTCCTCTAGAACTTCTTCTAAACAAAGATCAATCGAAAATCTACAAATGAGGTTTCTACTTTTAAACCAAGATATGTTGAGTCTTCAGCCTCCGTGGGTGGTTGATACACATATGTTGACTCTCTCTGCAGCCATCTAACTCATGTGTTTCATCAAAACATCTACATCTCCGGCTAGAAGTTCTGTTTAACGTAGATCAATCGAAAAGGTCCAAATGAGCTTTCAACTTTAAAACCGAGATATGTTGAGTGTTCAGCCTCCGTGGTAGCTTGATACACATCTGTTGACACTCATAACTACCATCTAACTCATGAGTTTCATCAAAACATCTACATCTCCGGCTAGAAGTTCTTTTTAACGTAGATCAATCGAAAAGGTCCAAATGAGCTTTCAACTTTAAAACCAAGATATGTTGAGTGTTCAGCCTCCGTGGTAGCTTGAACGCATCTGTTGACTCTCTCAACTGTCATCTAACTCATGTGTTTCATCAAAACATCTACATCTCCTACTAGAAGTTCTTTTTAACGAAGATCAATCGAAAAGGTCCAAATGAGCTTTCAACTTTTCAACCAGGATATCTTGAGTCTTCAGCCTCCGTGGGTTCTTGATCCACATCTGTTGACACTCTTAACTACCATCTAACTCATGAGTTTCATCAAAACATCTACAACTTGGGCTACATGTTCTTTTGAACGAAGATCATCTGAAACGGTACAAATGAGCTTTCAAGTTTTCAACCAACATATCTTGAGTCTTCAGCCTCCGTGGGATCTTGATCCACATCTGTTGACTCTCTTAACTACCATTTAACTCATGAGTTTCATCAAAACATCTACATCTTGGGCTACATGTTCTTTTGAACGAAGATCAATCGAAAAGGTCCAAATGAGCTTTCAACTTTTAAACCAAGATATCTTGAGTGTTCACCTCCGTGGGTGCTTGATACACAATCTGTTGACTCTCTCAACCGCCATCTAACTCATGTGTTTCATCAAAACATCTACATCTCCTTAGAAGTTCTTTTTAACGAAGATCAATCAAAAGGTCCAAATGAGCTTTCAACTTTTCAACCAGGATATCTTGAGTCCTCAGCCTCCGTGGGTGCTTGATACACATCTGTTGACTCTCTTAACTACCATCTAACTCATGTGTTTCATCAAAACATCTACATCTCTGGCTAGAAGTTCTTTTTAACGAAGATCAATCGAAAAGGTCCAAATGAGCTTTCAACTTTTCAACCAGGATATCTTGAGTCTTCAGCCTCCGTGGGTTCTTGATCCACATCTGTTGACACTCTTAACTACCATCTAACTCATGAGTTTCATCAAAACATCTACAACTTGGGCTACAAGTACTTTTGAACGAAGATCAACAGAAAAGGTACAAATGAGCTTTCAAGTTTTAAACCAACATATCCTGAGTCTTCAGCCTCCGTGGTTGCTTGATCCACATATGTTGACTCTCTCTGCTACTATCTAACTCATGTGTTTCATCAAAACATCTACATCTCCGGCTAGAAGTTCTTTTTAACGGAGATCAATCGAAAAGGTCCAAATGAGCTTTCAACTTTTCATCCAGGATATCTTCAGTCTTCAGCCTCCGTGGGTTCTTGATCCACATCTGTTGACTCTCTTAACTACCATCTAACTCATGTGTTTCATCAAAACATCTACATCTCCGGCTACAAGTTCTTTTTAACGAAGATCAATCGAAAAGGTCCAAATGAGCTTTCAACTTTTAAACCAAGATATCTTGAGTCTTCAGCCTCCGTGGGTTCTTGATCCACATCTGTTGACACTCTTAACTACCATCTAACTCATGTGTTTCATCAAAACATCTACAACTTGGGCTACATGTACTTTTGAACGAAGATCAAAAGAAAAGGTCCAAATGAGCTTTCAACTTTAAAACTAAGATATGTTGGGTCTTCTCGCCTCCGTGGGTGCTTGATACACATATGTTGACTCTCTCAACTACAATCTAACTCATATGTTTCATCAAAACATCTACATCTCCGGCTAGAAGTTCTTTTCAACGCAGATCAATCGAAAAGGTCCAAATGAGCTTTCAACTTTTCAACCAGGATATCTTGAGTCTTCAGCCTCCGTGGGTTCTTGACCCACATCTGTTGACATTCTTAACTACCATCTAACTCATGAGTTTCATCAAAACATCTACAACTTAGGCTACAAGTACTTTTGAACGAAGATTAACAGAAAAGGTTGAAATGAGCTTTCAACTTTTAAACCAACATATCTTGAGTCTTCTGCCTCCGTGTGTGCTAGATACACAACTGTTGACTCTGTCACAATCGCCATCTAATTCATGTGTTTCAGCAAAACATCTACATCTCCGGCTTGAAGTTCTTCTTGTCGAAGGTCAATCGAAAAGGTCCAAATGAGCTTTTTACTTTTAAACCAAGATATGTTGAGTCTTCAGCCTCCGTGGGTGGTTCATCCACATATGTTGACTCTCTCTGCAACCATCTAACGCATGTGTTTCATCGAAACATCTACATCTCCGGCTAGAAGTTCTTTTTAACGTAGATCAATCGTAAAGGTCCAAATGAGCTTTCAACTTTAAAACCAAGATATGTTGAGTGTTCAGCCTCCCGTGGTAGCTTGAACGCATCTGTTGACACTCTTAACTACAATCTAACTCATGTGTTTCATCAAAACATCTACAACTTGGGCTACAAGTTCTTTTAACGAAGATCAACAGAAACGGTCCAAATGAGCTTTCAACTTTAAAACCAAGATATGTTGAGTGTTCAGCCTCCGTGGTAGCTTGAACACATCTGTTGACTCTCTCAACTGCCATCTAACTCATGTGTTTCATCAAAACATCTACATCTCTGGCTAGAAGTTCTTTTTAACGAAGATCAATCGAAAAGGTCCAAATGAGCTTTCAACTTTTCAACCAGGATATCTTCATTCTTCAGCCTCCGTGGGTTCTTGATCCACATCTGTTGACACTCTTAACTTCCATCTAACTCATGAGTTTCATCAAAACATCTACAACTTGGGCTACATGTACTTTTGAACGAAGATCAACAGAAAAGGTACAAATGAACTTTCAACTTTTAAACCAACATATCTTGAGTGTTCTGCCTCCGTGGGTGCAAGATACACAATTGTTGACTCTGTCAACTGCAATCAAATTCATGTGTTTCATCAAAACATCTACATCTCCGGCTAGAAGTTCTTTTTAACGCAGATCAATCGAAAAGGTCCAAATGAGCTTTCAACTTTTCAACCAGGATATCTTGAGTCTTCAGCCTCCGTGGTAGCTTGAACACATCTGTTGACTCTCTCAGCTGCCATCTAACTCATGTGTTTCATGAAAACATCTACATCTCTGGCTAGATGTTCTTTTTAACGAAGATCAATTGAAAAGATCCAAATGAGCTTTCAACTTTAAAACTAAGATATGTTGAGTCTTCAGCCTCCGTGGTAGCTTGATACACATCTGTTGACTCTCTCAACTACCATCTAACTCATGTGTTTCATCAAAACATCTACATCGTCGGCTAGAAGTTCTTTTAAACGAAGATCAATCGAAAAGGACCAAATGAGCTTTCAACTTTTCAACCAGGATATCTTGAGTCTTCAGCCTCCGTGGGTTCTTGATCCACATCTGTTGACACTCTTAACTACCATCTAACTCATGAGTTTCATCAAAACATCTACAACTTAGGCTAGAAGTTCTTTTTTACGAAGATCAATCGAAAAGGTCCAAATGAGCTTTCAACTGCCATCTAACTCATGTGTTTCATCAAAATTTCTACAACTTGGGCTGCAAGTTCTTTTGAACGAAGATCAACAGAAAATGTACAAATGAGCTTTCAACTTTTAAACCAAGATATGTTGAGTCTTCAGCCTCCGTGGGTGCTAGATACACATCTGTTGACTCTCTCAACCGCCATCTAACTCATGTGTTTCATCAAAACATCTATATCTCCGGCTAGAAGTTCTTTTTCACGCAGATCAATCGAAAAGGTCCAAATGAGCTTTCGACTTTTCCACCAGGATATCTTGAGTCGTCAGCCTCCGTGGGTTCTTGATCCACATCTATTGACACTCTTAACTACCATCTAACTCATGAGTTTCATCAAAACATCTACAACTTAGGCTAGAAGTTCTTTTTTACGAAGATCAATCGAAAAGGTCCAAATGAGCTTTCAACTTTAAAACCAAGATATCTTGAGTCTTCAGCCTCCGTGGTTGCTTGATACACATATGTTGACTCTCTCTGCTACCATCTAACTCATGTGTTTCATCAAAATTTCTACAACTTGGGCTGAAAGTTCATTTTAACGAAGATCAACAGAAAAGGTACAAATGAGCTTTCAATTTTTAAACCAAGATATCTTGAGTCTTCAGCCTCCGTGGGTGCTAGATACACCTCAGTTGACTCTCTCAACTGCCATCTAACTCATGTGTTTCATCAAAACATCTACATCTCCGATTACAGGTTCTTTTTAACGAAGATCAATCGAAAAGGTCCAAATGAGCTTTCAACTTTTCAACCAGGATATCTTGAGTCTTCAGCCTCCGTTGGTGCTTGATACACATCTGTTGACACTCTTAACTACAATCTAACTCATGAGTTTCATCAAAACATCTACAACTTGGGCTACATGTTCTTTTGAACGAAGATCAACACAAAAGGAACAAATGAGCTTTCAACTTTAAAACCAAGATATCTTGAGTGTTCGACCTCCGTGGTAGCTTGAACACATATGTTGACTCTCTCAATCGCCATCTAACTCATGAGTTTCATCAAAACATCTACATCTCCGGCTAGAAGTTCTTTTTAACGTAGATCAATCGTAAAGGTCCAAATGAGCTTTCAACTTTAAAACAAAGATATGTTGAGTCTTCAGCCTCCGGGGAAGCTTGATACTCATCTGTTGACTCTCTCAACTGCCATCTAACTCATGTGTTTCATCAAAACATCTACATCTCCGGCTACAAGTTCTTCTTAACAAAGATCAATCGAAAAGGTCCAAATGAGCTTTCAACTTTAAAACCAAGATATGTTGAGTGTTCAGCCTCCGTGGGTGCTAGATACACATCTGTTGACTCTCTCAACTGCCATCTAACTCATGTGTTTCATTAAAACATCTATACCTACGGTTAGAAGTTCTTTTTAACGATGATCAATTGAAAAGGTCCAAATAAGCTTTCTACTTTCGAACCAAGATATGTTGAGTCTTCAGCCTCCGTGGTTGCTTCATAGACATATGTTGACTCTCTCAACTGCCATCTAACTCATGTGTTTCATCGAAACATCTACATCTCCGGCTAGAAGTTCTTTTTAACGTAGATCAATCGTAAAGGTCCAAATGAGCTTTCAACTTTAAAACCAAGATATGTTGAGTGTTCAGCCTCCGTGGTAGCTTGAACACATCTGTTGACTCTCCCAACTGCCATCTAACTCATGTGTTTCATCAAAACATCTACATCTCCAGCTAGAAGTTCTTTTTAACGTAGATCAATCGAAAAGGTCCAAATGAGCTTTCAACTTTAAAACCAAGATATGTTGAGTGTTCAGCCTCCGTGGGTGCTAGATACACATCTGTTGACTCTCTCAACTGCCATCTAACTCATGTGTTTCATCAAAACATCTACATCTCTGGCTAGAAGTTCTTTTTAACGAAGATCAATCGAAAAGGTCCAAATGAGCTTTCAACTTTAAAACTAAGATATGTTGAGTCTTCAGCCTCCGTGGTAGCTTGATACACATCTGTTGACTCTCTCAACTGCCATCTAACTCATGTGTTTCATCAAAACATCTACATCTCCAGCTAATA
Source organism: Styphnolobium japonicum (assembly GCA_023212625.1). Classification (NCBI taxonomy): domain Eukaryota; kingdom Viridiplantae; phylum Streptophyta; class Magnoliopsida; order Fabales; family Fabaceae; genus Styphnolobium; species Styphnolobium japonicum. The sequence continues at coordinate 16,746,073 of JALBWW010000013.1, forward strand.
GTTCTTCTTAACGAAGATCAATCGAAAAGGTCCAAATGAGCTTACAACTTTAAAACCAAGATATGTTGAGTCTTCGTCCCCCGTGGGTGCTACATACACATCTGTTGACTCTCTCAACTGCCATCTAACTCATGTGTTTCATCAAAACATCTACACCTACGGCTAGAAGTTCTTTTTAACGAAGATCAATTGAAAAGGTCCAAATAAGCTTTCTACTTTAAAACCAAGATATGTTGAGTCTTCAGCCTCCGTGGTTGCTTCATAGACATATGTTGACTCTCTCCGCTACCATCTAACTCATGTGTTTCATCGAAACATCTACATCTCCGGCTAGAAGTTCATCTTCACGCAGATCAATCGAAAAGGTCCAAATGAGCTTTCAACTTTAAAACCCAGATATGTTAAGTGTTCAGCCACCGTGGTAGCTTGAACGCATCTGTTGACTCTCTCAACTGCCATCTAACTCATGTGTTTCATCAAAACATCTACATCTCCGGCTAGAAGTTCTTTTTCACGCAGATCAATCGAAAAGGTCCAAATGAGCTTTCAACTTTAAAACCAAGATATGTTAAGTGTTCAGCCTCCGTGGGTGCTAGATACACATCTGTTGACTCTCTCAACCGCCATCTAACTCATGTGTTTCATCAAAACATCTACATCTCCGGCTAGAAGATCTTTTTAACGAAGATCAATCGAAAAGGTCCAAATGAGCTTTCAACTTTTCAACCAGGATATCTTCATTCTTCAGCCTCCGTGGGTTCTTGATCCACATCTGTTGACACTCTTAACTACCATCTAACTCATGAGTTTCATCAAAACATCTACATCTTCGGCTAGAAGTTCTTTTTAACGTAGATCAATCGAAAAGGTCCAAATGAGCTTTCAACTTTAAAACCAAGATATGTTGAGTGTTCAGCCTCCGTGGGTGCTAGATACACATCTCTTGACTCTCTCAACCACCATCTAAGTCATGTGTTTCATCAAAACATCTACAACTTGGGCTGAAAGTTCTTTTGAACGAAGATCAACAGAAAAGGTACAAATGAGCTTTCAACTTTTAAACCAAGATATCTTGAGTCTTCAGCCTCCGTGGGTGCTAGATACACATCTATTGCTCTCTCAATCGCCATCTAACTCATGTGTTTCATCAAAACATCTACATCTCCTACATGTGTTCTTTTTAACGAAGATCAATCGAAAAGGTCCAAATGAGCTTTCAACTTTTCAACCAAGATATCTTGAGTCTTCACCTCCGTGGGTTCTTGATCCACATCTGTTGACACTCTTAACTACCATCTAACTCATGAGTTTCATCAAAACATCTACAACTTGGGCTACATGTACTTTTGAACGAAGATCAACATAAAAGGTCCAAATGAGCTTTCAACTTTAAAACTAAGATATGTTCGGTCTTCAGCCTCCGTGGTAGCTTGATACACATCTGTTGACTCTCTCAACGACCATCTAACTCATGTGTTTCGTCAAAACATCTACATCTCCTGCTAGAAGGTCTTTTTAACGAAGATCAATCGAAAAGGTCCAAATGAGCTTTCAACTTTAAAACTAAGATATGTTGAGTCTTCACCTCCGTGGTAGCTTGATACACATCTTGACTCTCTCTGCTACCATCTAACTCATGTGTTTCATCGAAACATCTACATCTCCAGCTACAAGTTCTTCTTAACGAAGATCAATCGAAAAGGTCCAAATGAGCTTTCAACTTTAAAACCAAGATATGTTGAGTCTTCGTCCACCGTGGTTGCTAGATACACATCTCGTTGACTCTCTCAACTGCCATCTAACTCATGTGTTTCATCAAAACATCTACATCTTCGGCTAGAAGTTCTTTTGAACGAAGATCAATTGAAAAGGTCCAAATAAGCTTTCTACTTTAAAACCAAGATATGTTGAGTCTTCAGCCTCCGTGGTAGCTTGAACGCATCTGTTGACTCTCTCAACTGCCATCTAACTCATGTGTTTCATCAAAACATCTACATCTCCGGCTAGAAGTTCTTTTTAACGTAGATCAATCAAAAAGGTCCAAATGAGCTTTCAACTTTAAAACCAATATATGTTGAGTGTTCAGCCTCCGTGGGTGCTAGATACACATCTGTTGACTCTCTCAACCGCCATCTAACTCATGTGTTTCATCAAAACATCTACATCTCCGGCTCGAGGTTCTTTTTAACAAAGATCAATCGAAAAGGTCCAAATGAGGTTTCAACTTCAAAACCAAGATATGTTGAGTCTTCAGCCTCCGTGGGTGCTTGATACACATATGTTGACTCTCTCTGCTACCATCTAACTCATCTGTTTCATCAAAACATCTACATCTCCGGCTAGAAGTTCTTTTTAACGTAGATCAATCGAAAAGGTCCAAATGAGCATTCAACTTTAAAACCAAGATATGTTGAGTCTTCAGCCTCCGTGGTAGCTTCATACACATATGTTGACTCTCTCTACTACCATCTAACTCATGTGTTTCATCAAAACATCTACATCTCCGGCTAGAAGTTCATTTTCACGCAGATCAATCGAAAAGGTCCAAATGAGCTTTCAACTTTAAAACCAAGATATGTTGAGTCTTCAGCCTCCGTGGGTGCTAGATACACATCTGTTGACTCTCTCAACCGCCATCTAACTCATGTGTTTCATCAAAACATCTACATCTCCGGCTAGAAGTTCTTTTTCACGCAGATCAATCGAAAAGGTCCAAATGAGCTTTCAACTTTAAAACCAAGATATGTTGAGTGTTCAGCCTCCGTGGGTGCTAGATACACATCTGTTGACTCTCTCAACCGCCATCTAACTCATGTGTTTCATCAAAACATCTACATCTCCGGCTCGAGGTTCTTTTTAACAAAGATCAATCGAAAAGGTCCAAATGAGCTTTCGACTTTTCCACCAGGATATCTTGAGTCGTCAGCCTCCGTGGGTTCTTGATCCACATCTATTGACACTCTTAACTACCATCTAACTCATGAGTTTCATCAAAACATCTACAACTTAGGCTAGAAGTTCTTTTTAACGTAGATCAATCGAAAAGGTCCAAATGAGCTTTCAACTTTAAAACCAAGATATGTTGAGTGTTCAGCCTCCGTGGTAGCTTGAACACATCTGTTGACTCTCTCTACTGCCATCTAACTCATGTGTTTCATCAAAATTTCTACAACTTGGGCTACAAGTTCTTTTGAACGAAGATCAACAGAAAAGGTACAAATGAGCTTTCAACTTTTAAACCAAGATATCTTGAGTCTTCAGCCTCCGTGGGTGCTAGATACACCTCAGTTGACTCTCTCAACTGCCATCTAACTCATGTGTTTCATCAAAACATCTACATCTCCGGTTACAGGTTCTTTTTAACGAAGATCAATCGAAAAGGTCCAAATGAGCTTTCAACTTTTCAACCAGGATATCTTGAGTCTTCAGCCTCCGTGGATGCTTGATACAAATCTGTTGACACTCTTAACTACAATCTAACTCATGAGTTTCATCAAAACATCTACAACTTGGGCTACATGTTCTTTTGAACGAAGATCAACATAAAAGGAACAAATGAGCTTTCATTTTTAAAACCAAGATATGTTGAGTGTTCAGCCTCCGTGGTAGCTTGAACACATCTGTTGACTCTCTCAACTGCCATTTAACTCATGTGTTTCATGAAAACATCTACATCTCTGGCTAGAAGGTCTTTTTAACGAAGATCAATCGAAAAGGTCCAAATGAGCTTTCAACTTTAAAACTAAGATATGTTGAGTCTTCAGCCTCCGTGGTAGCTTGATACACATCTGTTGACTCTCTCAACTGCCATCTAACTCATGTGTTTCATCAAAACATCTACATCTCCGGCTAGAAGTTCTTTTTAACGAAGATCAATCGAAAAGGTCCAAATGAGCTTTCAACTTTAAAACCAACATATGTTGAGTCTTCGTCCCCTGTGGGTGCTAGACACACATCTGTTGACTCTCTCAACTGCCATCTAACTCATGTGTTTCATCAAAACATCTACACCTACGGCTAGAAGTTCTTTTTAACGAAGATCAATTGAAAAGGTCCAAATAAGCTTTCTACTTTAAAACCAAGATATGTTGAGTCTTCAGCCTCCGTGGTAGCTTGATACACATCTGTTGACTCTCTCAACTGCCATCTAACTCATGTGTTTCATCAAAACATCTACATCTCCGGCTAGAAGTTCTTTTTCACGCAGATCAATCGAAAAGGTCCAAATGAGCTTTCAACTTTAAAACCAAGATATGTTAAGTGTTCAGCCTCCGTGGGTGCTAGATACACATCTGTTGACTCTCTCAACCGCCATCTAACTCATGTGTTTCATCAAAACATCTACATCTCCAGCTACAAGTTCTTTTTAACGAAGATCAATCGAAAAGGTCCAAATGAGGTTTCAACTTCAAAACCAAGATATGTTGAGTCTTCGTCCCCCGTGGGTGCTAGATACACATCTGTTGACTCTCTCAACTGCCATCTAACTCATGTGTTTCATCAAAACATCTACACCTACGGCTAGAAGTTCTTTTTAACGAAGATCAATTGAAAAGGTCCAAATAAGCTTTCTACTTTAAAACCAAGATATGTTGAGTCTTCAGCCTCCGTGGTTGCTTCATAGACATATGTTGACTCTCTCCGCTACCATCTAACTCATGTGTTTCATCGAAACATCTACATCTCCGGCTAGAAGTTCATCTTCACGCAGATGAATCGAAAAGGTCCAAATGAGCTTTCAACTTTAAAACCAAGATAAGTTAAGTGTTCAGCCTCCGTGGTAGCTTGATACTAATCTGTTGACTCTCTCAACTGCCATCTAACTTATGTGTTTCATCATATCATCTACATCACCGGCTAGAAGTTCTTTTTCACGCAGATCAATCGAAAAGGTCCAAATGAGCTTTCAACTTTAAAACCAAGATATGTTAAGTGTTCAGCCTCCGTGGGTGCTAGATACACATCTGTTGACTCTCTCAACCGCCATCTAACTCATGTGTTTCATCAAAACATCTACATCTCTGGCTAGAGGATCTTTTTAACGAAGATCAATCGAAAAGGTCCAAATGAGCTTTCGACTTTTCCACCAGGATATCTTGAGTCGTCAGCCTCCGTGGGTTCTTGATCCACATCTATTGACACTCTTAACTACCATCTAACTCATGAGTTTCATCAAAACATCTGCAACTTAGGCTAGAAGTTCTTTTTTACGTAGATCAATCGAAAAGGTCCAAATGAGCTTTTTAAAACCAAGATATGTTAAGTTGGGAGCTAGATACACCTCAGTTGACTCTCTCAACTGCCATCTAACTCATGTGTTTCATCAAAATTTCTACAACTTGGGCTGAAAGTTCTTTTGAACGAAGATCAACAGAAAAGGTACAAATGAGCTTTCAACTTTTAAACCAAGATATCTTGAGTCTTCAGCCTCCGTGGGTGCTAGATACACCTCAGTTGACTCTCTCAACTGCCATCTAACTCATGTGTTTCATCAAAACATCTACATCTCCGGTTACAGGTTCTTTTTAACGAAGATCAATCGAAAAGGTCCAAATGAGCTTTCAACTTTTCAACCAGGATATCTTGAGTCTTCAGCCTCCGTGGATGCTTGATACAAATCTGTTGACACTCTTAACTACAATCTAACTCATGAGTTTCATCAAAAAATCTACAACTTGGGCTACATGTTCTTTTGAACGAAGATCAACATAAAAGGAACAAATGAGCTTTCATTTTTAAAACCAAGATATGTTGAGTGTTCAAATTCTCCGTGGTAGCTTGAACACATCTGTTGACTCTCTCAACTGCCATTTAACTCATGTGTTTCATGAAAACATCTACATCTCTGGCTAGAAGGTCTTTTTAACGAAGATCAATCGAAAAGGTCCAAATGAGCTTTCAACTTTAAAACTAAGATATGTTGAGTCTTCAGCCTCCGTGGTAGCTTGATACACATCTGTTCACTCTCTCAACTGCCATCTAACTCATGTGTTTCACCATAACTTCTACATCTCCAGCTACAAGTTCTTCTTAACGAAGATCAATCGAAAAGGTCCAAATGAGCTTACAACTTTAAAACCAACATATGTTGAGTCTTCGTCCCCCGTGGGTGCTAGATACACATCTGTTGACTCTCTCAACTGCCATCTAACTCATGTGTTTCATCAAAACATCTACACCTACGGCCAGAAGTTCTTTTTAACGAAGATCAATTGAAAAGGTCCAAATAAGCTTTCTACTTTAAAACCAAGATATGTTGAGTCTTCAGCCTCCGTGGTAGCTTGATACACATCTGATGACTCTCTCAACTGCCATCTAACTCATGTGTTTCATCATATCATCTACATCTCCGGCTAGAAGTTCTTTTTCACGCAGATCAATCGAAAAGGTCCAAATGAGCTTTCAACTTTAAAACCAAGATATGTTAAGTGTTCAGCCTCCGTGGGTGCTAGATACACATCTGTTGACTCTCTCAACCGCCATCTCACTCATGTGTTTCATCAAAACATCTACATCTCCGGCTCGAAGTTCTTTTTAACGAAGATCAATCGAAAACGTCCAAATGAGGTTTCAACTTCAAAACCAAGATATGTTGAGTCTTCGTCCCCCGTGGGTGCTAGATACACATCTGTTGACTCTCTCAACTGCCATCTAACTCATGTGTTTCATCAAAACATCTACACCTACGGCTAGAAGTTCTTTTTAACGAAGATCAATTGAAAAGTTCCAAATAAGCTTTCTACTTTAAAACTAAGATATGTTGAGTCTTCAGCCTCCGTGGTTGCTTCATAGACATATGTTGACTCTCTCTGCTACCATCTAACTCATGTGTTTCATCGAAACATCTACATCTCCGGCTAGAAGTTCTTTTTCACGCAGATCAATCGAGAAGGTCCAAATGAGCTTTCAACTTTAAAACCAACATATGTTAAGTGTTCAGCCTCAGTGGGTGCTAGATACACATCTGTTGACTCTCTCAACTGCCATCTAACTCATGTGTTTCATCAAAACATCTACATCTCTGACTTGAGGATCTTTTTAACGAAGATCAATCGAAAAGGTCCAAATGAGCTTTCCACTTTTCAACCAGGATATCTTGAGTCTTCAGCCTCCGTTGGTTCTTGATCAACATCTATTGACACTATTAACTACCATATAACTCATGAGTTTCATCAAAACATCTACATCTCCGGTTACAGGTTCTTTTTAACGAAGATCAATCGAAAAGGTCCAAATGAGCTATCAACTTTTCAACCAGGATATCTTGAGTCTTCAGCCTCCGTGGATGCTTGATACAAATCTGTTGACACTCTTAACTACAATCTAACTCATGAGTTTCATCAAAACATCTACAACTTGGGCTACATGTTCTTTTGAACGAAGATCAACATAAAAGGAACAAATGAGCTTGCATTTTTAAAACCAAGATATGTTGAGTGTTCAGCCTCCGTGGTAGCTTGAACACATCTGTTGACTTTTCAACTGCCATTTAACTCATGTGTTTCATGAAAACAACTACATCTCTGGCTAGAAGGTCTTTTTAACGAAGATCAATCGAAAAGGTCCAAATGAGCTTTCAACTTTAAAACCAAGATATGTTAAGTGTTCAGCCTCCGTGGGTGCTAGATACACATCTGTTGACTCTCTCAACCGCCATCTCACTCATGTGTTTCATCAAAACATCTACATCTCTGGCTAGAGGATCTTTTTAACGAAGATCAATCGAAAAGGTCCAAATGAGCTTTCGACTTTTCCACCAGGATATCTTGAGTCGTCAGCCTCCGTGGGTTCTTGATCCACATCTATTGACACTCTTAACTACCATCTAACTCATGAGTTTCATCAAAACATCTACATCTCCGGCTAGAAGTTCTTTTTAACGTAGATCAATCGAAAAGGTCCAAATGAGCTTTCAACTTTAAAACCAAGATATGTTGACTGTTCAGCCTCCGTGGTAGCTTTGATACACATCTCGTTGACTCTCTCAACGCTACCATCTAACTCATGTGTTTCATCAAAATTTCTACAACTTGGGCTGAAAGTTCTTTTGAACGAAGATCAACAGAAAAGGTACAAATGAGCTTTCAATTTTTAAACCAAGATATCTTGAGTCTTCAGCCTCCGTGGGTGCTAGATACACCTCAGTTGACTCTCTCAACTGCCATCTAACTCATGTGTTACATCAAAACATCTACATCTCCGGTTACAGGTTCTTTTTAACGAAGATCAATCGAAAAGGTCCAAATAAGCTTTCAACTTTTCAACCAGGATATCTTGAGTCTTCAGCCTCCGTGGATGCTTGATACAAATCTGTTGACACTCTTAACTACAATCTAACTCATGAGTTTCATCAAAACATCTACAACTTGGGCTACATGTTCTTTTGAACGAAGATCAACATAAAAGGAACAAATGAGCTTTCATTTTTAAAACCAAGATATGTTGAGTGTTCAGCCTCCGTGGTAGCTTGAACACATCTGTTGACTCTCTCAACTGCCATTTAACTCATGTGTTTCATGAAAACATCTACATCTCTGGCTAGAAGGTCTTTTTAACGAAGATGAATCGAAAAGGTCCAAATGAGCTTTCAACTTTAAAACTAAGATATGTTGAGTCTTCAGCCTCCGTGGTAGCTTGATACACTTCTGTTGACTCTCTCAACTGCCATCTAACTCATGTGTTTCACCATAACTTCTACATCTCCAGCTACAAGTTCTTCTTAACGAAGATCAATCGAAAAGGTCCAAATGAGCTTACAACTTTAAAACCAAGATATGTTGAGTCTTCGTCCCCCGTGGGTGCTAGATACACATCTGTTGACTCTCTCAACTGCCATCTAACTCATGTGTTTCATCAAAACATCTACACCTACGGCTAGAAGTTCTTTTTAATGAAGATCAATTGAAAAGGTCCAAATAAGCTTTCTAAATTAAAACCAAGATATGTTGAGTCTTCAGCCTCCGTGGTTGCTTCATAGACATATGTTGACTCTCTCCGCTACCATCTAACTCATGTGTTTCATCGAAACATCTACATCTCCGGCTAGAAGTTCTTTTTCACGCAGATCAATCGAAAAGGTCCAAATGAGCTTTCAACTTTAAAACCAAGATATGTTAAGTGTTCAGCCTCCGTGGGTGCTAGATACACATCTGTTGACTCTCTCAACCGCCATCTAACTCATGTGTTTCATCAAAACATCTACATCTCCGGCTAGAAGTTCTTTTCAACAAAGATCAATCGAAAAGGTCCAAATGAGGTTTCAACTTCAAAACCAAGATATGTTGAGTGTTCAGCCTCCGTGGGTGCTAGATACACATCTGTTGACTCTCTCAACCGCCATCTCACTCATGTGTTTCATCAAAACATCTACATCTCTGGCTAGAGGATCTTTTTAACGAAGATCAATCGAAAAGGTCCAAATGAGCTTTCGACTTTTCCACCAGGATATCTTGAGTCGTCAGCCTCCGTGGGTTCTTGATCCACATCTATTGACACTCTTAACTACCATCTAACTCATGAGTTTCATCAAAACATCTGCAACTTAGGCTAGAAGTTCTTTTTTACGTAGATCAATCGAAAAGGTCCAAATGAGCTTTCAACTTTAAAACCAAGATATGTTACCATCTAACTCATGTGTTTCATCAAAATTTCTACAACTTGGGCTGAAAGTTCTTTTGAACGAAGATCAACAGAAAAGGTACAAATGAGCTTTCAATTTTTAAACCAAGATATCTTGAGTCTTCAGCCTCCATGGGTGCTAGATACACCTCAGTTGACTCTCTCAACTGCCATCTAACTCATGTGTTTCATCAAAACATCTACATCTCCGGTTACAGGTTCTTTTTAACGAAGATCAATCGAAAAGGTCCAAATAAGCTTTCAACTTTTCAACCAGGATATCTTGAGTCTTCAGCCTCCGTGGATGCTTGATACAAATCTGTTGACACTCTTAACTACAATCTAACTCATGAGTTTCATCAAAACATCTACAACTTGGGCTACATGTTCTTTTGAACGAAGATCAACATAAAAGGAACAAATGAGCTTTCAACTTTAAAACTAAGATATGTTGGGTCTTCAGCCTCCGTGGTAGCTTGATACACATCTCGTTGACTCTCGCAACTGCCATTTAACTCATGTGTTTCATGAAAACAACTACATCTCTGGCTAGAAGGTCTTTTTAACGAAGATCAATCGAAAAGGTCCAAATGAGCTTTCAACTTTAAAACTAAGATATGTTGAGTCTTCAGCCTCCGTGGTAGCTTGATACACATCTGTTCACTCTCTCAACTGCCATCTAACTCATGTGTTTCACCAAAACTTCTACATCTCCAGCTACAAGTTCTTCTTAACGAAGATCAATCGAAAAGGTCCAAATGAGCTTACAACTTTAAAACCAAGATATGTTGAGTCTTCGTCCCCCGTGGGTGCTAGATACACATCTGTTGACTCTCTCAACTGCCATCTAACTCATGTGTTTCATCAAAACATCTACACCTACGGCTAGAAGTTCTTTTTAACGAAGATCAATTGAAAAGGTCCAAATAAGCTTTCTACTTTAAAACCAAGATATGTTGAGTCTTCAGCCTCCGTGGTTGCTTCATAGACATATGTTGACTCTCTCTGCTACCATCTAACTCATGTGTTTCATCGAAACATCTACATCTCCGGCTAGAAGTTCTTTTTCACGCAGATCAATCGAAAAGGTCCAAATGAGCTTTCAACTTTAAAACCAAGATATGTTAAGTGTTCAGCCTCCGTGGTAGCTTGATACACATCTGTTCACTCTCTCAACTGCCATCTAACTCATGTGTTTCACCATAACTTCTACATCTCCAGCTACAAGTTCTTCTTAACGAAGATCAATCGAAAAGGTCCAAATGAGTTTTCAACTTTAAAACCAAGATATGTTAAGTGTTCAGCCTCCGTGGGTGCTAGATACACATCTGTTGACTCTCTCAACCGCCATCTAACTCATGTGTTTCATCAAAACATCTACATCTCTGGCTAGAGGATCTTTTTAACGAAGATCAATCGAAAAGGTCCAAATGAGCTTTCAACTTTTCAACCAGGATATCTTCATTCTTCAGCCTCCGTGGGTTCTTGATCCACATCTGTTGACACTCTTAACTACCATCTAACTCATGAGTTTCATCAAAACATCTACATCTCCGGCTAGAAGTTCTTTTTAACGTAGATCAATCGAAAAGGTCCAAATGAGCTTTCAACTTTTCAACCAGGATATCTTGAGTCTTCAGCCTCCGTGGATGCTTGATATAAATCTGTTCACACTCTTAACTACAATCTAACTCATGAGTTTCATCAAAACATCTACAACTTGGGCTACATGTTCTTTTGAACGAAGATCAACATAAAAGGAACAAATGAGCTTTCATTTTTAAAACCAAGATATGTTGAGTGTTCAGCCTCCGTGGTAGCTTGAACACATCTGTTGACTTCTCAACTGCCATTTAACTCATGTGTTTCATGAAAACAACTACATCTCTGGCTAGAAGGTCTTTTTAACGAAGATCAATCGAAAAGGTCCAAATGAGCTTTCAACTTTAAAACTAAGATATGTTGAGTCTTCAGCCTCCGTGGTAGCTTGATACACATCTGTTGACTCTCTCAACTGCCATCTAACTCATGTGTTTCACCATAACTTCTACATCTCCAGCTACAAGTTCTTCTTAACGAAGATCAATCGAAAAGGTCCAAATGAGCTTACAACTTTAAAACCAAGATATGTTGAGTCTTCGTCCCCCGTGGGTGCTAGATCCACATCTGTTGACTCTCTCAACTGCCATCTAACTCATGTGTTTCATCAAAACATCTACACCTACGGCTAGAAGTTCTTTTTAATGAAGATCAATTGAAAAGGTCCAAATAAGCTTTCTACTTTAAAACCAAGATATGTTGAGTCTTCAGCCTCCGTGGTTGCTTCATAGACATATGTTGACTCTCTCAACTGCCATCTAACTCATGTGTTTCATCAAATCATCTACATCTCCGGCTAGAAGTTCTTTTTCACGCAGATCAATCGAAAAGGTCCAAATGAGCTTTCAACTTTAAAACCAAGATATGTTAAGTGTTCAGCCTCCGTGGTAGCTTGATACACATCTGTTCACTCTCTCAACTGCCATCTAACTCATGTGTTTCACCATAACTTCTACATCTCCAGCTACAAGTTCTTCTTAACGAAGATCAATCGAAAAGGTCCAAATGAGTTTTCAACTTTAAAACCAAGATATGTTAAGTGTTCAGCCTCCGTGGGTGCTAGATACACATCTGTTGACTCTCTCAACCGCCATCTAACTCATGTGTTTCATCAAAACATCTACATCTCTGGCTGGAGGATCTTTTTAACGAAGATCAATCGAAAAGGTCCAAATGAGCTTTCCACTTTTCAACCAGGATATGTTGAGTCTTCAGCCTCCGTGGGTTCTTGATCCACATCTATTGACACTCTTAACTACCATATAACTCATGAGTTTCATCAAAACATCTACATCTCCGGTTACAGGTTCTTTTTAACGAAGATCAATCGAAAAGGTCCAAATGAGCTTTCAACTTTTCAACCAGGATATCTTGAGTCTTCAGCCTCCGTGGATGCTTGATATAAATCTGTTCACACTCTTAACTACAATCTAACTCATGAGTTTCATCAAAACATCTACAACTTGGGCTACATGTTCTTTTGAACGAAGATCAACATAAAAGGAACAAATGAGCTTGCATTTTTAAAACCAAGATATGTTGAGTGTTCAGCCTCCGTGGTAGCTTGAACACATCTGTTGACTCTCTCAACTGCCATTTAACTCATGTGTTTCATGAAAACATCTACATCTCTGGCTAGAAGGTCTTTTTAACGAAGATCAATCGAAAAGGTCCAAATGAGCTTTCAACTTTAAAACTAAGATATTTTGAGTCTTCAGCCTCCGTGGTAGCTTGATACACATCTGTTCACTCTCTCAACTGCCATCTAACTCATGTGTTTCACCATAACTTCTACATCTCCAGCTACAAGTTCTTCTTAACGAAGATCAATCGAAAAGGTCCAAATGAGCTTACAACTTTAAAACCAAGATATGTTGAGTCTTCGTCCCCCGTGGGTGCTAGATACACATCTGTTGACTCTCTCAACTGCCATCTAACTCATGTGTTTCATCAAAACATCTACACCTACGGCTAGAAGTTCTTTTTAATGAAGATCAATTGAAAAGGTCCAAATAAGCTTTCTAAATTAAAACCAAGATATGTTGAGTCTTCAGCCTCCGTGGTTGCTTCATAGACATATGTTGACTCTCTCTGCTACCATCTAACTCATGTGTTTCATCGAAACATCTACATCTCCGGCTAGAAGTTCTTTTTCACGCAGATCAATCGAAAAGGTCCAAATGAGTTTTCAACTTTAAAACCAACATATGTTAAGTGTTCAGCCTCCGTGGGTGCTAGATACACATCTGTTGGCTCTCTCAACCGCCATCTCACTCATGTGTTTCATCAAAACATCTACATCTCTGGCTAGAAGTTCTTTTTAACGAAGATCAATCGAAAAGGTCCAAATGAGCTTTCAACTTTTCAACCAGGATATCTTGAGTCTTCAGCCTCCGTGGGTTCTTGATCCACATCTATTGACACTCTTAACTACCATCTAACTCATGAGTTTCATCAAAGCATCTACAACTTAGGCTAGAAGTTATTTTTTACAAAGATCAATCGAAAAGGTCAAAATGAGGTTTCAACTTCAAAACCAAGATATGTTGAGTCGTCAGCCTCCATGGGTGCTTCATACACATATGTTGACTCTCTCGGCTACCATCTAACTCATGTGTTTCATCAAAATTTCTACAACTTGGGCTGCAAGTTCTTTTGAATGAAGATCAACAGAAAAGGTACAAATGAGCTTTCAACTATTAAACCAAGATATCTTGAGTCTTCAGCCTCCGTGGGTGCTAGATACACCTCAGTTGACTCTCTCAACTGCCATCTAACTCATGTGTTTCATCAAAACAACTACATCTCCAGTTACAGGTTCTTTTTAACGAAAATCAATCGAAAAGGTCCAAATGAGCTTTCAACTTTTCAACCAGGATATCTTGAGTCTTCAGGCTCCGTGTGTTCTTGATCGACATCTATTGACACTCTTAACTACCATCTAACTCATGAGTTTCATCAAAACATCTTCAACTTAGACTACAAGTACTTTTGAACGAAGATCAACAGAAAAGGTACAAATGAGCTTTCAACTTTTAAATCAAGATATCTTGAGTCTTCAGCCTCCGTGGGTGCTAGATACACCTCAGTTGACTCTCTCAACTGCCATCTAACTCACGTGTTTCATCAAAACATCTACATCTCCAGTTACAGGTTCTTTTTAACGAAGATCAATCGAAAAGGTCCAAATGAGCTTTCAACTTTTCAACCAGGATATCTTGAGTCTTCAGGCTCTGTTGACACTCTTAACTACCATCTAACTCATGAGTTTCATCAAAACATCTACAACTTGGGCTACATGTTCTTTTGCTCGAAGATCAACATAAAAGGAACAAATGAGCTTTCATTTTTAAAACCAAGATATGTTGATTGTTCAGCCTTCGTGGTAGCTTGAACACATCTGTTGACTCTCTCAACTGCCATTTAACTCATGTGTCTCATGAAAACATCTACATCTCTGGCTAGAAGGCCTTTTTAACGAAGATCAATCGAAAAGGTCCAAATGAGATTTCAACTTTAAAACTAAGATATGTTGAGTCTTCAGCCTCCGTGGTAGCTTGATTCACATCTGTTGACTCTCTCAACTGCCATCTAACTCATGTGTTTCATCAAAACATCTACATCTTCGGCTAGAAGTTCTTTTAACGAAGATCAATCGAAAAGGTCCAAATGAGCTTTCAACTTTTCAACCAGGATATCTTCATTCCTCAACCTCCGTGGGTTCTTGATCCACATCTGTTGACACTCTTAACTACCATCTAACTCATGAGTATCATCAAGACATCTACAACTTGGGCTACATGTACTTTTGAACGAAGATCAACAGAAAAGGTACAAATGAACTTTCAACTTTTAAACCAACTTATCTTGAGTCTTCTGCCTCCGTGGGTTCTTGATCCACATCTGTTTACACTCTTAACTACCATCTAACTCATGAGTTTCATCAAAACATCTACAACTTGGGCTACATGTACTTTTGAACGAAGATCAACAGAAAAGGTACAAATGAACTTTCAACCTTTAAACCAACATATCTTGAGTCTTCTGCCTCCGTCGGTGCTAGATACATAACTGTTGACTCTGTCAACTGCAATCAAATTCATGTGTTTCATCAAAACATCTACATCTCCGGCTAGAAGTTCTTTTTAACGCAGATCAATCGAAAAGGTCCAAATGAGCTTTCAACTTTAAAACCAACATATGTTAAGTGTTCAGCCTCCGTGGGTGCTAAATACACATCTGTTGACTCTCTCAACCGCCATCTAACTCATGCGTTTCATCAAAACATCTACATCTCTCGCTGGAGGATCTTTTTAACGAAGGTCAATCGAAAAGGTCCAAATGAGCTTTCAACTTTTGAACCAGGATATCTTGAGTCTTCAGCCTCCGTGGGTTCTTGATCCACATCTATTGACACTCTTAACTACCATCTCACTCATGAGTTTCATCAAAACATCTACAACTTAGGCTAGAAGTTCTTTTTTACGAAGATCAATCGAAAAGGTCCAACTGAGCTTTCAACTTTTCAACCAGGATATCTTGAGTCTTCAGCCTCCGTGGGTTCTTGATCCACATCTATTGAGACTCTTAACTACCATCTAACTCATGAGTTTCATCAAAACATCTACAACTTAGGCTACAAGTACTTTTGAAAGAAGATCAACAGAAAAGGTACAAATGAACTTTCAACTTTTAAACCAACTTATCTTGAGTCTTCTGCCTCCGTGGGTTCTTGATCCACATCTGTTTACACTCTTAACTACCATGTAACTCATGAGTTTCATCAAAACATCTACAACTTGGGCTACATGTACTTTTGAACGAAGATCAACAGAAAAGGTACAAATGAACTTTCAACCTTTAAACCAACATATCTTGAGTCTTCTGCCTCCGTGGGTGCTAGATACATAACTGTTGACTCTGTCAACTGCAATCAAATTCATGTGTTTCATCAAAACATCTACATCTCCGGCTAGAAGTTCTTTTTAAGGCAGATCAATGGAAAAGGTCCAAATGAGCTTTCAACTTTAAATCCAAGATATGTTGAGTCTACGGCGTCCGTGGGTGCTAAATACACATATGTTGACTCTCTCAACTGCCATCTAACTCATGTGTTTCATCAAAACATCTACATCTCTGGCTAGAGGATCTTTTTAACGAAGGTCAATCGAAAAGGTCCAAATGAGCATTCAACTTTTGAACCAGGATATCTTGAGTCTTCAGCCTCCGTGGGTTCTTGATCCACATCTATTGACACTCTTAACTACCATCTCACTCATGAGTTTCATCAAAACATCTACAACTTAGGCTAGAAGTTCTTTTTTACGAAGATCAATCGAAAAGGTCCAAATGAGCTTTCAACTTTTCAACCAGGATATCTTGAGTCTTCAGCCTCCGTGGGTTCTTGATCCACATCTATTGAGACTCTTAACTACCATCTAACTCATGAGTTTCATCAAAACATCTACAACTTAGGCTACAAGTACTTTTGAAAGAAGATCAACAGAAAAGGTACAAATGAGCTTTCTACTTTAACACCAAGATATGTTGAGTCTTCAGCCTCCGTGGGTGCTTCATACACATCTGTTGACTCTCTCAACCGCCATCTAACTCATGTGTTTCATCAAAACATCTACATCTCGGGCTAGAGGATCTTTTTAACGAAGGTCAATCGAAAAGGTCCAAATGAGCTTTCAACTTTTGAACCAGGATATCTTGAGTCTTCAGCCTCCGTGGGTTCTTGATCCACATCTATTGACACTCTTAACTACCATCTCACTCATGAGTTTCATCAAAACATCTACAACTTAGGCTAGAAGTTCTTTTTTACGAAGATCAATCGAAAAGGTCCAAATGAGCTTTCAACTTTTCAACCAGGATATCTTGAGTCTTCAGCCTCCGTGGGTTCTTGATCCACATCTATTGAGACTCTTAACTACCATCTAACTCATGAGTTTCATCAAAACATCTACAACTTAGGCTACAAGTACTTTTGAAAGAAGATCAACAGAAAAGGTACAAATGAGCTTTCTACTTTAACACCAAGATATGTTGAGTCTTCAGCCTCCGTGGGTGCTTCATACACATCTGTTGACTCTCTCAACCGCCATCTAACTCATGTGTTTCATCAAAACATCTACATCTCTGGCTAGAGGATCTTTTTAACGAAGGTCAATCGAAAAGGTCCAAATGAGCTTTCAACTTTTGAACCAGGATATCTTGAGTCTTCAGCCTCCGTGGGTTCTTGATCCACATCTATTGACACTCTTAACTACCATCTAACTCATGAGTTTCATCAAAACATCTACAACTTAGGCTAGAAGTTCTTTTTTACGAAGATCAATCGAAAAGGTCCAAATGAGCTTTCAACTTTTCAACCAGGATATCTTGAGTCTTCAGCCTCCGTGGGTTCTTGATCCACATCTATTGAGACTCTTAACTACCATCTAACTCATGAGTTTCATCAAAACATCTACAACTTAGGCTACAAGTACTTTTGAAAGAAGATCAACAGAAAAGGTACAAATGAGCTTTCTACTTTAACACCAAGATATGTAGAGTCTTCAGCCTCCGTGGGTGCTTCATACACATCTGTTGACTCTCTCAACTGCCATCCAACTCATGTGTTTCATGAAAACATCTACATCTCTGGCTAGAAGTTCTTTTTAACGAAGATCAATCGAAAAGGTCCAAATGAGCCTTCATCTTTAAAACAAAGATATGTTGAGTCTCAGCCTCCGTGGTAGCTTGATACAAATCTGTTGACACTCTTAACTACAATCTAACTCATGAGTTTCATCAAAACATCTACAACTTGGGTACATGTTCTTTTGAACGAAGATCAACATAAAAGGAATAAATGAGCTGTCATTTTTAAAACCAAGATATGTTGAGTGTTCAGCCTCCGTGGTACCTTGAACACATCTGTTGACTCTCTCAACCGCCATCTAACTCATGTGTTTCATCAAAACATCTACATCTCTGGCTAGAGGATCTTTTTAACGAAGATCAATCGAAAAGGTCCAAATGAGCTTTCAACTTTTGAACCAGGATATCTTGAGTCTTCAGCCTCCGTGGGTTCTTGATCCACATCTATTGACACTCTTAACTACCATCTAACTCATGAGTTTCATCAAAACATCTACAACTTAGGCTAGAACATCTTTTTTACGAAGATTAATAGAAAAGGTCCAAATGAGCTTTCAACTTTAAAACCAAGATATGTTGAGTGTTCAAACCGTGTGCTTGACACATCTGTTGACTCTCTCAATCGCCATCTAACTCATGTGTTTCATCAAAATTTCTACAACTTGGGCTGCAAGTTCTTTTGAACGAAGATCAACAGAAAAGGTACAAATGAGCTTTCAACTTTTAAACCAAGATATCTTGAGTCTTCAGCCTGCGTGGGTGCTAGATACACCTCAGTTGACTCTCTCAACTGCCATCTAACTCATGTGTTTCATCAAAACTTCTACAACTTGGGCTGCAAGTTCTTTTGAACGAAGATCAACAGAAAAGGTACAAATGAGCTTTCAACTTTTAAACCAAGATATCTTGAGTCTTCAGCCTCCGTGGTAGCTTGATACACATCTGTTGACTCTCTCAACTGCCATCTAACTCACGTGTTTCATCAAAACATCTACATCTCCAGTTACAGGTTCTTTTTAACGAAGATCAATCGAAAAGGTCCAAATGAGCTTTCAACTTTTTAACCAGGATATCTTCATTCTTCAGCCTCCGTGGGTTCTTGATCCACATCTGTTGACAGTCTTAACTACCATCTAACTCATGAGTTTCATCAAAACATCTACAACTTTGGCTACAAGTACTTTTGAACGAAGATCAACAGAAAAGGTACAAATGAGCTCTCTACTTTAACACCATGATATGTTGAGTCTTCAGCCTCCGTGGGTGCTTCATACACATATGTTGACTCTCTCTCCTACCATCTAACTCATGTGTTTCATCAAAACATCTACATCTCCGGCTAGAAGTTCTTTTTAACGTAGATCAATCAAAAAGGTCCAAATGAGCTTTCAACTTTAAAACCAAGATATGTTGAGTGTTCAGCCTCCGTGGGTGCTAGATACACATCTGTTGACTCTCTCAACCGCCATCTAACTCATGTGTTTCATCAAAACATCTACATCTCCTGCTCGAAGTTCTTTTTAACGAAGATCAATCGAAAAGGTCCAAATGAGGTTTCAACTTCAAAACCAAGATATGTTGAGTGTTCAGCCTCCGTCGATGCTAGATACACATCTGTTGACTCTCTCAACCGCCATCTAACTTATGTGTTTCATCAAAACATCTACATCTCTGGCTAGAAGTTCTTTTTAACAAAGATCAATCGAAAAGGTCCCAAATGAGCTTTCAACTTTTCAACCAGGATATCTTCATTCTTCAGCCTCCGTGGGTTCTTGATCCACATCTGTTGACACTCTTAACTACCATCTAACTCATGAGTTTCATCAAAACATCTACAACTTGGGCTACAATTTCTTTTGAACGAACATCAACAGAAAAGGTACAAATGAGCTTTCAACTTTTAAACCAACATATGTTGAGTCTTCTGCCTCCGTGGGTGCTAGATACACATCTGTTGACTCTCTCAACTGCCATCTAACTCATGTGTTTCAACAAAACATCTACATCTCCGGCTAGAAGTTCTTTTTAAGGTAGATCAATCAAAAAGGTCCAAATGAGCTTTCAACTTTAAAACCAAGATATGTTGAGTGTTCAGCCTCCGTGGGTGCTAGATACACATCTGTTGACTCTCTCAACCGCCATCTAACTCATGTGTTTCATCAAAACATCTACATCTCCGGCTCGAAGTTCTTTTTAACGAAGATCAATCGAAAAGGTCCAAATGAGGTTTCAACTTCAAAACCAATATATGTTGAGTGTTCAGCCTCCGTGGGTGCTAGATACACATCTGTTGACTCTCTCAACCGCCATCTCACTCATGTGTTTCATCAAAACATCTACATCTCCGGCTCGAAGTTCTTTTTAACGAAGATCAATCGAAAAGGTCCAAATGAGGTTTCAACTTCAAAACCAAGATATGTTGAGTCTTCAGCCTCCGTGGGTGCTAGATACACATCTGTTGACTCTCTCAACCGCCATCTAACTCATGTGTTTCATCAAAACATCTACATCTCTGGCTAGAGGATCTTTTTAAAGAAGATCAATCGAAAAGGTCCAAATGAGCTTTCAACTTTAGAACCAAAATATGTTGAGTCTTCAGCCTCCTTGGGTGCTTGATACACATTTGTTGACTCTCTCTGCTACTATCTAACTCATGTGTTTCATCAAAACATCTACATCTCCGGTTACAGGTTCTTTTTAAAAAAGATCAATCGAAAAGGTCCCAAATGAGCTTTCAACTTTTCAACCAGGATATCTTCATTCTTCAGCCTCCGTGGGTTCTTGATCCACATCTGTTGACACTCTTAACTACCATCTAACTCATGAGTTTCATCAAAACATCTACAACTTGGGCTACAATTTCTTTTGAACGAACATCAACAGAAAAGGTACAAATGAGCTTTCAACTTTTAAACCAACATATGTTGAGTCTTCTGCCTCCGTGGGTGCTAGATACACATCTGTTGACTCTCTCAACGGCCATCTAACTCATGTGTTTCATCAAAACATCTACATCTCTGGCTAGAAGTTCTTTTTCACGCAGATCAATCGAAAAGGTCCAAATGAGCTTTCAACTTTAAAACCAAGATATGTTAAGTGTTCAGCCTCCGTGGGTGCTAGATACACATCTGTTGACTCTCTCAACCGCCATCTAACTCATGTGTTTCATCAAAACATCTACATCTCTGGCTAGAGGATCTTTTTAACGAAGATCAATCGAAAAGGTCCAAATGAGCTTTCAACTTTAGAACCAAGATATGTTGAGTCTTCAGCCTCCGTGGGTGCTTGATACACATTTGTTGACTCTCTCTGCTACTATCTAACTCATGTGTTTCATCAAAACATCTACATCTCAGGTTACAGGTTCTTTTTAACGAAGATCAATCGAAAAGGTCCAAATGAGCTTTCAACTTTTCAACCAGGATATCTTGTGTAAGACCTATTAGTTACTATGTTATTTACCAACCATAAGCCTTACGTGGAATATAGAAATATAGAAAATTCGGCAACGTTTCCTTTGTTTCTTAAACATTTCCACAAACTATAACATAAGCAGCGGATTTCCATCAACCATTTCAAACCAACCAGAGTACATATATTATATATATACACATACACATACATCAAAAAG
This sequence comes from Styphnolobium japonicum, assembly GCA_023212625.1. Lineage (NCBI taxonomy): Eukaryota > Viridiplantae > Streptophyta > Magnoliopsida > Fabales > Fabaceae > Styphnolobium > Styphnolobium japonicum. The sequence continues at coordinate 16,767,569 of JALBWW010000013.1, forward strand.
AGATCTCAGATCTCAACCAAAATATTATCAGAGTAAGCAACGTTATACAAGTGTATTCTAAACACTATCCTGACTGAGCACCCTAAACATATACAGAACCGAGTACATTAAAAGTAGTATTCAGTTCCCTGTAACATCTACATCATAAAAGTACACATCCTGTTATAGTTACATCACGGAGCTTAACTCCACCAAAATTTAAATCCCAAAAATAAATCAACAGAATCCTCCGTACTTAACCCGTAGAGGGTCCGGGGTGTTCCTGCGAATCTGAGAAAGAGGTGGTGAGAACAACTTCCCAGTGAATATGAATAACTTGCAGATAAGTATAAATGTAAGTAGAGAGCAAGTATAACACAATTCACAATATGTCAAGTAACACCAACCAACCAATGCAATGAATGAATGCATATGATGTTCACACCTTTTATTCACACTTTTTCTTTCTCCACTCCTCTTGTTGTGCACTAACCCCTTTCGGTTAGGCCCTCGCAATATGCATATGAATGTGTTATGCCAAATTCCGTTTCCTTCTAGCTAATAAGCTAGGCACCCCTCTGTTTTGTATACTAACCCTTTCCGGTTAGGCCACCTCGCAATGCAATGCAATTAGGTATGCTATTTCATTTCCATCTAGCTCATCAGCTAGGCACCCCTCTGTTTTGTACACTAACCCTTTCCGGTTAGGTCATCTCGCTATGCAATGCAATGTTCTCATACTCATATCATGCTCATTCATAATAATATCATCATAATAGCATTACATGTAATCAATTCAAGCATATACAACACATAACCATCATGCTCAACTCCATCTAGCATTCTTACTTAGTTACAATAGTGCTAAGTTACTTCTATCAAGCATTCTTACTTAGCTACACATCTCATTCTAATGCTAAGTCATTCTTCATCCTAAACCTAGCATATGGTATCAAGACCCTAGGCATAAGCATCACAATATCACAAACAGAGTCAACCACGGCCAGCCCGTGGTGGTAACCACGGCCACGGTTCAGAAAACAAAACTCAACAAATTGGAAATAGAGACAACCACGGCCTGCCCCTGGTTGGCACCACGCCGTGATGCGGACCACGGCCGCCCGGTGGCCACCATACCCGTGGTCGATTTCAAGACACAACATTTTCCTTTCCGAGCCAACCACGGCCAGCCCGGGGTGGGGACCACGGCCGTGGTTGGGCACGAGACACCAACATTTCCTATCCAGAGAGGACCACGGCCGGGCCGTGGTAGGGACCACGCCCGTGGTTGGTCTTCTGGGCAGGAATAGTGCCACACCCAACTTCAAATCAAAACCCTAATTTCTCTATGGGATCATGTCCTCAAATCCATCAAGTATACCAATCATTCCACTCATTTTTCCTAAACCCTAATCCTTGAAAACATGTAATAAAAACACATCCAACCTCAAGCATAGGTGAAAACCCTAGATTCAAACTTAGTTATACATCATACACTTTCACTCTAAGAACATCATACCATAGCACAAGTAAATCCACACTCACCTTGAAGTGCTCCTATCTTGATTCCAAGATGGGATTGGTAGTCAAGGCAACCTTCCCTTCAACTTCCTTCAAAACATTCAACCAAAACAACCAACTTTTAGACATGGGTGTTGTTGATTCTTGGGGATGAAAATGAGTTTCTCAAGAAACTAATACCATAGGATTGAAGAAGAGATCATAGTGATCAATAACCATCAAAGGACTTAAGCCAAAAGGTGCATAAAAACACTTACTTTGGACTCTTGAACTTGGAGCAAGCTTTGGCTATGGAAACTTAGCAAATTTGGAGAAGATGAGCCCTTTGGCTCTCCCTATAGGACCGGTTCACTTAAGCAAGAGGGAGGGGAGGTTGAAATGTCCATCTTGCCCTTCACTTAAAGAAAGAATCACTAATTTGCCACTGAGGTGTAAAAAGACTAAAATATCCTTGTGATTTCTAAGAATTCCCAATAGGTCCTGAAGAAAATTAAATTTACCAGTAGGTCCTAACTTAATCAGAATAAATTTAAGAGTTTAAATTCCACCTATCTCTTCCTTAGGTTCTACTGAGTTCACCGGTATAGCCAGAATCTCAAATCAATCATTCTAACTCAATCTATCACCTTTTCTGTAACAGAACATACAATCCATTCAAAGAATTTAGCTAAATCATAACATATGAAATTTAGGGATGTTACATCTTGAGTATTCAGCCTCCGTGGGTTCTTGATCCACATCTGTTGACACTCTTAACTACCATCTAACTCATGAGTTTCATCAAAACATCTACAACTTAGGCTACAAGTACTTTTGAACGAAGATCAACAGAAAAGGTACAAATGAGCTTTCAACTTTTAAACCAAGATATCTTGAGTCTTCAGCCTCCGTGGGTGCTAGATACACCTCAGTTGACTCTCTCAACTGCCATCTAACTCATGTGTTTCATCAAAACATCTACATCTCCGGTTACAGGTTCTTTTTAACGAAGATCAATCGAAAAGGTCCAAATGAGCTTTCAACTTTTCAACCAGGATATCTTGAGTCTTCAGCCTCCGTGGGTTCTTGATCCACATCTGTTGACACTCTTAACTACCATCTAACTCATGAGTTTCATCAAAACATCTACAACTTAGGCTACAAGTACTTTTGAACGAAGATCAACAGAAAAGGTACAAATGAGCTTTCTACTTTAAAACCAAGATATGTTGAGTCTTCAGCCTCCGTGGGTGCTTCATACACATATGTTGTCTCTCTCTGCTACCATCTAACTCATGTGTTTCATCAAAACATCTACATCTCCGGCTAGAAGTTCTTTTTAACGTAGATCAATCAAAAAGGTCCAAATGAGCTTTCAACTTTAGAACCAAGATATGTTGAGTGTTCAGCCTCCGTGGGTGCTAGATACACATCTGTTGACTCTCTCAACCGCCATCTAACTCATGTGTTTCATCAAAACATCTACATCTCCGGCTCGAGGTTCTTTTTAACAAAGATCAATCGAAAAGGTCCAAATGAGGTTTCAACTTCAAAACCAAGATATGTTGAGTGTTCAGCCTCCGTGGTAGCTTGAACACATCTGTTGACACTCTTAACTACAATCTAACTCATGAGTTTCATCAAAACATCTACAACTTGGGCTACATGTTCTTTTGAATGAAGATCAACAGAAAAGGAACAAATGAGCTTTCAACTTTAAAACAAAGATATGTTGAGTGTTCAGCCTCCGTGGTAGCTTGAACACATCTGTTGACTCTCCCAACTGCCATCTAACTCATGTGTTTCATCGAAACATCTACATCCCGGCTAAAAGTTCTGTTTAACGTAGATCAATCGAAAAGGTCCAAATGAGCTTTCAACTTTAAAACCAAGATATGTTGAGTGTTCAGCCTCCGTGGTAGCTTGAACGCATCTGTTGACTCTCTCAACTGCCATCTAACTCATGTGTTTCATCGAAACATCTACATCCCGGCTAGAAGTTCTTTTTAACGAAGATCAATCAAAAAGGTCCAAATGAGCTTTCAACTTTAAAACCAAGATATGTTGAGTGTTCAGCCTCCGTGGTAGCTTGAACGCATCTGTTGACTCTCTCAACTGCCATCTAACTCATGTGTTTCATCAAAACATCTACATCTCCGGCTAGAAGTTCTTTTTAACGTTGATCAATCAAAAAGGTCCAAATGAGCTTTCAACTTTAAAACCAATATATGTTGAGTGTTCAGCCTCCGTGGTAGCTTGAACGCATCTGTTGACTCTCTCAACTGCCATCTAACTCATGTGTTTCATCGAAACATCTACATCTCCGGCTAGAAGTTCTTTTTAACGTAGATCAATCGTAAAGGTCCAAATGAGCTTTCAACTTTAAAACCAAGATATGTTGAGTGTTCAGCCTCCGTGGTAGCTTGAACACATCTGTTGACTCTCTCAACTGCCATCTAACTCATGTGTTTCATCAAAACATCTACATCTTCGGCTAGAAGTTCTTTTAACGAAGATCAATCGAAAAGGTCCAAATGAGCTTTCAACTTTTCAACCAGGATATCTTCATTCTTCAGCCTCAGTGGGTTCTTGATCCACATCTGTTGACACTCTTAACTACCATCTAACTCATGAGTTTCATCAAAACATCTACAACTTGGGCTACAAGTTCTTTTGAACGAAGATCAACAGAAAAGGTACAAATGAGCTTTCAACTTTTAAACCAACATATCTTGAGTCTTCTGCCTCCGTGGGTGCTAGATACACATCTGTTGACTCTCTCAACTGCCATCTAACTCATGTGTTTCATCAAAACATCTACATCTCCGGTTAGAAGTTCTTTTTCACGCAGATCAATCGAAAAGGTCCAAATGAGCTTTCAACTTTAAAACCAAGATATGTTAAGTCTTCAGCCTCCGTGGGTGCTAGATACACATCTGTTGACTCTCTCAACCGCCATCTAACTCATGTGTTTCATCAAAACAGCTACATCTTCGGCTAGAACTTCTTTTTGACGAAGATCAATCGAAAAGGTCCAAATGAGGTTTCAACTTTAAAACCAAGATATGTTGAGTCTTCAGCCTCCGCGGGTGCTTGATACACATATGTTGACTCTCTCTGCTACCATCTTACTCATGTGTTTCATCAAAACATCTACATCTCTGGCTAGAAGTTCTTTTTAACGAAGATCAATCGAAAAGGTCTAAATGAGCTTTCAACTTTAAAACCAAGATATGTTGAGTCTCAGCCTCCGTGGTAACTTGATACAAATCTGTTGACACTCTTAACTACAATCTAACTCATGAGTTTCATCAAAACATCTACAACTTGGGCTACATGTTCTTTTGAACGAAGATCAACAGAAAAGGTACAAATGAGCTTTCTACTTTAAAACCAAGATATGTTGAGTCTTCAGCCTCCGTGGGTGCTTCATACACATATGTTGACTCTCTCGGCTACCATCAAACTCATGTGTTTCATCAAAACATCTACATCTCCGGCTAGAAGTTCTTTTTAACGAAGATCAATCGAAAAGGTCTAAATGAGCTTTCAACTTTAAAACCAAGATATGTTGAGTCTTCAGCCTCCGGGGTAGCTTGATACTCATCTGTTGACTCTCTCAACTGCCATCTAACTCATGTGTTTCATCAAAACATCTACATCTCCGGCTACAAGTTCTTCTTAACAAAGATCAATCGAAAAGGTCCAAATGAGCTTTCAACTTTTCAACCAGGATATCTTCATTCTTCAGCCTCCGTGGGTTCTTGATCCACATCTGTTGACACTCTTAACTACCATCTAACTCATGAGTTTCATCAAAACATCTTCAACTTAGGCTACAAGTTCTTTTGAACGAAGATCAACAGAAAAGGTACAAATGAGCTTTCAACTTTTAAACCAACATATCTTGAGTCTTCCGCCTCCGTGGGTGCTAGATACACATCTGTTGACTCTCTCAACCGCCATCTAACTCATGTGTTTCATCAAAACATCTACATCTCCGGCTCGAAGTTCTTTTTAACGAAGATTAATCGACAAGGTCCAAATGAGGTTTCAACTTCAAAACCAAGATATGTTGAGTCTTCAGCCTCCGTGGGTGGTTGATACACATATGTTGACTCTCTCTGCAGCCATCTAACTCATGTGTTTCATCAAAACATCTACATCTCCGGCTAGAAGTTCTGTTTAACGTAGATCAATCGAAAAGGTCCAAATGAGCTTTCTATTTTAAAACCAAGATATGTTGAGTCTTCGGCCTCCGTGGGTGCTTCATACACATATGTTGACTCTCTCTGCTACCATCTAACTCATGTGTTTCATCGAAACATCTACATCTCCGGCAAGAAGTTCTTTTTAACGTAGATCAATCGAAAAGGTCTAAATGAGCTTTCAACTTTAAAACCAAGATATGTTGAGTCTCAGCCTCCGTGGTAACTTGATACAAATCTGTTGACACTCTTAACTACAATCTAACTCATGAGTTTCATCAAAACATCTACAACTTGGGCTACATGTTCTTTTGAACGAAGATCAACAGAAAAGGTACAAATGAGCTTTCTACTTTAAAACCAAGATATGTTGAGTCTTCAGCCTCCGTGGGTGCTTCATACACATATGTTGACTCTCTCGGCTACCATCAAACTCATGTGTTTCATCAAAACATCGACATCGCTGGCTAGAAGTTCATTTTAACGAAGATCTATCGAAAAGGTCCAAATGAGCTTTCAACTTTAAAACCAAGATATGTTGAGTGTTCAGCCTCCGTGGTAGCTTGAACACATCAGTTGACTCTCCCAACTGCCATCTAACTCATGTGTTTCATCAAAACATCTACATCTCTGGCTAGAAGTTCTTTTTAACGAAGATCAATCGAAAAGGTCCAAATGAGCTTTCAACTTTAAAACTAAGATATGTTGACTGTTCAGCCTCCGTGGTAGCTTGATACATATCTGTTGACTCTCTCAACTGCCATCTAACTCATGTGTTTCATCAAAACATCTACATCTTCGGCTAGAAGTTCTTTTAACGAAGATCAATCGAAAAGGTCCAAATGAGCTTTCAAATTTTCAACCAGGATATCTTCATTCTTCAGCCTCAGTGGGTTCTTGATCCACATCTGTTGACACTCTTAACTACCATCTAACTCATGAGTTTCATCAAAACATCTACAACTTGGGCTACAAGTTCTTTTGAACGAAGATCAACAGAAAAGGTACAAATGAGCTTTCAACTTTTAAACCAACATATCTTGAGTCTTCTGCCTCCGTGGGTGATAGATACACATCTGTTGACTCTCTCAACTGCCATCTAACTCATGTGTTTCATCAAAACATCTACATCTCCGGCTAGAAGTTCTTTTTCACGCAGATCAATCGAAAAGGTCCAAATGAGCTTTCAACTTTAAAACCAAGATATGTTAAGTCTTCAGCCTCCGTGGGTGCTAGATACACATCTGTTGACTCTCTCAACCGCCATCTAACTCATGTGTTTCATCAAAACAGCCTCATCTTCGGCTAGAACTTCTTTTTGACGAAGATCAATCGAAAAGGTCCAAATGAGGTTTCAACTTTAAAACCAAGATATGTTGAGTCTTCAGCCTCCGTGGGTGCTTCATACACATATGTTGACTCTCTCTGCTACCATCTAACTCATGTGTTTCATCGAAACATCTACATCTCCGGCTAGAAGTTCTTTTTAACGAAGATCAATCGAAAAGGTCTAAATGAGCTTTCAACTTTAAAACCAAGATATGTTGAGTCTCAGCTTCCGTTGTAACTTGATACAAATCTGTTGACACTCTTAACTACAATCTAACTTATGAGTTTCATCAAAACATCTACAACTTGGGCTACATGTTCTTTTGAACGAAGATCAACAGAAAAGGTACAAATGAGCTTTCTACTTTAAAACCAAGATATGTTGAGTCTTCAGCCTCCGTGGGTGCTTCATACACATATGTTGACTCTCTCGGCTTCCATCAAACTCATGTGTTTCATCAAAACATCGACATCTCCGGCTAGAAGTTCTTGTTAACGAAGATCTATCGAAAAGGTCTAAATGAGGTTTCGACTTTAAAACCAAGATATGTTGAGTCTTCAGCCTCCGGGGTAGTTTGATACTCATCTGTTGACTCTCACAACTGCCATCTAACCCATGTGTTTCATCAAAACATCTACATCTCCGGCTAGAAGTTCTTCTTAAGGAAGATCAATCAAAAAGTTCCAAATGTGCATTCAACTTTAAAACCAAGATATGTTGAGTCTTCATCCTCTGTGGGTGCTTCATACACATATGTTGACTCTCTCTGCTACTATCTAACTCATGTGTTTCATCAAAACATCTACATCTCTGGCTAGAAGTTCTTTTTAACGATGATCAATCGAAAAGGTCCAAATGAGCTTTCAACTTTAAAACTAAGATATGTTGAGTCTTCAGCCTCCGTGGTAGCTTGATACACATCTGTTGACTCTCTTAACTGCCATTTAACTCATCTGTTTCATCAAAACATCTACATCTCTGGCTAGAAGTTCTTTTAACGAAGATCAATCGAAAAGGTCCAAATGAGCTTTCAAATTTTCAACCAGGATATCTTCATTCTTCAGCCTCAGTGGGTTCTTGATCCACATCTGTTGACACTCTTAACTACCATCTAACTCATGAGTTTCATCAAAACATCTACAACTTGGGCTACAAGTTCTTTTGAACGAAGATCAACAGAAAAGGTACAAATGAGCTTTCAACTTTTAAACCAACATATCTTGAGTCTTCTGCCTCCGTGGGTGATAGATACACATCTGTTGACTCTCTCAACTGCCATCTAACTCATGTGTTTCATCAAAACATCTACATCTCCGGTTAGAAGTTCTTTTTCACGCAGATCAATCGAAAAGGTCCAAATGAGCTTTCAACTTTAAAACCAAGATATGTTAAGTCTTCAGCCTCCGTGGGTGCTAGATACACATCTGTTGACTCTCTCAACTGCCATCTAACTCATGTGTTTCATCAAAACATCTACATCTTCGGCTAGAAGTTCTTTTAACGAAGATCAATCGAAAAGGTACAAATGAGCTTTCTACTTTAAAACCAAGATATGTTGAGTCTTCAGCCTCCGTGGGTGCATCATACACATATGTTGACTCTCTCGGATACCATCAAACTCACGTGTTTCATCTAAACATCTACATCTCCGACTAGAAGTTCTTTTTAACGAAGATCAATCGAAAAGGTCTAAATGAGCTTTCAACTTTAAAACCAAGATATGTTGAGTCTTCAGCCTCCGGGGTAGCTTGATACTCATCTGTTGACTCTCTCAACTGCCATCTAACTCGTGTTTCATCAAAACATCTACATCTCCGGCTACAAGTTCTTCTTAACAAAGATCAATCGAAAAGGTCCAAATGAGCTTTCAACTTTTCAACCAGGATATCTTCATTCTTCAGCCTCCGTGGGTTCTTGATCCACATCTGTTGACACTCTTAACTACCATCTAACTCATGAGTTTCATCAAAACATCTACAACTTGGGCTACAAGTTCTTTTGACCGAAGATCAACAGAAAAGGTACAAATGAGCTTTCAACTTTTAAACCATCATATCTTGAGTCTTCTGCCTCCGTGGGTGCTAGATACACATTTGTTAACTCTCTCAACTGCCATCTAACTCATGTGTTTCATCAAAACATCTACATCTCCGGCTAGAAGTTCTTTTTCACACTGATCAATCGAAAAGGTCCAAATGAGCTTTCTACTTTAAAACCAAGATATGTTAAGTCTTCAGCCTCCGTGGGTGCTAGATACACATTTGTTGACTCTCTCAACCGCCATCTAACTCATGTGTTTCATCAAAACATCTACATCATCGGCTAGAACTTCTTTTTAACGAAGATCAATCGAAAAGGTCCAAATGAGTTTTCACCTTCAAAACCAAGATATGTTGAGTCTTCAGCCTCCGTGGGTTCTTGATCCACTTCTGTTGACACTCTCATTCACCATCTAACTCAAGAGTTTCATCAAAACATCTACAAGTTGGCCAAGAAATTCTTCTAAACGAAGATCAACAGAAAAGGTAAAAATACCATCTAACTTAGGAGTTTCATCAAAACATCTTCAACTTGGGCTAGAAGTTCTTTTGAACGAAGATCAAGCGAAAAGGTACAAATGAGCTTTCAACTTTTAAACCAAGATATCCTGAATCTTTAGCCTCCGTGGGTTTTTGATCCACATCTATTGACACTCTCAACTACCATCTAACTCATGTGTTTCATCAAAACATCTACATCTCCGGTTACAAGTTCTTTTTAATGAAGATCAATCGAAAAGGTCCAAATGAGCTTTCAACTTTTCAACCAGGATATGTTGAGTCTTCAGCCTCCGTGGGTTCTTGATCCACATCTGTTGACACTCTGAACTACCATCTAACTCACGAGTTTCGTCAAAACATCTACAGCTTTGGCAACAAGTTCTTTTGAACGAAGATCAATAGAAAAGGTCTAAATGAGCTTTCAACATTTAAACCAAGATATCTTGAGTCTTCAGCCTCCGTGGTTGTTGTTACACATCTGTTGACACTCTCAACTACCATCTAACTCATTTGTTTCATCAAAACATCTACAACTTGGGATAGAAGTTCTTTGTATCGAAGATCAACCGAAAATGTACAAATGAGGTCTAAATGAGCTTTCAACTTTAAAACCAAGATATGTTGAGTCTTCAGCCTCCGTGGTAGCTTGATACACATCTGTTGACTCTCCCAACTGCCATCTAACTCATGTGTTTCATCAAAACATCCACATCTCCGGCTAGAAGTTCTTTTTAACGAAGGTCAATCGAAAAGGTCCAATTGAGCTTTCAACTTTAAAACCAAGATATGTTGAGTCTTCAGCCTCCGTGGGTGCTTCACACATATGTTGACTCTCTCGGCTACCATCAAACTCATGTGGTTCATCAAAACATCTACATACCAGGCTAGAAGTTCTTTTTAACGAAGATCTATCGAAAAGGTCTAAATGAGCTTTCAACTTTAAAACCAAGTTATGTTGAGTCTTCAGCCTCCGTGGTAGCTTGATACACATCTATTGACTCTCCCAACTGCCATCTAACTCATGTGTTTCATCAAAACATCTACATCTCCGGCTAGAAGTTCTTTTTAACGAAGATCAATCAAAAAGGTCCAAATGAGCTTTCAACTTTAAAACCAAGATATGTTGAGTCTTCAGCCTGCGTGGTAGGTTAACACACATCTGTTGACTCTCTCAACTGCCATCTAACTCATGTGTTTCATCAAAACATCCACATCTCCGGCTAGAAGTTCTTTTTAACGAAGATCAATCGAAAAGGTCCAATTGAGCTTTCAACTTTAAAACCAACATATGTTGAATCTTCAGCCTCCGTGGTAGCTTGATACACATCTGTTGACTCTCTCAACAGCCATCTAACTCATTTTTTTCATCAAAACATCTACATCTTCGGCTAGAAGTTCTTTTTAACGAAGATCAATCGAAAAGGTCTAAATGACCTTTCAACTTTAAAACCAAGATATGTTGAGTCTTCAGCCTCCGTGGGTGCTAGATACACATCTGTTGACTCTCTCAACTGCCATCTAACTCATGTGTTTCATCAAAACATCTACATCTCCGGCTAGAAGTTCTTTTTAACGAAGGTCAATCGAAAAGGTCCAATTGAGCTTTCAACTTTAAAACCAAGATATGTTGAGTCTCCAGCCTCCGTGGGTGTTTGATACACATATGTTGACTCTCTCTGCTACGATCTAACTCATGTGTTTCATCAAAACATCTACATCTCCGGCTAGAAGTTCTTTTTAACGAAGATCAATCGAAAAGGTCTAAATGAGCTTTCAACTTTAAAACCAAGATATGTTGAGTCTTCAGCCTCCGTGGTAGCTTGATACACATCTGTTGACTCTCTCAACTGCCTTCTAACTCATGTGTTTCATCAATACATCTACATCTCCGGCTACAAGTTCTTTTTAACGCAGAGCAATCGAAAAGATCCAAATGAGCTTTCATCTTTAAAACCAAGATATGTTGAGTCTTCAGCCTGCGTGGTAGGTTAACACACATCTGTTGACTCTCTCAACTGCCATCTAACTCATGTGTTTCATCAAAACATCTACATCTTCGGCTAGAAGTTCTTTTTAACGCAGATCAATCGAAAAGGTCCAAATGAGCTATCAACTTTAAAACCAAGATATAGTGAGTCTTCAGCCTCCGTGGGTACTAGATACACATCTGTAGACTCTCTCAACTGCGATCTAACTCATGTGTTTCATCAAACCATCTACATCTCCCGCTAAAAGTTGTTTTTAACGATGATCAATCGAGAAGGTCCAAATGAGCTTTCAAGCTTAAAACCAAGAAATGTTGAGGCTTCAGCCTCCGTGGGTGCTTGATACACATCTGTTGACTCTCACAATTGCCATCTAACTCATGTGTTTCATCAAAACATCTACATCTCCGGCTAGAAGTTCTTTTTAACGAAGATCAATCGAAAAGGTCCAAATGAGCTTTCAACTTTAAAACCAAGATATGTTAAGTGTTCAGCCTCCGTGGGTGCTAGATACATCTCTGTTGACTCTCTCAACCGCCATCTGACTCATGTATTTCATCAAAACATCTACATCTCTGGCAAGAGGATCTTTTTAACGAAGATCAATCGAAAAGGTCCAAATGAGCTTTCAACTTTAGAACCAAGATATGTTGAGTCTTCAGCCTCCGTGGGTGCTTGATACACATTTGTTGACTCTCTCTGCTACTATCTAACTCATGTGTTTCATCAAAACATCTACATCTCCGGCTAGAAGTTCTTTTTTACGAAGATCAATCGAAAAGGTCCAAATGAGCTTTCAACTGCCATCTAACTCATGTGTTTCATCAAAACATCTACAACTTAGGCTACAAGTACTTTTGAACGAAGATCAACAGAAAAGGTAGAAATGAGCTTTCTACTTTAAAACCAAGATATGTTGAGTCTTCAGCCTCCATGGGTGCTTCATAGACATATGTTGACTCTCTCTGCTACCATCTAACTCATGTGTTTCATCAAAACATCTACATCTCCAGCTAGAAGCTCTTTTTTACGAAGATCAATCGAAAAGGTCCAAATGAGCTTTCAACTGCCATCTAACTCATGTGTTTCATCAAAATTTCTACAACTTGGGCTACAAGTTCTTTTGAACGAAGATCAACAGAAAAGGTACAAATGAGCTTTCAACTTTTAAACCAAGATATCTTGAGTCTTCAGCCTCCGTGGGTGCTTGATACACATCTGTCGACTCTCTCAACCGCCATCTAACTCATGTGTTTCATCAAAACATCTACATCTCCGGCCCGAAGTTCTTTTTAACGAAGATCAATCGAAAAGGTCCAAATGAGGTTTCAACTTCAAAACCAAGATATGTTGAGTCTTCAGCCTCCGTGGGTGCTTGATACACATATGTTGACTCTCTCTGCTACTATCTAACTCATGTGTTTCATCAAAACATCTACAACTTAGGCTACAAGTACTTTTGAACGAAGATCAATAGAAAAGGTACAAATGAGCTTTCTACTTTAAAACCAAGATATGTTGAGTCTTCAGCCTCCGTGGGTGCTTGGTAGACATATGTTGACTCTCTCTGCTAGTATCTAACTTATGTGTTTCATCAAAACATCTACATCTCCGGCTAGAAGTTCTTTTTAACGTAGATCAATCAAAAAGGTCCAAACGATCTTTCAACTTTAAAACCAAGATATGTTGAGTGTTCAGCCTCCGTGGATGCTAGATACACATCTGTTGACACCCTCAACTGCCATCTAACTCATATGTTTCATCAAAACATCTACATCTCCGGTTACAATTTCTTTTTAACGTAGATCAATCAAAAAGGTCCAAACGATCTTTCAACTTTAAAACCAAGATATGTTGAGTGTTCAGCCTCCGTGGATGCTAGATACACATCTGTTGACTCTCTCAACTGCCATCTAACTCATATGTTTCTTCAAAACATATACATCTCCGGTTACAATTTCTTTTTAATGAAGATCAATCGAAAAGGTCCAAATGAGCTTTCAACTTTTCAACCAGGATATCTTGAGTCTTCAGCCTCCGTGGGTTCGTGATCCACATCTGTTGACACTCTTAACTGCCATCTTACTCATGTGTTTCATCAAAACATCTACAACTTAGGCTACAAGTACTTTTGAACGAAGATCAACAGAAAAGGTACAAATGAGCTTTCAACTTTTAAACCAACATATCTTGAGTCTTCTGCCTCCGTGGGTGCTAGATACAAAACTGTTGACTCTGTCAACTGCAATCAAATTCATGTGTTTCATCAAAACATCTACATCGCCGGCTAGAAGTTCTTTTAAACGTAGATCAATCAAAAAGGTCCAAATGATCTTCCAACTTTAAAACCAAGGTATGTTGAGTGTTCAGCCTCCGTGGATGGTAGATACACATATGTTGGCTCTCTCAACCGCCATCTAACTCATGTGTTTCATCAAAACATCTACATCTCCGGCCCGAAGTTCTTTTTAACGAAGATCAATCGAAAAGGTCCAAATGAGGTTTCAACTTCAAAACCAAGATATGTTGAGTCTTCAGCCTCCGTGGGTGCTTGGTACACATATGTTGACTCTCTCTGCTACTATCTAACTCATGTGTTTCATCAAAACATTTACATCTCCGGCTAGAAGTTCTTTTTAACGTAGATCAATCAAAAAGGTCCAAATGAGCTTTCAACTTTAAAACCAAGATATGTTGAGTGTTCAGCCTCCGTGGGTGCTAGATACACATCTGTTGACTCTCTCAACCGCCATCTAACTCATGTGTTTCATCAAAACATCTACATTCCCGGCCCGAAGTTCTTTTTAACGAAGATCAATCGAAAAGGTCCAAATGAGGTTTCAATTTCAAAACCAAGATATGTTGAGTCTTCAGCCTCCGTGGGTGCTTGATACACATATGTTGACTCTCTCTGCTACCATCTAACTCATGTGTTTCATCAAAACATCTACATCTCCGGCTAGAAGTTCTGTTTAACGTAGATCAATCAAAAAGGTCCAAATGAGCTTTCAACTTTAAAACCAAGATATGTTGAGTGTTCAGCCTCCGTGGGTGCTAGATACACATCTGTTGACTCTCTCAACCGCCATCTAACTCATGTGTTTCATCAAAACATCTACATCTCCGGCCCGAAGTTCTTTTTAACGAAGATCAATCGAAAAGGTCCAAATGAGGTTTCAACTTCAAAACCAAGATATGTTGAGTCTTCAGCCTCCGTGGGTGCTTGATACACATATGTTGACTCTCTCTGCTACCATCTAACTCATGTGTTTCATCAAAACATCTACATCTCCGGCTAGAAGTTCTGTTTAACGTAGATCAATCGAAAAGGTCCAAATGAGCTTTCAACTTTAAAACCAAGATATGTTGAGTGTTCAGCCTCCGTGGTAGCTTGAACGCATCTGTTGACTCTCTCAACTGCCATCTAACTCATGTGTTTCATCAAAACATCTACATCTCCGGCTAGAAGTTCTTTTTCACGCAGATCAATCGAAAAGGTCCAAATGAGCATTCAACTTTAAAACCAAGATATGTTAAGTGTTCAGCCTCCGTGGGTGCTAGATACACATCTGTTGACTCTCTCAACCGCCATCTAACTCATGTGTTTCATCAAAATATCTACATCTCTGGCTAGAGGATCTTTTTAACGAAGATCAATTGAAAAGGTCCAAATGAGCTTTCAACTTTAGAACCAAGATATGTTGAGTCTTCAGCCTACGTGGGTGCTTGATACACATATGTTGACTCTCTCTGCTACCGTCTAACTCATGTGTTTCGTCAAAACATCTACATCTCCGACTAGAAGTTCTTTTTAACGAAGATCAATCGAAAAGGTCCAAATGAGCTTTCAACTGCCATCTAACTCATCTGTTTCATCAAAATTTCTACAACTTGGGCTGCAAGTTTTTTTGAACGAAGATCAACAGAAAAGGTACAAATGAGCTTTCAACTTTTAAACCGAGATATCTTGAGTCTTCAGCCTCCGTGGGTGCTAGATACACCTCAGTTGAATCTCTCAACTGCCATCTAACTCATCTGTTTCATCAAAACATCTACATCTCCGGTTACAAGTTCTTTTTAATGAAGATCAATCGAAAAGGTCCAAATGAGCTTTCAACTTTTCAACCAGGATATCTTGAGTCTTCAGCCTCCGTGGTTTCTTGATCCACATCTGTTAACACTCTTAACTACTATCTAACTCATGAGTTTCATCAAAACATCTACAACTTAGGCTACAAGTACTTTTGAACGAAGATCAACAGACAAGGTACAAATGAGCTTTCTACTTTAAAAGCAAGATATGTTGAGTCTTCAGCCTCCGTAGCTGCTTCATACACATATGTTGACTCTCTCTGCTACTATCTAACTCATGTGTTTCATCAAAACATCTACATCTCCGGCTAGAAGTTCTTTTTTACGAAGATCAATCGAAAAGGTCCAAATGAGCTTTCAACTGCCATCTAACTCATGTGTTTCATCAAAATTTCTACAACTTGGGCTGCAAGTTCTTTTGAACGAAGATCAACAGAAAAGGTACAAATGAGCTTTCAACTTTTAAACCAAGATATCTTGAGTCTTCAGCCTCCGTGGGTGCTAGATACACCTCAGTTGACTCTCTCAACTGCCATCTAACTCATGTGTTTCATCAAAACATCTACATCTCCGGTTACAAGTTCTTTTTAACGAAGATCAATCGAAAAGGTCCAAATGAGCTTTCAACTTTTCAACCAGGATATCTTGAGTCTTCAGCCTCCGTGGGTTCTTGATCCACATCTGTTGACACTCTCAACTACCATCTAACTCATGAGTTTCGTCAAAACATCTACAGCTTTGGCATGAAGTTCTTTTGATCGAAGATCAATAGAAAAGGTACAAATGAGCTTTCAACATTTAAACTAAGATATCTTGAGTCTTCAGCCTCCGTGGTTGTTGTTACACATCTGTTGACTCTCTCAACTACCATCTAACTCATGTGTTTCATCAAAACATCTACATGTCTGGCTAGAAGTTCTTTTTAACGAAGATCAATCGAAAAGGTCCAAATGAGCTTTCAACTTTAAAACTAAGATATGTTGAGTCTTCAGCCTCCGTGGTAGCTTGATACACATTTGTTGACTCTCTCAACTGCCATCTAACTCATGTGTTTCATCAAAACATCTACATCTTCGGCTAGAAGTTCTTTTAACGAAGATCAATCGAAAAGGTCCAAATGAGCTTTCAACTTTTCAACCAGGATATCTTCATTCTTCAGCCTCCGTGGGTTCTTGATCCACATCTGTTGACACTCTTAACTACCATCTAACTCATGAGTTTCATCAAAACATCTACAACTTGGGCTACAAGTTCTTTTGAACGAAGATCAACAGAAAAGGTACAAATGAGCTTTCAACTTTTAAACCAACATATCCTGAGTCTTATGCCTCCGTGGGTGCTTGATACACATATGTTGACTCTCTCTGCTACCATCTAACTCATGTGTTTCATCAAAACATCTACATCTCCGGCTAGAAGTTCTTTTTAATGAAGATCAATCAAAAAGGTTTAAATGAGCTTTCAACTTTAAAACCAAGATATGTTGAGGGTTCAGCCTCCGTGGGTGCTTGATACACATATGTTGACACTCTCTGCTACCATCTAACACATGTGTTTCATCAAAACATCTATATCTCCAGCTAGAAGTTCTTTTTAATGAAGATTAATCGAAAAGGACCGAATGAGCTTTCAACTTTAAAACCAAGATATGTTGAGGCTTCAGCCTCCGTGGATGCTTGATACACCTATGTTGACTCTCTCTGCTGCCATCTAACTCATGTGTTTCATCAAAACATCTACATCTCCAGCTAGAAGTTCTTTTTAAACTAGATCAATCGAAAAGGTCCAAATGAGCTTTCAACATTAAAACCAAGATATGTAGAGTCTTCAGCCTCCGTGGTAGCTTGAACACATCTGTTGACTCTCTCTGCTGCCATCTAACTCATGTGTTTCATCAAAACATCTACATCTGCAGCTAGAAGTTCCTTTTAAAGAAGATCAATCGAAAAGGTCCAAATGAGCTTTCAACATTAAAACCAAGATATGTAGAGTCTTCAGCCTCCGTGGTAGCTTGAACACATCTGTTGACTCTCTCAACTGCCATCTAACTCATGTGTTTCATCAAAACATCTACATCTCCGGCTAGAAGTTCCTTTTAACGAAGATCAATCAAAAAGGTTCAAATGAGCTTTCAACTTTAAAACCAAGATATGTTGAGTCTTCAGCCTGCGTGGTAGCTTAATACACATCTGTTGACTCTCTCAACTGCCATCTAACTCATGTGTTTCATCAAAACTTCTACATCTCCGGCTAGAAGATCTTTTTAACGAAGATCAATCGAAAAGGTCTAAATGAGCTTTCAACTTTAAAACCAAGATATGTTGAGTCTTCAGCCACCGTGGTAGCTTGATAAACATCTGTTGACTCTCTCAACAGCCATCTAACTCATGTGTTTCATCAAAACATCTACATCTCCGGCTAGAAGTTCTTCTTAAGGAAGATCAATCAAAAAGGTCCAATTGAGCTTTCAACTTTAAAACCAAGATATGTTGAATCTTCAGCCTCCGTGGGTGCTTGATACACATATGTTGACTCTCTCTGCTACCATCTAACTCATGTGTTTCATCAAAACATCTACATCTCCGGCTAGAAGTTGTTTTTAACGAAGACCAATCGAAAAGGTCTAAATGAGCTTTCCACTTTAAAACCAAGATATGTTGAGTCTTCAGCCACCGTGGTAGCTTGATAAACATCTGTTGACTCTCTCAACAGCCATCTAACTCATGTGTTTCATCAAAACATCTACATCTCCGGCTAGAAGTTCTTCTTAAGGAAGATCAATCAAAAAGGTCCAATTGAGCTTTCAACTTTAAAACCAAGATATGTTGAATCTTCAGCCTCCGTGGGTGCTTGATACACATATGTTGACTCTCTCTGCTACCATCTAACTCATGTGTTTCATCAAAACATCTACATCTCCGGCTAGAAGTTCTTTTTAACGAAGATCAATCGAAAAGGTCAAAACGTGCTTTCAACTTTTCAACCAGTATATTTTGAGTCTTCAGCCTCCGTGGATTCTTGATCCACATCTGTTGACTCTCTTAACTACCATCTAACTCATGAGTTTCATCAAAATATCTACAACTTGGGCTACAAGTTCTTTTGTACGAAGATCAACAGAAAAGGTACAAATGAGCTTTCCACTTTTAAACCAACATATGTTGAGTCTTCAGCCTCCGTGGTAGCTTGAACACATCTGTTGACTGTCTCAACTGCCATCTAACTCATGTGTTTCATCAAAACATCTACATCTCCGGCTACAAGTTCTTTTTAACGCAGAGCAATCGAAAAGATCCAAATGAGCTTTCAACTTTAAAACCAAGATATGTTGAGTCTTCAGCCTCCGTGGGTGCTTGATACACATATGTTGACTCTCTCTGCTACCATCTAACTCATGTGTTTCATCAAAACATCTACATCTCCGGCTAGAAGTTCTTTTTAACGAAGATCAATCAAAAAGTTCCAAATGAGCATTCAACTTTAAAACCAAGATATGTTGAGTCTTCAGCCTCCGTGGGTGCTTGATACACATATGTTGACTCTCTCTGCTACCATCTAACTCATGTGTTTCATCAAAACATCTACATCTCCGGCTAGAAGTTCTTTTTAACGAAGATCAATCGAAAAGGTCCAATTGAGCTTTCAACTTTAAAACCAAGATATATTGAATCTTCAGCCTCCGTGGGTGCTTGATACACATATGTTGACTCTCTCTGCTACCATCTAACTCATGTGTTTCATCAAAACATCTACATCTCCGGCTAGAAGTTCTTTTTAACGAAGATCAATCAAAAAGTTCCAAATGAGCATTCAACTTTAAAACCAAGATATGTTGAGTCTTCAGCCTCCGTGGGTGCTTGATACACATATGTTGACTCTCTCTGCTACCATCTAACTCATGTGTTTCATCAAAATATCCACATCTCCGGCTAGATGTTCTTTTGAACGAAGATCACCAGAAAAGGTACAGATGAGCTTTCAACTACAAAACTAACATATCTTGAGTCTTCAGCCTCCGTGGTAGCTTGATACACATCTGTTGACTCTCTCAACTGCCATCTATCTCATGTGTTTCATCAAAACATCTACATCTCCGGCTAGAAGTTCTTTTTAACGAAGATCAATCGAAAAGGTCTAAATGAGCTTTCAACTTTAAAACCAAGATATGTTGAGTCTTCAGCCTCCGTGGTAGCTTGATACACATCTCTTGACTCTCTCAACTGCCATCTAACTCATGTGTTTCATCAAAACATCTACATTTCCGGCTAGAAGTTCTTCTTAAGGAAGATCAATCAAAAAGGTCCAAATGAGCATTCAACTTTAAAACCAAGATATGTTAAGTCTTCAGCTTCCGTGGGTGTTTGATACACATATGTTGACTCTCTCTGCTACCATCTAACTCATGTGTTTCATCAAAATATCTACAACTTCGGCTAGATGTTCTTTAGAACGAAGATCAACCGAAAAGGTACAAAAGAGCTTTCAACTTTTAAACCAAGCTATCTCGAGTCTTCAGCCTCCTTGGGTGCTTGATACACATTTGTTGACACTCTTAACTGCCATCTAACTCGTGAGTTTCATCAAAACATCTACAGCTTGGGCTAGAAGTTCTTTTGATCGAAGATCAATAGAAAAGGTACAAATGAGCTTTCAACTTTTAAACCAAGATATCTTGAATCTTTAGCCTTTTTGGGTGCTTGATACACATCTGTTGACACTCTCATCTACCATCTAACACATGAGTTTCATCAAAACATCTACAACTTGGCCAAGAAATTCTTCTGAACGAAGATCAACAGAAAAGATACAAATACCATCTAACTTAGGAGTTTCATCAAAATATTTATACCTTGGGCTAGAAGTTCTTTTGAACGAAGATCAAGCGAAAAGGTACAAATGAGCTTTCAACTTTTAAACCTAGATATCTTGAGTCTTTAGCCTCCGTGGGTTCTTGATCCACATCTGTTGACACTCTCATCTACCATCTAACTCATGAGTTCCATCAAAACATCTACAACTTGGCCAAGAAATTCTTCTGAAC
The DNA here is from genome assembly GCA_023212625.1 of Styphnolobium japonicum. Taxonomy (NCBI): domain Eukaryota; kingdom Viridiplantae; phylum Streptophyta; class Magnoliopsida; order Fabales; family Fabaceae; genus Styphnolobium; species Styphnolobium japonicum. Next base: position 16,788,244 of record JALBWW010000013.1, read on the forward strand.
GAAGATCAACAGAAAAGGTACAAATACCATCTAACTTAGGAGTTTCATCAAAACATCTACAACTTGGGCTATAAGTTCTTTTGAACGAAGATCAACAGAAAAGGTACAATTGAGCTTTCAACTTTTAAACCAACATATCTTAAGTCTTCTGCCTCCGTGGGTGCTAGATACACATCTGTTGACTCTCTCAACTGCCATCTAACTCATGAGTTTCATCAAAACATCTACAACTTGGCCAAGAAATTCTTCTGAACGAAGATCAACAATAAAGGTACAAATACCATCTAACTTAGGAGTTTCATCAAAACATCTACAACTTGGGCTACAAGTTCTTTTGAACGAAGATCAACAGAAAAGGTACAATTGTGCTTTCAACTTTTAAACCAACATATCTTAAGTCTTCTGCCTCCGTGGGTGCTAGATACACATCTGTTGACTCTCTCAACTGCCATCTAACTCATGTGTTTCATCAAAATATCTACATCTTCGGCTAGAAGTTCTTTTTAACGAAGATCAATCGAAAAGGTCCAAATGAGCTTTCAACTTTTCAACCAGTATATCTTGAGTCTTCAGCCTCCGTCGGTTCTTAATCCACATCTATTGACGCTCTTAACTACCATCTAACTCATGAGTTTCTTCAAAACATTTACACCTTGGGCTAGAAGTTCTTTTGAACGAAGATCAAGCGAAAAGGTACAAATGAGCTTTCAACTTTTAAACCTAGATATCTTGAGTCTTTAGCCTCCGTGGGTTCTTGATCCACATCTGTTGACACTCTCATCTACCATCTAACTCATGAGTTTCATCAAAACATCTACAACTTGGCCAAGAAATTCTTCTAAACGAAGATCATCAGAAAAGGTACAAATACCATCTAACTTAGGAGTTTCATCAAAACATCTACAACTTGGGCTAGAAGTTCTTTTGAACGATGATCAAGCGAAAAGATACAAATGAGCTTTCAACTTTTAAACCAAGATATCTTGAGTCTTTAGCCTCCGTGGGTTCATGATCCACATCTGTTGACACTCTCATCTACCATCTAACTCATGAGTTTCATCAAAACATTTACAACTTGGCCAAGAAATTCTTCTAATCGAAGATCAACAGAAAAGGTACAAATACCGTCTAACTTAGGAGTTTCATCAAAACATCTACATTTTAAACCAACATATCTTGAGTCTTCTGCCTCCGTGGTTGCTAGATACACAATTGTTGACTCTGTCAACTGCAATCAAACTCATGTGTTTCATCAAAACATCTACATCTCCGGCTAGAAGTTCTTTTTAACGCAGATCAATCGAAAATGTCCGAATGAGCCTTCAACTTTAAAACCAAGATATGTTGAGTCTTCAGCCTCCGTGGGTGCTAGATACACATGTTGACTCCCTCAACTGTCATCTAACTCATGTGTTTCATCAAAACATCTACATCTCCGACTAGAAGTTTTTTTTAACGAAGATCAATCGAAAAGGTCCAAATAAGCTTTCAAATTTAAAACCAAGATATGTTGAGTCTTCAGCCTCCGTGGGTGCTTGATACACATTTGTTGACTCTCTCTGCTACCATCTAACTCATGTGTTTCATCAAAACATCTACATCTTCGGCTAGAAGTTCTTTTTAACGTATATCAATCGAAAAGGTCTAAATGAGCTTTCAACTTGAAAACCAAGATATGTTGAGTCTTCAGCCTTCGTGGTAGCTTGATACACATCTGTTGACTCTCTCAACTACCATCTAACTCATGTGTTTCATCAAAACATCTACATCTCCGGCTAGAAGTTCTTTTTACGAAGATCAATCGAAAAGGTCCAAATGAGCTTTCACCTTTAAAACCAAGATATGTTGAGTTTTCTGCCTCCATGGGTGCATGATACACCTATGTTGACTCTCTCTGCTAACATCTAACTCATGTGTTTCATCAAAACATCTACAACTTCGGCTAGAAGTTCTTTTGAACGAAGATCAACCGAAAAGGTGTAAATGAGCTTTCAACTTTTAAACCAAGTTATCTTCAGTCTTCAGCCTCCGTGAGTTCTTGATCCACATCTGTTGACACTCTTAACTACCATCTAACTCATGAGTTTCATCAAACCATCTACAACTTGGGTTACAAGTTCTTTTGAACGAAGATCAATAGAAAAGGTACAAATGAGCTTTGAACTTCAAAACCAACATATCTTGACTCTTCAGCCTCCGTGGTAGCTTGATACAGATCTGTTGACTCTCTCTACTGCCATCTAACTCATGTGTTTCATCAAAACATCTACAGCTTGGGCCAGAAGTTCTTTTGATCGAAGATCAATAGAAAAGGTACAAATGAGCTTTCAACTTTTAAACCAAGATATCTTGAATCTTTAGCCTTTGTGGGTTCTTGATACACATCTGTTGACACTCTCATCTACCATCTAACACATGAGTTTCATCAAAGCATCTACAACTTGGGCTACAAGTTCTTTTGAACTAAGATGAACAGAAAAGGTACAAATGAGCCTTCAACTTTTAAACCAACATATCTTGAGTCTTCTGCCTCCGTGGTTGCTAGATACACAATTGTTGACTCTGTCAACTGCAATCAAACTCATGTGTTTCATCAAAACATCTACATCTCCGGCTAGAAGTTCTTTTTAACGCAGATCAATCGAAAATGTCCGAATGAGCCTTCAACTTTAAAACCAAGATATGTTGAGTCTTCAGCCTCCGTGGGTGCTAGATACACATGTTGACTCCCTCAACTGTCATCTAACTCATGTGTTTCATCAAAACATCTACATCTCCGACTAGAAGTTTTTTTTAACGAAGATCAATCGAAAAGGTCCAAATAAGCTTTCAAATTTAAAACCAAGATATGTTGAGTCTTCAGCCTCCGTGGGTGCTTGATACACATGTGTTGACTCTCTCTGCTACCATCTAACTCATGTGTTTCATCAAAACATCTACATCTTCGGCTAGAAGTTCTTTTTAACGTATATCAATCGAAAAGGTCTAAATGAGCTTTCAACTTGAAAACCAAGATATGTTGAGTCTTCAGCCTTCGTGGTAGCTTGATACACATCTGTTGACTCTCTCAACTGCCATCTAACTCATGTGTTTCATCAAAACATCTACATCTCCGGCTAGAAGTTCTTTTTACGAAGATCAATCGAAAAGGTCCAAATGAGCTTTCACCTTTAAAACCAAGATATGTTGAGTTTTCTGCCTCCATGGGTGCATGATACACCTATGTTGACTCTCTCTGCTAACATCTAACTCATGTGTTTCATCAAAACATCTACAACTTCGGCTAGAAGTTCTTTTGAACGAAGATCAACCGAAAAGGTGTAAATGAGCTTTCAACTTTTAAACCAAGTTATCTTCAGTCTTCAGCCTCCGTGAGTTCTTGATCCACATCTGTTGACACTCTTAACTACCATCTAACTCCTGAGTTTCATCAAAACATCTACAACTTGGGTTACAAGTTCTTTTGAACGAAGATTAACAGAAAAGGTACAAATGAGCTTTCATCTTCAAAACCAACATATCTTGAGTCTTCAGCCTCCGTGGTAGCTTAATACACATCTGTTGACTCTCTCTACAGCCATCTAACTCATGTGTTTCATCAAAACATCTACAGCTTGGGCCAGAAGTTCTTTTGATCGAAGATCAATAGAAAAGGTACAAATGAGCTTTCAACTTTTAAACCAAGATATCTTGAATCTTTAGCCTTTGTGGGTTCTTGATACACATCTGTTGACACTCTCATCTACCATCTAACACATGAGTTTCATCAAAGCATCTACAACTTGGGCTACAAGTTCTTTTGAACTAAGATCAACAGAAAAGGTACAAATGAGCCTTCAACTTTTAAACCAACATATCTTGAGTCTTCTGCCTCCGTGGTTGCTAGATACACAATTGTTGACTCTGTCAACTGCAATCAAACTCATGTGTTTCATCAAAACATCTACATCTCCGGCTAGAAGTTCTTTTTAACGCAGATCAATCGAAAATGTCCGAATGAGCGTTCAACTTTAAAACCAAGATATGTTGAGTCTTCAGCCTCCGTGGGTGCTAGATACACATGTTGACTCCCTCAACTGTCATCTAACTCATGTGTTTCATCAAAACATCTACATCTCCGACTAGAAGTTTTTTTTAACGAAGATCAATCGAAAAGGTCCAAATAAGCTTTCAAATTTAAAACCAAGATATGTTGAGTCTTCAGCCTCCGTGGGTGCTTGATACACATGTGTTGACTCTCTCTGCTACCATCTAACTCATGTGTTTCATCAAAACATCTACATCTTCGGCTAGAAGTTCTTTTTAACGTATATCAATCGAAAGGTCTAAATGAGCTTTCAACTTGAAAACCAAGATATGTTGAGTCTGCAGCCTTCGTGGTCGCTGATACACATCTGTTGACTCTCTCAATCGCCATCTAACTCATGTGTTTCATCAAAACATCTACATCTCCGGCTAGAAGTTCTTTTTACGAAGATCAATCGAAAAGGTCCAAATGAGCTTTCACCTTTAAAACCAAGATATGTTGAGTTTTCTGCCTCCATGGGTGCATGATACACCTATGTTGACTCTCTCTGCTAACATCTAACTCATGTGTTTCATCAAAACATCTACAACTTCGGCTAGAAGTTCTTTTGAACGAAGATCAACCGAAAAGGTGTAAATGAGCTTTCAACTTTTAAACCAAGTTATCTTCAGTCTTCAGCCTCCGTGAGTTCTTGATCCACATCTGTTGACACTCTTAACTACCATCTAACTCCCCGAGTTTCATCAAAACATCTACAACTTGGGTTACAAGTTCTTTTGAACGAAGATTAACAGAAAAGGTACAAATGAGCTTTCATCTTCAAAACCAACATATCTTGAGTCTTCAGCCTCCGTGGTAGCTTAATACACATCTGTTGACTCTCTCTCTGACCATCTAACTCATGTGTTTCATCAAAACATCTACAAACTTGGGCGAAGTTCTTTTGATCGAAGATCAATAGAAAAGGTACAAATGAGCTTTCAACTTTTAAACCAAGATATCTTGAATCTTTAGCCTTTGTGGGTTCTTGATACACATCTGTTGACACTCTCATCTACCATCTAACACATGAGTTTCATCAAAGCATCTACAACTTGGGCTACAAGTTCTTTTGAACTAAGATCAACAGAAAAGGTACAAATGAGCCTTCAACTTTTAAACCAACATATCTTGAGTCTTCTGCCTCCGTGGTTGCTAGATACACAATTGTTGACTCTGTCAACTGCAATCAAACTCATGTGTTTCATCAAAACATCTACATCTCCGGCTAGAAGTTCTTTTTAACGCAGATCAATCGAAAATGTCCGAATGAGCGTTCAACTTTAAAACCAAGATATGTTGAGTCTTCAGCCTCCGTGGGTGCTAGATACACATGTTGACTCCCTCAACTGTCATCTAACTCATGTGTTTCATCAAAACATCTACATCTCCGACTAGAAGTTTTTTTTAACGAAGATCAATCGAAAAGGTCCAAATAAGCTTTCAAATTTAAAACCAAGATATGTTGAGTCTTCAGCCTCCGTGGGTGCTTGATACACATGTGTTGACTCTCTCTGCTACCATCTAACTCATGTGTTTCATCAAAACATCTACATCTTCGGCTAGAAGTTCTTTTTAACGTATATCAATCGAAAAGGTCTAAATGAGCTTTCAACTTGAAAACCAAGATATGTTGAGTCTGCAGCCTTCGTGGTCGCTTGATACACATCTGTTGACTCTCTCAACTGCCATCTAACTCATGTGTTTCATCAAAACATCTACATCTCCGGCTAGAAGTTCTTTTTACGAAGATCAATCGAAAAGGTCCAAATGAGCTTTCACCTTTAAAACCAAGATATGTTGAGTTTTCTGCCTCCATGGGTGCATGATACACCTATGTTGACTCTCTCTGCTAACATCTAACTCATGTGTTTCATCAAAACATCTACAACTTCGGCTAGAAGTTCTTTTGAACGAAGATCAACCGAAAAGGTGTAAATGAGCTTTCAACTTTTAAACCAAGTTATCTTCAGTCTTCAGCCTCCGTGAGTTCTTGATCCACATCTGTTGACACTCTTAACTACCATCTAACTCCTGAGTTTCATCAAAACATCTACAACTTGGGTTACAAGTTCTTTTGAACGAAGATTAACAGAAAAGGTACAAATGAGCTTTCATCTTCAAAACCAACATATCTTGAGTCTTCAGCCTCCGTGGTAGCTTAATACACATCTGTTGAGTCTCTACAAACCATCTAACTCATGTGTTTCATCAAAACATCTACAAACTTGGGCCAGAAGTTCTTTTGATCGAAGATCAATAGAAAAGGTACAAATGAGCTTTCAACTTTTAAACCAAGATATCTTGAATCTTTAGCCTTTGTGGGTTCTTGATACACATCTGTTGACACTCTCATCTACCATCTAACACATGAGTTTCATCAAAGCATCTACAACTTGGGCTACAAGTTCTTTTGAACTAAGATCAACAGAAAAGGTACAAATGAGCCTTCAACTTTTAAACCAACATATCTTGAGTCTTACGCCTCCGTGGTTGCTAGATACACAATTGTTGACTCTGTCAATCGCAATCAAACTCATGTGTTTCATCAAAACATCTACATCTCCGGCTAGAAGTTCTTTTTAACGCAGATCAATCGAAAATGTCCGAATGATCGTTAAACTTTAAAACCAAGATATGTTGAGTCTTAATCCTAAGTGGGTGCTAGATACACATGTTGACTCCTCAATCGTCATCTAACTCATGTGTTTCATCAAAACATCTACATCTCCGACTAGAAGTTTTTTTTAACGAAGATCAATCGAAAAGGTCCAAATAAGCTTTCAAATTTAAAACCAAGATATGTTGAGTCTTCAGCCTCCGTGGGTGCTTGATACACATGTGTTGACTCTCTCTGCTACCATCTAACTCATGTGTTTCATCAAAACATCTACATCTTCGGCTAGAAGTTCTTTTTAACGAAGATCAATCGAAAAGGTCTAAATGAGCTTTCAACTTGAAAACCAAGATATCTTGAGTCTTCAGCCTTCGTGGTAGCTTGATACACATCTGTTGACTCTCTCAACTGCCATCTAACTCATGTGTTTCATCAAAACATCAACATCTTCGCCTAGAAAGTTCTTTTTACGAAGATCAATCGAAAAGGTCCAAATGAGCTTTCACCTTTAAAACCAAGATATGTTGAGTTTTCTGCCTCCATGGGTGCATGATACACCTATGTTGACTCTCTCTGCTAACATCTAACTCATGTGTTTCATCAAAACATCTACAACTTCGGCTAGAAGTTCTTTTGAACGAAGATCAACCGAAAAGGTGTAAATGAGCTTTCAACTTTTAAACCAAGTTATCTTCAGTCTTCAGCCTCCGTGAGTTCTTGATCCACATCTGTTGACACTCTTAACTACCATCTAACTCCTGAGTTTCATCAAAACATCTACAACTTGGGTTACAAGTTCTTTTGAACGAAGATTAACAGAAAAGGTACAAATGAGCTTTCATCTTCAAAACCAACATATCTTTAGTCTTCAGCCTCCGTGGTAGCTTAATACACATCTGTTGACTCTCTCTACAGCCATCTAACTCATGTGTTTCATCAAAACATCTACAGCTTGGGCGAGAAGTTCTTTTGATCGAAGATCAATAGAAAAGGTACAAATGAGCTTTCAACTTTTAAACCAAGATATCTTGAATCTTTAGCCTTTGTGGGTTCTTGATCCACATCTGTTGACACTCTCATCTACCATCTAACTCATGAGTTCCATCAAAACATCTACAACTTGGCCAAGAAATTCTTCTGAATGAAGATCAACAGAAAAGGTACAAATACCATCTAACTTAGGAGTTTCATCTAAACATCTACAACTTGGGCTATAAGTTCTTTTGAACGAAGATCAACAGAAAAGGTACAATTGAGCTTTCAACTTTTAAACCAACATATCTTAAGTCTTCTGCCTCCGTGGGTGCTAGATACACATCTGTTGACTCTCTCAACTGCCATCTAACTCATGAGTTTCATCAAAACATCTACAACTTGGCCAAGAAATTCTTCTGAACGAAGATCAACAGAAAAGGTACAAATACCATCTAACTTAGGAGTTTCATCAAAACATCTACAACTTGGGCTACAAGTTCTTTTGAACGAAGATCAACAGAAAAGGTACAAATGAGCTTTCAACTTTTAAACCAACATATCTTGAGTCTTCTGCCTCCGTGGGTGCTAGATACACATCTGTTGACTCTCTCAACTGCCATCTAACTCATGTGTTTCATCAAAACATCTACATCTTCGGCTAGAAGTTCTTTTAACGAAGATCAATCGAAAAGGTCCAAATGAGCTTTCAACTTTTCAACCAGTATATCTTGAGTCTTCAGCCTCCGTCGGTTCTTAATCCACATCTATTGTCGCTCTTAACTACCATCTAACTCCTGAGTTTCATCAAAACATCTACAACTTGGGTTACAAGTTCTTTTGAACGAAGATTAACAGAAAAGGTACAAATGAGCTTTCATCTTCAAAACCAACATATCTTTAGTCTTCAGCCTCCGTGGTAGCTTAATACACATCTGTTGACTCTCTCTACAGCCATCTAACTCATGTGTTTCATCAAAACATCTACAACTTCGGCTAGAAGTTCTTTTGAACGAAGATCAACCGAAAAGGTGTAAATGAGCTTTCAACTTTTAAACCAAGTTATCTTCAGTCTTCAGCCTCCGTGAGTTCTTGATCCACATCTGTTGACACTCTTAACTACCATCTAACTCCTGAGTTTCATCAAAACATCTACAACTTGGGTTACAAGTTCTTTTGAACGAAGATTAACAGAAAAGGTACAAATGAGCTTTCATCTTCAAAACCAACATATCTTTAGTCTTCAGCCTCCGTGGTAGCTTAATACACATCTGTTGACTCTCTCTACAGCCATCTAACTCATGTGTTTCATCAAAACATCTACAGCTTGGGCCAGAAGTTCTTTTGATCGAAGATCAATAGAAAAGGTACAAATGAGCTTTCAACTTTTAAACCAAGATATCTTGAATCTTTAGCCTTTGTGGGTTCTTGATCCACATCTGTTGACACTCTCATCTACCATCTAACTCATGAGTTCCATCAAAACATCTACAACTTGGCCAAGAAATTCTTCTGAATGAAGATCAACAGAAAAGGTACAAATACCATCTAACTTAGGAGTTTCATCAAAACATCTACAACTTGGGCTATAAGTTCTTTTGAACGAAGATCAACAGAAAAGGTACAATTGAGCTTTCAACTTTTAAACCAACATATCTTAAGTCTTCTGCCTCCGTGGGTGCTAGATACACATCTGTTGACTCTCTCAACTGCCATCTAACTCATGAGTTTCATCAAAACATCTACAACTTGGCCAAGAAATTCTTCTGAACGAAGATCAACAGAAAAGGTACAAATACCATCTAACTTAGGAGTTTCATGAAAACATCTACAACTTGGGCTACAAGTTCTTTTGAACGAAGATCAACAGAAAAGGTACAATTGAGCTTTCAACTTTTAAACCAACATATCTTAAGTCTTCTGCCTCCGTGGGTGCTAGATACACATCTGTTGACTCTCTCAACTGCCATCTAACTCATGTGTTTCATCAAAACATCTACATCTTCGGCTAGAAGTTCTTTTTAACGAAGATCAATCGAAAAGGTCCAAATGAGCTTTCAACTTTTCAACCAGTATATCTTGAGTCTTCAGCCTCCGTCGGTTCTTAATCCACATCTATTGTCGCTCTTAACTACCATCTAACTCATGAGTTTCATCAAAACATGTACAACTTGTGCTAGAAGTTCTTTTGAACGAAGATCAATCGGAAAGGTACAAATGACATTTCAACTTTTAAACCAAGTTATCTTGAGTCTTCAGCCTCCGTGGGTTCTTGATCCACATCTGTTGACACTCTCATTCACCATCTAACTCATGAGTTTCATCAAAACATCTACAACTTGGCCAAGAAATTCTTCTAAACGAAGATCAACAAAAAAGGTAAAAATACCATCTAACTTAGGAGTTTCATCAAAACATCCACAACTTGGGCTAGAAGTTCTTTTGAACGAAGATCAAGCGAAAAGGTACAAATGAGCTTTCAACTTTTAAACCAAGATATCTTGAGTCTTTAGCCTCCGTGGGTTCTTGATCCACATCTGTTGACACTCTCAACTACCATCTAACTCATGAGTTTCATCAAAACATCTACAACTTGGCCAAGAAATTCTTCTAAACGAAGATCAACAGAAAAGGTACAAATACCGTCTAACTTAGGAGTTTCATCAAAACATCTACAACTTGGGCTACAAGTTCTTTTGAACTAAGATCAACAGAAAAGGTACAAATGAGCCTTCAACTTTTAAACCAACATATCTTGAGTCTTCTGCCTCCGTGGGTGCTAGATACACAATTGATGACTCTGTCGACTGCAATCAAACTCATGTGTTTCATCAAAACATCTACATCTCCGGCTAGAAGTTCTTTTTAACGCAGATCAATCAAAAATGTCCGAATGAGCTTTCAACTTTAAAACCAAGATATGTTGAGTCTTCAGCCTCCGTGGGTGCTAGATACACATCTGTTGACTCCCTCAACTGTCATCTAACTCATGTGTTTCATCAAAACATCTACATCTCCGGCTAGAAGTTTTTTTTAACGAAGATCAATCGAAAAGGTCCAAATAAGCTTTCAAATTTAAAACCAAGATATGTTGAGTCTTCAGCCTCCGTGGGTGCTTGATACACATGTGTTGACTCACTCTGCTACCATCTAACTCATGTGTTTCATCAAAACATCTACATCTTCGGCTAGAAGTTCTTTTTAACGTATATCAATCGAAAAGGTCAAAATGAGCTTTCAACTTGAAAACCAAGATATGTTGAGTCTTCAGCCTTCGTGGTAGCTTGATACACATCTGTTGACTCTCTCAAGTGCCATCTAACTCATGTGTTTCATCAAAACATCTACATCTCCGGCTAGAAGTTCTTTTTATGAAGATCAATCGAAAAGGTCCAAATGAGCTTTCACCTTTAAAACCAAGATATGTTGAGTTTTCTGCCTCCATGGGTGCATGATACACAGATGTTGACTCTCTCTGCTAACATCAAACTCATGTGTTTCATCAAAACATCTACAACTTCGGCTAGAAGTTCTTTTGAACGAAGATCAACAGAAAAGGTGTAAATGAGCTTTCAACTTTTAAACCAAGTTATCTTCAGTCTTCAGCCTCCGTGAGTTCTTGATCCACATCTGTTGACACTCTTAAGTACCATCTAACTCCTGAGTTTCATCAAAACATCTACAACTTGGGTTACAAGTTCTTTTGAACGAAGATTAACAGAAAAGGTACAAATGAGCTTTCATCTTCAAAACCAACATATCTTGAGTCTTCAGCCTCCGTGGTAGCTTAATACACATCTGTTGACTCTCTCTACAGCCATCTAACTCATGTGTTTCATCAAAACATCTACAACTTGGGCTAGAACTTCTTCTAAGCGAAGATCAACAGAAAAGGTACAAATGAGCTTTCATCTTTTAAACCAAGATATCTTGAGTCCACAGCCTCCGTGGTAGCTTGATACACATTTGTTGACATTCTCAACTACCATATAACTTAGGAGTTTCATCAAAACATCTACAACTTGGGCTGGAAGTTCTTTTGATCGAAGATCAATAGAAAAGGTACAAATGAGCTTTCAACTTTTAAACCAAGATATCTTGAATCTTTAGCCTTCGTGGGTGCTTGGTACACATCTGTTGACACTCTAAATTACCATCTAACTAATGAGTTTCATCAAATCATCTACAACTTAGGCTACAAGTTCTTTTGAACTAAGATTAAAAGAAAAGGTACAAATGAGCTTTCATCTTCAAAACCAACATATCTTGAGCCTGCAGCCTCCGTGGTAGCTTAATACACATCTGTTGACTCTCTCTACAGCCATCTAACACATGTGTTTCATCAAAATATCTACAACTTGGGCTAGAAGTTCTTTTGATCGAAGATCAATCGAATGGTACAAATGAGCTTTCAACTTTTAAAACATGATATCTTGCATCTTCAGCCTCCGTGGTAGCTTAATACACATCTGTTGACTCTCTCTACAGCCATCTAACTCATGTGTTTCATCAAAACATCTACAACTTGGGCTAGAACTTCTTCTAAGCGAAGATCAGCAGAAAAGGTACAAATGAGCTTTCAACTTTTAAACCAAGATATCTTGAGTCCACAGCCTCCGTGGTAGCGTGATACACATTTGTTGACATTCTCAACTACCATATAACTTAGGAGTTTCATCAAGACATCTACAACTTGGGCTACAAGTTCTTTTGATCGAAGATCAATAGAAAAGGTACAAATGAGCTTTCAACTTTTAAACCGAGATATCTTGAATCTTTAGCCTTCGTGGGTGCTTGATACACATCTGTTGACACTCTAAATTACCATCTAACTAATGAGTTTCATCAAATCATCTACAACTTAGGCTACAAGTTCTTTTGAACTAAGATTAAAAGAAAAGGTACAAATGAGCTTTCATCTTCAAAACCAACATATCTTGAGTCTTCAGCCTCCGTGGTAGCTTAATACACATCTGTTGACTCTCTCTACAGCCATCTAACTCATGTGTTTCATCAAAACATCTACAACTTGGGCTAGAAGTTCTTTTGATCGAAGATCAATCGAATGGTACAAATGAGCTTTCAACTTTTGAACCATGAGATCTTGAATCTTCAGCCTCCGTGGGTTCTTGATCCACATCTGTTGACACTCTCAACTACCATCTAACTCATGAGTTTCATCAAAACATCTAAAACTTGGCCTAGAACTTCTTCTAAGCGAAGATCAACAGACAAGGTACAAATGAGCTTTCAACTTTTAAACCAAGATATCTTGAGTCCACAGCCTCCGTGGTAGCTTGATACACATTTGTTGACATTCTCAACTACCATATAACTTAGGAGTTTCATCAAAACATCTACAACTTGGGCTAGAAGTTCTTTTGATCGAAGATCAATAGAAAAGGTACAAATGAGCTTTCAACTTTTAAACTAAGATATCTTGAATCTTTAGCCTTCGTGGGTGCTTGGTACACATCTGTTGACACTCTAAATTACCATCTAACTAATGAGTTTCATCAAATCATCTACAACTTAGGCTACAAGTTCTTTTGAACTAAGATTAAAAGAAAAGGTACAAATGAGGTTTCATCTTCAAAACCAACATATCTTGAGTCTTCAGCCTCTGTGGTAGCTTAATACACATCTGTTGACTCTCTCTACAGCCATCTAACTCATGTGTTTCATCAAAACATCTACAACTTGGGTTACAAGTTCTTTTGAACGAAGATTAACAGAAAAGGTACAAATGAGCTTTCATCTTCAAAACCAACATATCTTGAGTCTTCAGCCTCCGTGGTAGCTTAATACACATCTGTTGACACTCTCAACTACCATCTAACTCATGAGTTTCATCAAAACATCTAAAACTTGGGCTAGAAGTTCTTTTGATCGAAGATCAATCGAATGGTACAAATGAGCTTTCAACTTTTAAACCATGATATCTTGAATCTTCAGCCTCCGTGGGTTCTTGATCCACATCTGTTGACACTCTCAACTACCATCTAACTCATGAGTTTCATCAAAACATCTAAAACTTGGCCTAGAACTTCTTCTAAGCGAAGATCAACAGAAAAGGTACAAATGAGCTTTCAACTTTTAAACCAAGATATCTTGAATCCACAAATTCTCCGTGGTAGCTTGATACACATTTGTTGACATTCTCAACTACCATATAACTTAGGAGTTTCATCAAAACATCTACAACTTGGGCTAGAAGTTCTTTTGATCGAAGATCAATAGAAAAGGTACAAATGAGCTTTCAACTTTTAAACTAAGATATCTTGAATCTTTAGCCTTCGTGGGTGCTTGGTACACATCTGTTGACACTCTAAATTACCATCTAACTAATGAGTTTCATCAAATCATCTACAACTTAGGCTACAAGTTCTTTTGAACTAAGATTAAAAGAAAAGGTACAAATGAGGTTTCATCTTCAAAACCAACATATCTTGAGTCTTCAAATTTCTGTGGTAGCTTAATACACATCTGTTGACTCTCTCTACAGCCATCTAACTCATGTGTTTCATCAAAACATCTACAACTTGGGTTACAAGTTCTTTTGAACGAAGATTAACAGAAAAGGTACAAATGAGCTTTCATCTTCAAAACCAACATATCTTGAGTCTTCAGCCTCCGTGGTAGCTTAATACACATCTGTTGACACTCTCAACTACCATCTAACTCATGAGTTTCATCAAAACATCTAAAACTTGGGCTAGAAGTTCTTTTGATCGAAGATCAATCGAATGGTACAAATGAGCTTTCAACTTTTAAACCATGATATCTTGAATCTTCAGCCTCCGTGGGTTCTTGATCCACATCTGTTGACACTCTCAACTACCATCTAACTCATGAGTTTCATCAAAACATCTAAAACTTGGCCTAGAACTTCTTCTAAGCGAAGATCAACAGAAAAGGTACAAATGAGCTTTCAACTTTTAAACCAAGATATCTTGAATCCACAGCCTCCGTGGTAGCTTGATACACATTTGTTGACATTCTCAACTACCATATAACTTAGGAGTTTCATCAAAACATCTACAACTTGGGCTAGAAGTTCTTTTGATCGAAGATCAATAGAAAAGGTACAAATGAGCTTTCAACTTTTAAACCAAGATATCTTGAATCTTTAGCCTTCGTGGGTGCTTGATACACATCTGTTGACACTCTAAATTACCATCTAACTAATGAGTTTCATCAAATCATCTACAACTTAGGCTACAAGTTCTTTTGAACTAAGATTAAAAGAAAAGGTACAAATGAGCTTTCATCTTCAAAACCAACATATCTTGAGTCTTCAGCCTCCGTGGTAGCTTAATACACATCTGTTGACTCTCTCTACAGCCATCTAACTCATGTGTTTCATCAAAACATCTACAACTTGGGTTACAAGTTCTTTTGAACGAAGATTAACAGAAAAGGTACAAATGAGCTTTCATCTTCAAAACCAACATATCTTGAGTCTTCAGCCTCCGTGGTAGCTTAATACACATCTGTTGACACTCTCAACTACCATCTAACTCATGAGTTTCATCAAAACATCTAAAACTTGGGCTAGAAGTTCTTTTGATCGAAGATCAATCGAATGGTACAAATGAGCTTTCAACTTTTAAACCATGATATCTTGAATCTTCAGCCTCCGTGGGTTCTTGATCCACATCTGTTGACACTCTCAACTACCATCTAACTCATGAGTTTCATCAAAACATCTAAAACTTGGCCTAGAACTTCTTCTATGCGAAGATCAACAGAAAAGGTACAAATGAGCTTTCAACTTTTAAACCAAGATATCTTGAGTCCACAGCGTCCGTGGTAGCTTGATACACATTTGTTGACATTCTCAGCTACCATATAACTTAGGAGTTTCATCAAAACATCTACAACTTGGGCTCGAAGTTCTTTTGATCGAAGATCAATAGAAAAGGTACAAATGAGCTTTCAACTTTTAAACCAAGATATCTTGAATCTTTAGCCTTCGTGGGTGCTTGATACACATCTGTTGACACTCTAAATTACCATCTAACTAATGAGTTTCATCAAATCATCTACAACTTGGGCTACAAGTTCTTTTGAACGAAGATCAACCAAAAAGGCACAAATGACCTTTCAACTTTTAAACCAAGATATCTTGAGTCTTCCGCATCCGTGGTAGCCTGATACACATCTGTTGACTCTTTCAACTACCATCTAACTCATGAGTTTCGTCAAAACATCTACAGCTTGGGCTAGAAGTTCTTTTGATCGAAGATCAATAGAAAAGGTACAAATGAGCTTTCAACTTTTAAACCAAGATATCTTGAATCTTTAGCCTTCGTGGGTGCTTGATACACATCTGTTGACTCTCTCAACTACCATCTAACTCATGAGTTTCGTCAAAACATCTACAGCTTGGGCTAGAATTTCTTTTGATCGAAGATCAATAGATAGGTACAAATGAGCTTTCAACTTTTAAAGCAAGATATCTTGAATCTTTAGCCTTCGTGGGTGCTTGATACACATCTGTTAACACTCTAAATTACCATCTAACTAATTGATGTGGTAAATCAGAACGCAAGTATACGTTATCGCAAATGAAGTAATATAATAGTGAGAAAGTGTCGAACCCACAGGGATTAATTCTAAATTTAACTATCTATTAAAAGTTTACAAAACTCAATCTTATTTAAACAACTTAATAAAAGGAAGTGTTATGAAAGATTAAAATTTAAAGTAAACAAGAAGAAGAATTTAATGATCAAATTTATCAAAGCCTAGGATTGCAATTATTCCTCACACTTTACTTGATTCTTTTACTTCTATCTAAGATCAATTAATTATCTGAATTGTTAACTAGAAATCCTTAACTTATCTATAAGCCTCTTTCGATGGTGAAATAGAAATATCCTTAATTAATGATAAACTATATGTCTATGTCTATCAAATAATCAAGAATTCATTAAGTTCCGATTTCATTAATGGTTACATATGTCATATAGGTATATGTCTATCCTATATGAACTCAAGGCTTTCGCACAAAGATCATATGTTATCTTACTTAGATCTAAAACCAAAATCCCTTTGTCAAGTTGCTTAAGGTTTATCAATTCAATTCAATTAATGGCCAATTAATTAAAAGCATTAAGAACAAGTAAGATAAACAATTCAAGATAATCAACCTACTCTTGGATATGATAAACGAATCAAATTACGTGTGAGTTCAAATTGCAATCCTAGTATAGAAATTTAGCTACTCATTATATTAAAGGAAACAAGTGAAAAGCATGATAGAAATGAAAGTGGTTGTTGGTATTAACAAGAACACAACGGGCTAGAGTTTCGGGATTTACTTTAAACAAATTGGAAGATCTAACCTTGATATCAAAGTATAAATCTCACAATTTATGAAAGCTTCACCCCTAACTCTAGGAAGAACATTAACTAGACATTAAGATGAAGAAACTTGAATAAGATGAAGATTATATTATACAAACTACAAGAGCTTTGGGATTTCCTTTAAACAAATTGGAAGATCTAACCTTGAAATCAAAGTATTAATCTCACAATTTATCAAAGTTTCACCCCTAACTCAAACTACAATGAGAGAATTCAGAAATGGGATGCCCTTAAGTGTGGCAAATGCCTTCCTTTTATAGGCAAAGGCTAGAACTATTCAATTACAATTTTGTCAAATCTCTTTGCACATGGGTTGAAATTTCAGCTCCGAAGATTACCAATTTCGTCATTGCTCCTGTCATAATTTGGAAATCTTCTCTTCATGAAAGTTGTAGCACATGCAGTCATGAAGAACATGTCAAAAATTCAGCCAGATCTAACGGTTGGATCTTGAGTTCTGACCATTTGGCCGAAACTACTCAGATTATATCAATAATGACAGCCACCAACTTGTTGCCTAATTTTGACCCACTTCCGGTGCTAATCTGGAAATCTTCATTTTATGAAAGTCATTGAGAATGAAGTCATGCATGACATACCAAAGTTTCAGCTACATCCAACGGTTAGATCTTGAGAAATCACCAAATAACCGAGTATAGGTTTGAGCAGGAATTTTCTGATTTGTCCTGAATTTGATGTAACCCAAAATTCACTGAGTTTAGGTCTTCATTTCTCTTCTGTTTGAGCTATACTGATATCAACATCCAAGTTCATGATATTTTGGTTCAACAACTGCTTTGAATAGTCCTTCGGGTGTTCTGCTCAATTTGTAACAACATAACCAATATATGAGGAATTATGCAATTTTCACTTCATATATGCAATAATTTCATAAGAATAGACCAATGAGAGGTGCTAAATTATGCATATAAAATATGTTTATCACTAATGAGTTTCATCAAAACATCTACAACTTGGGCTACAAGTTCTTTTGAATGAAGAACAACAGAAAAGTTACAAATGAGCTTTCAACTTTGAAACCAACATTTCTTGAGTCTTTTGCCTCCGTGGGTGCTAGATACACATCAGTTGACTCTCTCAACTACCATCTAACTCATGTGTTTCATCAAAACATCTACATCTACGGCTAGTAGTTCTTTTTAACGAAGATCAATCGGAAAGGTCCAAATGAGCTTTCAACTTTAAAACCAAGATATGTTGAGTTTTTAGCCTCCATGGGTGCTTGATACACATATGTTGACTTTCTCTGCTAACATCTAACTCATGTGTTTCATCAAAACATCTACAGCTTGGGCTAGAAGTTCTTTTGATCGAAGATCAACAGAAAAGGTACAAATGAGCTTTCAACATTCAAACTAGGATCTCTTGAGTCTTCAGCCTTCGTGGTAGCTTGTTACACATCTGTTGACACTCTCAACTACCATGTAACTCATGTGTTTCATCAAAACATCTACAACTTCGGCTAGAAGTTCTTTTGAACGAAGATCAAACGAAAAGGTACAAATGAGCTTTCAACTTTTAAACCAAAATCGCTTGAGTCTTCAACCTTCGTGCGTGCTTGATACACATCTGTTGACTCTCTCAACTACCATCTAACTCATGTATTTCATGAAAACATCAACAACTTTGCCTAGAACATCTTTTATACCAAGATCAACCGAAAAGGTACCAATGAGCATTCAACTTTTAAACCAAGATAGCCTTTGTCTTCATCTTCCCTGGTTGCTTGATACACATCTGTTGACTCTATCAACTACCATCTAACTCATGTATTTCTTTAAAACATCTACAACTTGGACTAGAAGTTCTTTTCAACGAGGATCAACCGAAAAGGTACAAATGAGCTTGCAACTTGTAAACGAAAATAGCATAAGTCTTCAACCTCCACGGGTGATTGAGACACATCTGTTGACTCTCTCATTTATTATCTAACACATGTGTTTCAAAAAATATCTACGACTTGGCCTTGAACTTCTTCTAAACTAAGATCAATTGAAAAGGTTCAAATGAGCTTTCAACTTTTAAACCAAGATATGTTGAGTCTTCAGCATCCGTGGTAGCTTGATACATATCTGTTGACTCTCTCAACTGCCATCTAACTCATGTGTTTCATCAAAACATCTACAACTTGGGCTAGAAGTTCTTTTGAACGAAGATCAACCAAAAAGGTACAAATGATCTTTCAACTTTTAAACCAAGATATCTTGAGTCTTCAGCCTCTGTGGATTCTTGATCCACAGCTGTTAACTCTCATAACTGCCATCTAACTCATGTGTTTCATCAAAATATCTACAACTTGGGCTAGAAGTTCTTTTGAACGAAGATCTACCGAAAAGGTACAAATGATCTTTCAACTTTTAAACCAAGTTATCTTTAGTCTTCAGCCTCCGTGGATTCTTGATCCACATCTGTTGACACTCTCAACTACCATCTAACTAATGAGTTTCGCCAAAACAGCTACAACTTGGACTAGAAGTTCTTTTGAACGAAAATCAACATAAACGGTACAAATAAGCTTTCAAGTTTTAAACCAAAATCGCTTGAGTCTTCAACCTTCGTAGGTGCTTGATACACATCTGTTGACTCTCTCAACTACCATCTAACTCATGTATTTCATGAAAACATCAACAACTTTGCCTAGAACATCTATTATACCAAGATCAACAGAAAAGGTACCAATGAGCATTCAACTTTTAAACAAAGATAGCCTTTGTCTTCATCTTCCCTGGTTGCTTGATACACATCCGTTGACTCTATCAACAACCATCTAACTCATGTATTTCTTTAAAACATCTACAACTTGGACTAGAAGTTCTTTTCAACGAAGATCAACCGAAAAGGTACAAATGAGCTTGCAACTTGTAAACAAAAATAGCATAAGTCTTCAACCTCCACGGGTGATTGAGACACATCTCTTGACTCTCTCATTTATTATCTAACACATGTGTTTCATCAAAATATCTACGACTTGGCCTTGAACTTCTTCTAAACTAAGATCAATTGAAAAGGTTCAAAAGAGCTTTCAACTTTTAAACCAAGATATGTTGAGTCTTCAGCATCCGTTGTAGCTTGATACATATCTGTTGACTCTCTCAACTACCATCTAACTCATGTGCTTCATCAAAACATCTACAACTTGGCCTAGAAGTTCTTTTAATCGAAGATAAACCGAAATGGACCAAACGGCCTTACAACTTTTAAACCAAGAGAGCATGAGTCTTCGACCTCCGTGGCAGCTTGTTTCGCATCTGTTGACTCTCTCAACTACCATCTAACTCATGTGCTTCATCAAAACATCTACAAGTTGGCCTAGAACTTCTTTTAATCGAAAATAAACCGAAATGGACCAAACGGCCTTACAACTTTTAAACCAAGATAGCATGAGTCTTCGACCTCCGTGGAAACTTGTTTCGCATCTGTTGACTCCCTCAACTACCATCTAACCCATGTGCTTCATCAAAAGATCTACAACTTGGCATAGAAGTTCTTTTCATCGAAGATAAACAGAAATGGACCAAGCGGCATTACCATATTTAGACCAAGATAGCATGAGTTTTCGACCTCCGTGGAAGCTGGATACACATCTGTTGATTCTCTCAACTACCATCTAACTCATGTCCTTCATCAAGACATCTACAACTTGGCCTAGAAGTTCTTTTAATAGAAGATAAACCGACATGGACCAAACGGCCATACAACTTTTAAACCAAGATAGCATGAGTCTTCGACCTCCGTGGAAGCTTGTTTCACTTCTGTTGACTCTCTCAACTACTATCTAACTCATGTGCTTCATCAAAACATCTACAACTTGGCTCAGAAGTTCTTTTAATCGAAGATAAACAGAAATGGACCAAACGGCCTTACCACATTTAGACCAAAATAGCATGAATTTTCGACCTCCGTGGAAGCTGGATACACATCTGTTGATTCTCTCAACTACCATCTAACACATGTGCTTCATCAAAACATCTACAACTTGGCCTAGAAATTCTTTTAATCGAAGATAAACCGACATGGACCAAACGGCCTTACAACACTTAAACCAAGATAGCCTGAGTCTTCGACCTCCGTGGAAGGTGGTTTGACATCTGTTTACTCTCTCAACTACTATCTAACTCATGTCCTTCATCAAAAGATCTACAACTTGGCTCAGAAGTTCTTTTAATCGAACATAAACCGAAATGGACCAAACGGCCTTACCACTTTTAAACCAAGATAGCATGAGTTTTCGACCTCCGTGGAAGCTGGATACACATCTGTTGACTCTCTCAACTACCATCTAACTAATGCGCTTCATCAAAACATCTACAACTTGGGCTAGAAATTCTTTTAATCGAAGATAAACCGAAATGGACCAAACGGCCTTACCACTTTTAAACCAAGATAGCATGAGTTTTCGACCTCCGTGGAAGCTGGATACACATCTAATGACTCTCTCAACTACCATCTAACTAATGCGCTTCATCAAAACATCTACAACTTGGGCTAGAAATTCTTTTAATCGAAGATAAACCGACATGGACCAAACGGCCATACAACTTTTAAAGCAAGATAGCATGAGTCTTCAACCTCCGTGGAAGCTTGTTTCACATATGTTGACTCTCTCAACTACTATCTAACTCATGTCCTTCATCAAAAGATCTACAACTTGGCTCAGAAGTTCTTTTAATCGAAGATAAACAGAAATGGACCAAACGGCCTTCCCACATTTAGACCAAAATAGCATGAGTTTTCGACCTCCGTGGAAGCTGGATACACATCTGTTGATTCTCTCAACTACCATCTAACTTATGTGCTTCATCAAAACATCTACAACTTGGCATAAAAGTTGTTTTAATCGAAGATATACAGAAATGGACCAAGCGGCCTTACCATATTTAGACCAAGATAGCATTAGTTTTCGACCTCCGTGGAAGCTGGATACACATCTATTGATTCTCTCAACTACCATCTAACTCATGTGCTTCATCAAAACATCTACAACTTGGCCTAGAACTTCTTTTAATCGAAGATAAACCGACATGGACCAATCGGCCTTACAACTTTTAAACCAAGATAACATGAGTCTTCGACCTCCGTGGAAGCTTGATTCACATCTGTTGACTCACTCAACTACTATCTAACTCATGCGCTTCATCAAAACATCTACAACTTGGCTCAGAAGTTCTTTTAATTGAAGATAAACAGAAATGGACCAAACGGCCTTACCACATTTAGACCAAAATAGCATGAGGTTTCGACCTCCGTGGAAGGTGGATACACATCTATTGACTCTCTCAACTACCATCTAACTAATGCGCTTCATCAAAACATCTACAACTTGGCCTAGAAATTCTTTTAATCGAAGATAAATAGAAATGGACCAAACAGCCTTACAACTTATAAACCAAGAGAGCATGAGTCTTCGACCCCGTGGAAGCTTGTTTCGAATCTGTTGACTCACTCAACTACCATCTAACTCATGTGCTTCATCAAAACATCTACAAGTTGGCCTAGAACTTCTTTTAATCGAAGATAAACCGAAATGGACCCAACGGCCTTACAACTTTTAAACCAAGATAGCATGAGTCTTCGACCTCCGTGGAAGCTTGTTTCACATCTGTTGACTCTCTCAACTACTATCTAACTCATGTGCTTCAACAAAAGATCTACAACTTGGCTCAAAAGTTCTTTTAATCGATGATAAACTGAAATGGACCAAACGGCCTTACCATATTTAGACCAAGATAGCATGTGTTTTCGACCTCCGTGGAAGCTGGATACACATCTGTTGACTCTCTCAACTACTATATAACTCATGTGCTTCATCAAAACCTCTACAACTTGGCCAAGAAGTTCTTTTAATCGAAGATAAACCGAAATGGACCAAACAGCCTTACAAATTTTAAACCAAGAGAGCATGAGTTTTCGACCTCCGTGGAAGCTTGTTTCGCATCTGTTGATTCTCTCAACTACCATCTAACTAATGCGCTTCATCAAAACATCTACAACTTGGCCTAGAAATTCTTTTAATCGAAGATAAATAGAAATGGACCAAACAGCCTTACAACTTTTAAACAAAGAGAGCATGAGTCTTCGACCCCGTGGAAGCTTGTTTCGCATCTGTTGACTCTCTCAACTACCATCTAACTCATGTGCTTCATCAAAACATCTACAACTTGGCCTAGAACTGCTTTTAATCGAAGATAAACCGAAATGGACCCAACGGCCTTACAACTTTTAAACCAAGATAGCATGAGTCTTAGACCTCCGTGGAAGCTTGTTTCACTTCTGTTGACTCTCTCAACTACTATCTAACTCATGTGCTTCATCAAAACATCTACAACTTGGCTCAGATGTTCTTTTAATCGAAGATAAACAGAAATGGACCAAACGGCCTTACCACATTTAGACCAAAATAGCATGAGTTTTCGACCTCCGTGGAAGCTGGATACACATCTGTTGATTCTCTCAGCTACCATCTAACTCATGTGCTGCATCAAAACATCTACAACTTGGCCTAGAAATTCTTTTAATCGAAGATAATCCGACATGGACCAAACGGCCTTACAACACTTAAACCAAGATAGCCTGAGTCTTCGACCTCCGTGGAAGGTTGTTTGACATCTGTTTACTCTCTCAACTACTATCTAACTCATGTCCTTCATCAAAAGATCTACAACTTGGCTCAGAAGTTCTTTTAATCGAACATAAACCGAAATGGACCAAACGGCCTTCCAACTTTTAAACCAAGATGACATGAGTCTTCGACCTCCGTGGAAGCTTGTATCACATCTGTTGACTCTCTCAACTACCATCTAACTCATGTGCTTCATTAAAACATCTACAACTTGGCCTAGAAGTTCTTTTAATCGAAGATAAACCGAAATGGACCAATCGGCCTAACAACTTTTAAACCAAGAGAGCATGAGTCTTCGACCTCCGTGGAAGCTTGTTTGACATCTGTTGACCCTCTCAACTACTATCTAACTCATGTGCTTCGTAAAATCATCTACAACTTGGCTCAGAAGTTCTTTTAATCGAAGAAAAACAGAAATGGACCAAATGGCCTTACCACATTTAGACCAAAATAGCATGAGTTTTCGACCTCCGTGGAAGCTGGATACACATCTGTTGAGTCTCTCAACTACCATCTAACTCATGTGCTTCATCAAAACATCTACAACTTGGCCTAGAAATTCTTTTAATCGAAGATAAACCGACATGGACCAAACGGCCTTACAACACTTAAACCAAGATAGCCTGAGTCTTCGACCTCCGTGGAAGGTTGTTTGACATCTGTTTACTCTCTCAACTACTATCTAACTCATGTCCTTCATCAAAAGATCTACAACTTGGCTCAGAAGTTCTTTTAATCGAACATAAACCGAAATGGACCAAACGGCCTTCCAACTTTTAAACCAAGATGACATGAGTCTTCGACCTCCGTGGAAGCTTGTATCACATCTGTTGACTCTCTCAACTACCATCTAACTTATGTGCTTCATCAAAACATCTACAACTTGGCATAAAAGTTGTTTTAATCGAAGATAAACAGAAATGGACCAAGCGGCCTTACCATATTTAGACCAAGATAGCATGAGTTTTCGACCTCCGTGGAAGCTGGATACACATCTGTTGACTCTCTCAACTACCATCTAACTCATGTGCTTCATCAAAACATCTACAAGTTGGCCTAGAACTTCTTTTAATCGAAGATAAACCGAAATGGACCAAACGGCCTTCCAACTTTTAAACCAAGATGACATGAGTCTTCGACCTCCGTGGAAGCTTGTATCACATCTGTTGACTCTCTCAACTACCATCTAACTTATGTGCTTCATCAAAACATCTACAACTTGGCATAAAAGTTGTTTTAATCGAAGATAAACAGAAATGGACCAAGCGGCCTTACCATATTTAGACCAAGATAGCATGAGTTTTCGACCTCCGTGGAAGCTGGATACACATCTGTTGACTCTCTCAACTACCATCTAACTCATGTGCTTCATCAAAACATCTACAACTTGGCCTAGAAGTTCTTTTAATCGAAGATTAACCGAAATGGACCAAACGGCTTTACAACTTTTAAACCAAGAGAGCATGAATCTTCGACCTCCGTGGAAGCTTGTTTCGCATCTGTTGACTCTCTCAACTACCATCTAACTCATGTCCTTCATCAAAATATCTACAAGTTGGCCTAGAACTTCTTTTAATCGAAGATAAACCGAAATGGACCAAACGGCCTTCCAACTTTTAAACCAAGATGACATGAGTCTTCGACCTCCGTGGAAGCATGTATCACATCTGTTGACTCTCTCAACTACCATCTAACTTATGTGCTTCATCAAAACATCTACAACTTGGCATAAAAGTTGTTTTAATCGAAGATAAACAGAAATGGACTAAGCGGCCTTACCATATTTAGACCAAGATAGCATGAGTTTTCGACCTCCGTGGAAGCTGGATACACATCTGTTGATTCTCTCAACTACCATCTAACTCATGTGCTGCATCAAAACATCTACAACTTGGCCTACAAATTCTTTTAATCGAAGATAAACCGACATGGACCAAACGGCGTTACAACATTTAAACCAAGATAGCATGAGTCTTCGACCTCCGTGGAAGGTTGTTTCACATCTGTTGACTCTCTCAACTACTATCTAACTCATGTGCTTCATGAAAACATCTACAACTTGGCTCAGAAGTTCTTTTAATCGAAGATAAACAGAAATGGACCGAACAGCCTTACCACATTTAGACCAAAATAGCATGAGTTTTCGACCTCCGTGGAAGCTGGATACACATCTGTTGATTCTCTCAACTACCATCTAACTCACGTCCTTCATCAAAACATCTACAAGTTGGCCTAGAACTTCTTTTAATCGAAGATAAACCGAAATGGACCAAACGGCCTTCCAACTTCTAAACCAAGATGACATGAGGCTTCGACCTCCGTGGAAGCTTGTATCACATCTGTTGACTCTCTCAACTACCATCTAACTTATGTGCTTCATCAAAACATCTACAACTTGGCATAAAAGTTGTTTTAATCGAAGATAAACAGAAATGGACCAAGCGGCCTTACCATATTTAGACCAAGATAGCATGAGTTTTGGACCTCCGTGGAAGCTGGATACACATCTATTGATTCTCTCAACTACCATCTAACTCATGTGCTTCATCAAAACATCTACAACTTGGCCTAGAAGTTCTTTTAATCGAAGATAAACTGACATGGACCAAACGGCCTTACAACTTTTAAACCAAGATAACATGAGTCTTCGACCTCCGTGGAAGCTTGTTTCACTTCTGTTGTCTCTCTCAACTACTATCTAACTCATGTGCTTCATCAAAACATCTACAACTTGGCTCAGAAGTGCTTTTAATCGAAGATAAACAGAAATGGACCAAACGGCCTTACCACATTTAGACCAAAATAGCATGAGTTTTCGACCTCCGTGGAAGCTGGATACACATCTGTTGATTCTCTCAACTACCATCTAACTAATGCGCTTCATCAAAACATCTACAACTTGGCCTAGAAATTCTTTTAATCGAAGATAAATAGAAATGGACCAAACAGCCTTACAACTTTTAAAGCAAGAGAGCATGAGTCTTCGACCCCGTGGAAGCTTGTTTCGCATCTGTTGACTCTCTCAACTACCATCTAACTCATGTGCTTCATCAAAACATCTACAACTTGGCCTAGAACTTCTTTTAATCGAAGATAAACCGAAATGGACCCAACGGCCTTACAACTTTTAAACCAAGAGAGCATGAGTCTTCGACCTCCGTGGAAGCTTGTTTCACTTCTGTTGTCTCTCTCAACTACTATCTAACTCATGTGCTTCATCAAAACATCTACAACTTGGCTCAGAAGTGCTTTTAATCGAAGATAAACAGAAATGGACCAAACGGCCTTACCACATTTAGACCAAAATAGCATGAGTTTTCGACCTCCGTGGAAGCTGGATACACATCTGTTGATTCTCTCAACTACCATCTAACTAATGCGCTTCATCAAAACATCTACAACTTGGCCTAGAAATTCTTTTAATCGAAGATAAATAGAAATGGACCAAACAGCCTTACAACTTTTAAAGCAAGATAGCATGAGTCTTCGACCTCCGTGGAAGCTTGTTTCACATCCGTTGACTCTCTCAACTACTATCTAACTCATGTGCTTCAACAAAAGATCTACAACTTGGCTCAAAAGTTCTTTTAATCGATGATAAACTGAAATGGACCAAACGGCCTTACCATATTTATACCAAGATAGCATGAGTTTTCGACCTCCGTGGAAGCTGGATACACATCTGTTGACTCTCTCAACTACTATATAACTCATGTGCTTCATCAAAACCTCTACAACTTGGCTCAGATGTTCTTTTCATCGAAGATAAACTGAAATGGACCAAACAGCCTTACAACTTTTAAACCAAGAGAGCATGAGTCTTCGACCACCGTGGAAGCTTGTTTCGCATCTGTTGACTCTCTCAGCTACCATCTAACTCATGTGCTTCATCAAAACATCTACAAGTTGGCCTAGAACTTCTTTTAATCGAAGATAAACCGAAATGGACCAAACGGCCTTACAACTTTTAAACCAAGAGAGCATGAGTCTTCGACCACCGTGGAAGCTTGTTTCGCATTTGTTGACTATCTCAACTACCATCTAACTCATGTGCTTCATGAAAACATCTACAAGTTGGCCTAGAACTTCTTTTAATCGAAGATAAACCGAAATGGACCAAACGGCCTTCCAACTTTTAAACCAAGATAACATGAGTCTTCGACCTCCGTGGAAGCTTGTATCACATCTGTTGAGTCTCTCAACTACCATCTAACTTATGTGCTTCATCAAAACATCTACAACTTGGCATAAAAGTTGTTTTAATCGAAGATAAACAGAAAAGGACCAAGCGGCCTTACCATATTTAGACCAAGATAGCATGAGTTTTGGACCTCCGTGGAAGCTGGATACACATCTATTGATTCTCTCAACTACCATCTAACTCATGTGCTTCATCAAAACATCTACAACTTGGCCTAGAAGTTCTTTTAATCGAAGATAAACTGACATGGACCAAACGGCCTTACAACTTTTAAACCAAGATAACATGAGTCTTCGACCTCCGTGGAAGCTTGTTTCACTTCTGTTGTCTCTCTCAACTACTATCTAACTCATGTGCTTCATCAAAACATCTACAACTTGGCTCAGAAGTGCTTTTAATCGAAGATAAACAGAAATGGACCAAACGGCCTTACCACATTTAGACCAAAATAGCATGAGTTTTCGACCTCCGTGGAAGCTGGATACACATCTGTTGATTCTCTCAACTACCATCTAACTAATGCGCTTCATCAAAACATCTACAACTTGGCCTAGAAATTCTTTTAATCGAAGATAAATAGAAATGGACCAAACAGCCTTACAACTTTTAAAGCAAGAGAGCATGAGTCTTCGACCCCGTGGAAGCTTGTTTCGCATCTGTTGACTCTCTCAACTACCATCTAACTCATGTGCTTCATCAAAACATCTACAACTTGGCCTAGAACTTCTTTTAATCGAAGATAAACCGAAATGGACCCAACGTCCTTACAACTTTTAAACCAAGAGAGCATGAGTCTTCGACCTCCGTGGAAGCTTGTTTCACTTCTGTTGTCTCTCTCAACTACTATCTAACTCATGTGCTTCATCAAAACATCTACAACTTGGCTCAGAAGTGCTTTTAATCGAAGATAAACAGAAATGGACCAAACGGCCTTACCACATTTAGACCAAAATAGCATGAGTTTTCGACCTCCGTGGAAGCTGGATACACATCTGTTGATTCTCTCAACTACCATCTAACTAATGCGCTTCATCAAAACATCTACAACTTGGCCTAGAAATTCTTTTAATCGAAGATAAATAGAAATGGACCAAACAGCCTTACAACTTTTAAAGCAAGATAGCATGAGTCTTCGACCTCCGTGGAAGCTTGTTTCACATCCGTTGACTCTCTCAACTACTATCTAACTCATGTGCTTCAACAAAAGATCTACAACTTGGCTCAAAAGTTCTTTTAATCGATGATAAACTGAAATGGACCAAACGGCCTTACCATATTTAGACCAAGATAGCATGAGTTTTCGACCTCCGTGGAAGCTGGATACACATCTGTTGACTCTCTCAACTACTATATAACTCATGTGCTTCATCAAAACCTCTACAACTTGGCTCAGATGTTCTTTTCATCGTAGATAAACTGAAATGGACCAAACAGCCTTACAACTTTTAAACCAAGAGAGCATGAGTCTTCGACCACCGTGGAAGCTTGTTTCGCATCTGTTGACTCTCTCAGCTACCATCTAACTCATGTGCTTCATCAAAACATCTACAAGTTGGCCTAGAACTTCTTTTAATCGAAGATAAACCGAAATGGACCAAACGGCCTTACAACTTTTAAACCAAGAGAGCATGAGTCTTCGACCACCGTGGAAGCTTGTTTCGCATTTGTTGACTATCTCAACTACCATCTAACTCATGTGCTTCATGAAAACATCTACAAGTTGGCCTAGAACTTCTTTTAATCGAAGATAAACCGAAATGGACCAAACGGCCTTCCAACTTTTAAACCAAGATAACATGAGTCTTCGACCTCCGTGGAAGCTTGTATCACATCTGTTGAGTCTCTCAACTACCATCTAACTTATGTGCTTCATCAAAACATCTACAACTTGGCATAAAAGTTCTTTTAATCGAAGATAAACAGAAATGGACCATGCGGCCTTACCTTATTTAGACCAAGATAGGATGAGTTTTCGACCTCCGTGGAAGCTGGATAAACATCTATTGATTCTCTCACCTACCATCTAACTCATGTGCTTCATCAAAACATCTAAAACTTGGCCTAGAAGTTCTTTTAATCGAAGATAAACCGACATGGACCAAACGGCCATACAACTTTTAAACCAAGATAGCATGAGTCTTAGACCTCCGTGGAAGCTTGTTTCACTTCTGTTGACTCTCTTAACTACTATCTAACTCATGTGCTTCATCAAAACATCTACAACTTGGCTCAGAAGTTCTTTTAATCGAAGATAAACAGAAATGGACCAAACGGCCTTACCACATTTAGACCAAAATAGCATGAGTTTTCGACCTCCGTGGAAGCTGGATACACATCTGTTGATTCTCTCAGCTACCATCTAACTCATGTGCTTCATCAAAACATCTACAACTTGGCCTAGAAATTCTTTTAATCGAAGATAATCCGACATGGACCAAACGGCCTTACAACACTTAAACCAAGATAGCCTGAGTCTTCGACCTCCGTGGAAGGTTGTTTGACATCTGTTTACTCTCTCAACTACTATCTAACTCATGTCCTTCATCAAAAGATCTACAACTTGGCTCAGAAGTTCTTTTAATCGAACATAAACTGAAATGGACCAAACGGCCTTCCAACTTTTAAACCAAGATGACATGAGTCTTCGACCCCCGTGGAAGCTTGTATCACATCTGTTGACTCTCTCAACTACCATCTAACTCATGTGCTTCATTAAAACATCTACAACTTGGCCCAGAAGTTCTTTTAATCGAAGATAAACCGAAATGGACCAATCGGCCTAACAACTTTTAAACCAAGAGAGCATGAGTCTTCGACCTCCGTGGAAGCTTGTTGCACATCTGTTGACTCTCTCAACTACTATCTAACTCATGTGCTTCATAAAAACATCTACAACTTGGCTCAGAAGTTCTTTTAATCGAAGATAAACAGAAATGGACCAAATGGCCTTACCACATTTAGACCAAAATAGCATGAGTTTTCGACCTCTGTGGAAGCTGGATACACATCTGTTGAGTCTCTCAACTACCATCTA
The DNA here is from genome assembly GCA_023212625.1 of Styphnolobium japonicum. Taxonomy (NCBI): domain Eukaryota; kingdom Viridiplantae; phylum Streptophyta; class Magnoliopsida; order Fabales; family Fabaceae; genus Styphnolobium; species Styphnolobium japonicum. Next base: position 16,819,146 of record JALBWW010000013.1, read on the forward strand.
ACTCATGTGCTTCATCAAAACATCTACAACTTGCCCTAGAAATTCTTTTAATCGAAGATAAACCGACATGGACCAAACGGCCTTACCACTTTTAGACCAAAATAGCATGAGTTTTCGACCTCCGTGGAAGCTGGATACACATCTGTTGATTCTCTCAACTACCATCTAACTCATGTGCTTCATCAAAACATCTACAAGTTGGCCTAGAACTTCTTTTAATCGAAGATAAACCGAAATGGACCAAACGGCCTTCCAACTTTTAAACCAATATGACATGAGTCTTCGACCTCCGTGGAAGCTTGTATCACATCTGTTGACTCTCTCAACTACCATCTAACTTATGTCCTTCATCAAAACATCTACAACTTGGCATAAAAGTTGTTTTAATCGAAGATAAACAGAAATGGACCAAGCGGCCTTACCATATTTAGACCAAGATAGCATGAGTTTTCGACCTCCGTGGAAGCTGGATACACATCTGTTGACTCTCTCAACTACCATCTAACTCATGTGCTTCATCAAAACATCTACAACTTGGCCTAGAATTTCTTTTAATCGAAGTTAAACCGAAATGGACCAAACGGCTTTACAACTTTTAAACCAAGAGAGCATGAATCTTCGACCTCCGTGGAAGCTTGTTTCGCATCTGTTGACTCTCTCAACTACCATCTAACTCATGTCCTTCATCAAAACATCTACAAGTTGGCCTAGAACTTCTTTTAATCGAAGATAAACCGAAATGGACCAAACGGCCTTCCAACTTTTAAACCAAGATGACTTGAGTCTTCAACCTCCGTGGAAGCTTGTATCACATCTGTTGACTCTCTCAACTACCATCTAACTTATGTGCTTCATCAAAACATCTACAACTTGGCATAAAAGTTGTTTTAATCGAAGATAAACAGAAATGGACCAAGCGGCCTTACCATATTTAGACCAAGATAGCATGAGTTTTCGACCTCCGTGGAAGCTGGATACACATCTGTTGATTCCCTCAACTACCATCTAACTCATGTGCTTCATCAAAACATCTACAAGTTGGCCTAGAACTTCTTTTAATCGAAGATAAACCGAAATGGACCAAACAGCCTTACAACTTTTAAACCAAGAGAGCATGAGTCTTCGACCACCGTGGAAGCTTGTTTCGCATCTGTTGACTCTCTCTGCTACCATCTAACTCATGTGCTTCATCATAACATCTACAAGTTGGCCTAGAACTTCTTTTAATCGAAGATAAACCGAAATGGACCAAACGGCCTTCCAACTTTTAAACCAAGATAACATGAGTCTTCGACCTCCGTGGAAGCTTGTATCACATCTGTTGAGTCTCTCAACTACCATCTAACTTATGTGCTTCATCAAAACATCTACAACTTGGCATAAAAGTTCTTTTAATCGAAGATAAACAGAAATGGACCATGCGGCCTTACCTTATTTAGACCAAGATAGGATGAGTTTTCGACCTCCGTGGAAGCTGGATAAACATCTATAGATTCTCTCACCTACCATCTAACTCATGTGCTTCATCAAAACATCTAAAACTTGGCCTAGAAGTTCTTTTAATCGAAGATAAACCGACATGGACCAAACGGCCATACAACTTTTAAACCAACATAGCATGAGTCTTAGACCTCCGTGGAAGCTTGTTTCACTTCTGTTGACTCTCTTAACTACTATCTAACTCATGTGCTTCATCAAAACATCTACAACTTGGCTCAGAAGTTCTTTTAATCGAAGATAAACAGAAATGGACCAAACGACCTTACCACATTTAGACCAAAATAGCATGAGTTTTCGACCTCCGTGGAAGCTGGATACACATCTGTTGATTCTCTCAGCTACCATCTAACTCATGTGCTTCATCAAAACATCTACGACTTGGCCTAGAAATTCTTTTAATCGAAGATAATCCGACATGGACCAAACGGCCTTACAACACTTAAACCAAGATAGCCTGAGTCTTCGACCTCCGTGGAAGGTTGTTTGACATCTGTTTACTCTCTCAACTACTATCTAACTCATGTCCTTCATCAAAAGATCTACAACTTGGCTCAGAAGTTCTTTTAATCGAAGATAAACAGAAATGGACCAAATGGCCTAACAACTTTTAAACCAAGAGAGCATGAGTCTTCGACCTCCGTGGAAGCTTGTTTCACATCTGTTGACTCTCTCAACTACTATCTAACTCATGTGCTTCATAAAAACATCTACAACTTGGCTCAGAAGTTCTTTTAATCGAAGATAAACCGAAATGGACCAATCGGCCTAACAACTTTTAAACCAAGAGAGCATGAGTCTTCGACCTCCGTGGAAGCTTGTTTCACATCTGTTGACTCTCTCAACTACTATCTAACTCATGTGCTTCATAAAAACATCTACAACTTGGCTCAGAAGTTCTTTTAATCGAAGATAAACCGAAATGGACCAAACAGCCTTACAACTTTTAAACCAAGAGAGCATGAGTCTTAGACCACCGTGGAAGCTTGTATCACATCTGTTGACTCTCTCAACTACCATCTAACTCATGTGCTTCATTAAAACATCTACAACTTGGCCCAGAAGTTCTTTTAATCGAAGATAAACCGAAATGGACCAATCGGCCTAACAACTTTTAAACCAAGAGAGCATGAGTCTTCGACCTCCGTGGAAGCTTGTTTCACATCTGTTGACTCTCTCAACTACTATCTAACTCATGTGCTTCATAAAAACATCTACAACTTGGCTCAGAAGTTCTTTTAATCGAAGATAAACAGAAATGGACCAAATGGCCTTACCACATTTAGACCAAAATAGCATGAGTTTTCGACCTCTGGGGAAGCTGGATACACATCTGTTGAGTCTCTCAACTACCATCTAACTCATGTGCTTCATCAAAACATCTACAACTTGCCCTAGAAATTCTTTTAATCGAAGATAAACCGACATGGACCAAACGGCCTTACCACATTTAGACCAAAATAGCATGAGTTTTCGACCTCCGTGGAAGCTGGATACACATCTGTTGATTCTCTCAACTACCATCTAACTCATGTGCTTCATCAAAACATCTACAAGTTGGCCTAGAACTTCTTTTAATCGAAGATAAACCGAAATGGACCAAACGGCCTTCCAACTTTTAAACCAAGATGACATGAGTCTTCGACCTCCGTGGAAGCTTGTATCACATCTGTTGACTCTCTCAACTACCATCTAACTTATGTGCTTCATCAAAACATCTACAACTTGGCATAAAAGTTGTTTTAATCGAAGATAAACAGAAATGGACCAAGCGGCCTTACCATATTTAGACCAAGATAGCATGAGTTTTCGACCTCCATGGAAGCTGGATACACATCTGTTGATTCTCTCAACTACCATCTAACTCATGTGCTTCATCAAAACATCTACAAGTTGGCCTAGAACTTCTTTTAATCGAAGATAAACCGAAATGGACCAAACGGCCTTCCAACTTTTAAACCAAGATGACATGAGTCTTCGACCTCCGTGGAAGCTTGTATCACATCTGTTGACTCTCTCAACTACCATCTAACTTATGTGCTTCATCAAAACATCTACAACTTGGCATAAAAGTTGTTTTAATCGAAGATAAACAGAAATGGACCAAGCGGCCTTACCATATTTAGACCAAGATAGCATGAGTTTTCGACCTCTGTGGAAGCTGGATACACATCTGTTGAGTCTCTCAACTACCATCTAACTCATGTGCTTCATCAAAACATCTACAACTTGCCCTAGAAATTCTTTTAATCGAAGATAAACCGACATGGACCAAACGGCCTTACCACATTTAGACCAAAATAGCATGAGTTTTCGACCTCCGTGGAAGCTGGATACACATCTGTTGATTCTCTCAACTACCATCTAACTCATGTGCTTCATCAAAACATCTACAAGTTGGCCTAGAACTTCTTTTAATCGAAGATAAACCGAAATGGACCAAACGGCCTTCCAACTTTTAAACCAAGATGACATGAGTCTTCGACCTCCGTGGAAGCTTGTATCACATCTGTTGACTCTCTCAACTACCATCTAACTTATGTGCTTCATCAAAACATCTACAACTTGGCATAAAAGTTGTTTTAATCGAAGATAAACAGAAATGGACCAAGCGGCCTTACCATATTTAGACCAAGATAGCATGAGTTTTCGACCTCCGTGGAAGCTGGATACACATCTGTTGAGTCTCTCAACTACCATCTAACTCATGTGCTTCATCAAAACATCTACAATTTGGCCTAGAATTTCTTTTAATCGAAGATAAACCGAAATGGACCAAACGGCTTTACAACTTTTAAACCAAGAGAGCATGAATCTTCGACCTCCGTGGAAGCTGGATATGCATCTGTTGACTCTCTCAACTACCATCTAACTCATGTCCTTCATCAAAACATCTACAAGTTGGCCTAGAACTTCTTTTAATCGAAGATAAACCGAAATGGACCAAACGGCCTTCCAACTTTTAAACCAAGATGACATGAGTCTTCGACCACCGTGGAAGCTTGTATCACATCTGTTGACTCTCTCAACTACCATCTAACTTATGTGCTTCATCAAAACATCTACAACTTGGCATAAAAGTTGTTTTAATCGAAGATAAACAGAAATGGACCAAGCGGCCTTACCATATTTAGACCAAGATAGCATGAGTTTTCGACCTCCGTGGAAGCTGGATACACATCTGTTGACTCTCTCAACTACCATCTAACTCATGTGCTTCATCAAAACATCTACAATTTGGCCTAGAATTTCTTTTAATCGAAGATAAACCGAAATGGACCAAACGGCCTTCCAACTTTTAAACCAAGATGACATGAATCTTCGACCTCCGTGGAAGCTTGTTTCGCATCTGTTGACTCTCTCAACTACCATCTAACTCATGTCCTTCATCAAAACATCTACAAGTTGGCCTAGAACTTCTTTTAATCGAAGATAAACCGAAATGGACCAAACGGCCTTCCAACTTTTAAACCAAGATGACATGAGTCTTCGACCTCCGTGGAAGCTTGTATCACATCTGTTGACTCTCTCAACTACCATCTAACTTATGTGCTTCATCAAAACATCTACAACTTGGCATAAAAGTTGTTTTAATCGAAGATAAACAGAAATGGACCAAGCGGCCTTACCATATTTAGACCAAGATAGCATGAGTTTTCGACCTCCATGGAAGCTGGATACACATCTGTTGATTCTCTCAACTACCATCTAACTCATGTACTTCATCAAAACATCTACAAGTTGGCCTAGAACTTCTTTTAATCGAAGATAAACCGAAATGGACCAAACGGCCTTCCAACTTTTAAACCAAGATGACATGAGTCTTCGACCTCCGTGGAAGCTTGTATCACATATGTTGACTCTCTCAACTACCATCTAACTTATGTGCTTCATCAAAACATCTACAACTTGGCATAAAAGTTGTTTTAATCGAAGATAAACAGAAATGGACCAAGCGGCCTTACCATATTTAGACCAAGATAGCATGAGTTTTCGACCTCTGTGGAAGCTGGATACACATCTGTTGAGTCTCTCAACTACCATCTAACTCATGTGCTTCATCAAAACATCTACAATTTGGCCTAGAATTTCTTTTAATCGAAGATAAACCGAAATGGACCAAACGGCTTTACAACTTTTAAACCAAGAGAGCATGAATCTTCGACCTCCGTGGAAGCTTGTTTCGCATCTGTTGACTCTCTCAACTACCATCTAACTCATGTCCTTCATCAAAACATCTACAAGTTGGCCTAGAACTTCTTTTAATCGAAGATAAACCGAAATGGACCAAACGGCCTTCCAACTTTTAAACCAAGATGACATGAGTCTTCGACCTCCGTGGAAGCTTGTATCACATCTGTTGACTCTCTCAACTACCATCTAACTTATGTCCTTCATCAAAACATCTACAACTTGGCATAAAAGTTGTTTTAATCGAAGATAAACAGAAATGGACCAAGCGGCCTTACCATATTTAGACCAAGATAGCATGAGTTTTCGACCTCCGTGGAAGCTGGATACACATCTATTGATTCTCTCAACTACCATCTAACTCATGTGCTTCATCAAAACATCTACAAGTTGGCCTAGTAGTTCTTTTAATCGAAGATAAACCGACATGGACCAAACGGCCATACAACTTTTAAACCAACATAGCTTGAGTTTTCGACCTCCGTGGAAGTTTGTTTCACATCTCTTGACTCTCTCTACTACTATCTAACTCATGTGCTTCATCAAAACATCTACAACTTGGCTCAGAAGTTCTTTTAATCTGAGATAAACAGAAATGGACCAAACGGCCTTACCACATTTATACCAAAATAGCATGAGTTTTCGACCTCCGTGGAAGCTGGATACACATCTGTTGATTCTCTCAACTACCATCTAACTCATGTGGTTCATCAAAACATCTACAACTTGGCCTACAAATTCTTTTAATCGAAGATAAACCGACATGGACCAAACGGCGTTACAACATTTAAACCAAGATAGCATGAGTCTTCGACCTCCGTGGAAGGTTGTTTCACATCTGTTGACTCTCTCAACTACTATCTAACTCATGTGCTTCATGAAAACATCTACAACTTGGCTCAGAAGTTCTTTTAATCGAAGATAAACAGAAATGGACCAAACGACCTTACCACATTTAGACCAAAATAGCATGAGTTTTCGACCTCCGTGGAAGCTGGATACACATCTGTTGATTCTCTCAACTACCATCTAACTCATGTCCTTCATCAAAACATCTACAAGTTAGCCTAGAACTTCTTTTAATCGAAGATAAACCGAAATGGACCGAACGGCCTTCCAACTTCTAAACCAAGATGACATGAGGCTTCGACCTCCGTGGAAGCTTGTATCACATCTGTTGACTCTCTCAACTACCATCTAACTTATGTGCTTCATCAAAACATCTACAACTTGGCATAAAAGTTGTTTTAATCGAAGATAAACAGAAATGGACCAAGCGGCCTTACCATATTTAGACCAAGATAGCATGAGTTTTGGACCACCGTGGAAGCTGGATACACATCTATTGATTCTCTCAACTACCATCTAACTCATGTGCTTCATCAAAACATCTACAACTTGGCCTAGAAGTTCTTTTAATCGAAGATAAACCGACATGGACCAAACGGCCTTACAACTTTTAAACCAAGATAACATGAGTCTTCGACCTCCGTGGAAGCTTGTTTCACATCTGTTGACTCTCTCAACTACTATCTAACTCATGTGCTTCATCAAAACATCTACAACTTGGCTCAGAAGTTCTTTTAATCGAAGATAAACCGAAATGGACCCAACGGCCTTACAACTTTTAAACCAAGATAGTATGAGTTTTCGACCTCCGTGGAAGCTGGATACACATCTGTTGACTCTCTCAACTACCATCTAACTCATGTGCTTCATTAAAACATCTACAACTTGGCCTAGAAGATCTTTTAATCGAAGATAAACCGAAATGGACCAATCGGCCTAACAACTTTTAAACCAAGAGAGCATGAGTCTTAGACCTCCGTGGAAGCATGTTTCACTTCTGTTGACTCTCTCAACTACTATCTAACTCATGTGCTTCATCAACACATGTACAACTTGGCTCAGAAGTGCTTTTAATCGAAGATAAACAGAAATGGACCAAACGGCCTTACCACATTTAGACCAAAATAGCATGAGTTTTCGACCTCCGTGGAAGCTGGATACACATCTGTTGATTCTCTCACCTACCATCTAACTCATGTGCTTCATCAAAACATCTACAACTTGGCCTAGAAATTCTTTTAATCGAAGATAAACCGACATGGACCAAACGGCCTTACAACACTTAAACCAAGATAGCATGAGTCTTCGACCTCCGTGGAAGGTTGTTTGACATCTGTTTACTCTCTCAACTACTATCTAACTCATGTCCTTCATCAAAAGATCTACAACTTGGCTCAGAAGTTCTTTTAATCGAACATAAACCGAAATGGACCAAACGGCCTTACCACTTGTAAACCAAGATAGCATGAGTTTTCGACCTCCGTGGAAGCTGGATACACATCTGTTGACTCTCTCAACTACCATATAACTCATGTGCTTCATCAAAACATCTACAACTTGGCCTAGAAGTTCTTTTAATCGAAGATAATCCGAAATGGACCAAACGGCCTTACAACTTTTAAACCAAGAGAGCATGAGTCTTCGACCACCGTGGAAGTTTGTTTCGCATCTGTTGACTCTCTCAACTACCATCTAACTCATGTCCTTCATCAAAACATCTACAAGTTGGCCTAGAACTTCTTTTAATCGAAGATAAACCGAAATGGACCAAACGGCCTTCCAACTTTTAAAACAAGATGACATGAGTCTTCGACCTCCGTGGATGCTTGTATCACATCTGTTGACTCTCTCAACTACCATCTAACTTATGTGCTTCATCAAAACATCTACAACTTGGCCTAGAAGTTCTTTTAATCGAAGATAATCCGAAATGGACCAAACGGCCTTACAACTTTTAAACCAAGAGAGCATGAGTCTTCGACCACCGTGGAAGCTTGTTTCGCATCTGTTGACTCTCTCAACTACCATCTAACTCATGTCCTTCATCAAAACATCTACAAGTTGGCCTAGAACTTCTTTTAATCGAAGATAAACCGAAATGGACCAAACGGCCTTCCAACTTTTAAACCAAGAGAGCATGAGTCTTCGACCACCGTGGAAGCATGTTTCGCATCTGTTGACTCTCTCAACTACCATCTAACTCATGTCCTTCATCAAAACATCTACAAGTTGGCCTAGAACTTCTTTTAATCGAAGATAAACCGAAATGGACCAAACGGCCTTACAACTTTTAAACCAAGAGAGCATGAGTCTTCGACCACCGTGGAAGCTTGTTTCGCATCTGTTGACTCTCTCAACTACCATCTAACTCATGTCCTTCATCAAAACATCTACAAGTTGGCCTAGAAGTTCTTTTAATCGAAGATAATCCGAAATGGACCAAACGGCCTTACAACTTTTAAACCAAGAGAGCATGAGTCTTCGACCACCGTGGAAGCTTGTTTCGCATCTGTTGACTCTCTCAACTACCATCTAACTCATGTCCTTCATCAAAACATCTACAAGTTGGCCTAGAACTTCTTTTAATCGAAGATAAACCGAAATGGACCAAACGGCCTTCCAACTTTTAAAACAAGATGACATGAGTCTTCGATCTCCGTGGATGCTTGTATCACATCTGTTGACTCTCTCAACTACCATCTAACTTATGTGCTTCATCAAAACATCTACAACTTGGCATAAAAGTTGTTTTAATCGAAGATAAACAGAAATGGACCAAGCGGCCTTACCATATTTAGACCAAGATAGCATGAGTTTTCGACCTCCGTGGAAGCTGGATACACATCTATTGATTCTCTCAACTACCATCTAACTCATGTGCTTCATCAAAACATCTATAACTTGGCCTAGAAGTTCTTTTAATCGAAGATAAACCGACATGGATCAAAAGGCCATACAACTTTTAAACCAAGATAGCTTGAGTCTTCGACCTCCGTGGAAGTTTGTTTTACATCTCTTGACTCTCTCAACTACTATCTAACTCATGTGCTTCATCAAAACATCTACAACTTGGCTCAGAAGTTCTTTTAATCGAAGATAAACAGAAATGGACCAAACGGCCTTACCACATTTATACCAAAATAGCATGAGTTTTCGACCTCCGTGGAAGCTGGATACACATCTGTTGATTCTCTCAACTACCATCTAACTCATGTGCTTCATCAAAACATCTACAACTTGGCCTACAAATTCTTTTAATCGAAGATAAACACACATGGACCAAACGGCGTTACAACATTTAAACCAAGATAGCATGAGTCTTCGATTTCCGTGGAAGGTTGTTTCACATCTGTTGACTCTCTCAACTACTATCTAACTCATGTGCTTCATGAAATCATCTACAACTTGGCTCAGAAGTTCTTTTAATCGAAGATAAACAGAAATGGACCAAACGGCCTTACCACATTTAGACCAAAATAGCATGAGTTTTCGACCTCCGTGGAAGCTGGATACACATCTGTTGATTCTCTCAACTACCATCTAACTCATGTCCTTCATCAAAACATCTACAAGTTGGCCTAGAACTTCTTTTAATCGAAGATAAACCGAAATGGACCAAACGGCCTTCCAACTTCTAAACCAAGATGACATGAGGCTTCGACCTCCGTGGAAGCTTGTATCACATCTGTTGACTCTCTCAACTACCATCTAACTTAAGTGCTTCATCAAAACATCTACAACTTGGCATAAAAGTTGTTTTAATCGAAGATAAACAGAAATGGACCAAGCGGCCTTACCATATTTAGACCAAGATAGCATGAGTTTTCGACCTCCGTGGAAGCTGGATACACATCTATTGACTCTCTCAACTACCATCTAACTCATGTGCTTCATTAAAGCATCTACAACTTGGCCTAGAAGATCTTTTAATCGAAGATAAACCGAAATGGACCAATCGGCCTAACAACTTTTAAACCAAGAGAGCATGAGTCTTAGACCTCCGTGGACGCTTGTTTCACTTCTGTTGACTCTCTCAACTACTATCTAACTCATGTGCTTCATCAAAACATCTACAACTTGGCTCAGAAGTTCTTTTAATCGAAGATAAACAGAAATTGACCAAACGGCCTTACCACATTTAGACCAAAATAGCATGAGTTTTCGACCTCCGTGGAAGCTGGATACACATCTGTTGATTCTCTCAACTACCATCTAACTCATGTGGTTCATCAAAACATCTACAACTTGGCCTAGAAATTCTTTTAATCGAAGATAAACCGACATGGACCAAACAGCCTTACAACACTTAAACCAAGATAGCATGAGTCTTCGACCTCCGTGGAAGGTAGTTTGACATCTGTTTACTCTCTCAACTACTATCTAACTCATGTCCTTCATCAAAAGATCTACAACTTGGTTCAGAAGTTCTTTTAATCGAACATAAACCGAAATGGACCAAACGGCCTTACCACTTTTAAACCAAGATAGCATGAGTTTTCGACCTCCGTGGAAGCTGGATACACATCTGTTGACTCTCTCAACTACCATATAACTCATGTGCTTCATCAAAACATCTACAACTTGGCCTAGAAGTTCTTTTAATCGAAGATAATCCGAAATGGACCAAACAGCCTTACAACTTTTAAACCAAGAGAGCATGAGTCTTTGACCACCGTGGAAGCTTGTTTCGCATCTGTTGACTCTCTCAACTACCATCTAACTCATGTCCTTCATCAAAACATCTACATGTTGGCCTAGAACTTCTTTTAATCGAAGATAAACCGAAATGGACCAAACGGCCTTCCAACTTTTAAAACAAGATGACATGAGTCTTCGACCTCCGTGGAAGCTTGTATCACATCTGTTGACTCTCTCAACTACCATCTAACTTATGTGCTTCATCAAAACATCTACAACTTGGCATAAAAGTTGTTTTAATCGAAGATAAACAGAAATGGACCAAGCGGCCTTACCATATTTAGACCAAGATAGCATGAGTTTTCGACCTCCGTGGAAGCTGGATACACATCTATTGATTCTCTCAACTACCATCTAACTCATGTGCTTCATCAAAACATCTATAACTTGGCCTAGAAGTTCTTTTAATCGAAGATAAACCGACATGGACCAAAAGGCCATACAACTTTTAAACCAAGATAGCTTGAGTCTTCGACCTCCGTGGAAGTTTGTTTCACATCTCTTGACTCTCTCAACTACTATCTAACTCATGTGCTTCATCAAAACATCTACAACTTGGCTCAGAAGTTCTTTTAATCGAAGATAAACAGAAATGGACCAAACGACCTTACCACATTTATACCAAAATAGCATGAGTTTTCGACCTCCGTGGAAGCTGGATACACATATGTTGATTCTCTCAACTACCATCTAACTCATGCGCTTCATCAAAACATCTACAACTTGGCCTACAAATTCTTTTAATCGAAGATAAACAGACATGGACCAAACGGCGTTACAACATTTAAACCAAGATAGCATGAGTCTTCGACCTCCGTGGAAGGTTGTTTCACATCTGTTGACTCTCTCAACTACTATCTAACTCATGTGCTTCATGAAAGCATCTACAACTTGGCTCAGAAGTTCTTTTAATCGAAGATAAACAGAAATGGACCAAACGGCCTTACCACATTTAGACCAAAATAGCATGAGTTTTCGACCTCCGTGGAAGCTGGATACACATCTGTTGATTCTCTCAACTACCATCTAACTCATGTCCTTCATCAAAACATCTACAAGTTGGCCTAGAACTTCTTTTAATCGAAGATAAACCGAAATGGACCAAACGGCCTTCCAACTTCTAAACCAAGATGACATGAGGCTTCGACCTCCGTGGAAGCTTGTATCACATCTGTTGACTCTCTCAACTACCATCTAACTTAAGTGCTTCATCAAAACATCTACAACTTGGCATAAAAGTTGTTTTAATCGAAGATAAACAGAAATGGACCAAGCGGCCTTACCATATTTAGACCAAGATAGCATGAGTTTTCGACCTCCGTGGAAGCTGGATACACATCTATTGACTCTCTCAACTACCATCTAACTCATGTGCTTCATTAAAGCATCTACAACTTGGCCTAGAAGATCTTTTAATCGAAGATAAACCGAAATGGACCAATCGGCCTAACAACTTTTAAACCAAGAGAGCATGAGTCTTAGACCTCCGTGGAAGCTTGTTTCACTTCTGTTGACTCTCTCAACTACTATCTAACTCATGTGCTTCATCAAAACATCTACAACTTGGCTCAGAAGTTCTTTTAATCGAAGATAAACAGAAATGGACCAAACGGCCTTACCACATTTAGACCAAAATAGCATGAGTTTTCGACCTCCGTGGAAGCTGGATACACATCTGTTGACTCTCTCAACTACCATATAACTCATGTGCTTCATCAAAACATCTACAACTTGGCCTAGAAGTTCTTTTAATCGAAGATCATCCGAAATGGACCAAACGGCCTTACAACTTTTAAACCAAGAGAGCATGAGTCTTCGACCACCGTGGAAGGTAGTTTGACATCTGTTTACTCTCTCAACTACTATCTAACTCATGTCCTTCATCAAAAGATCTACAACTTGGCTCAGAAGTTCTTTTAATCGAACATAAACCGAAATGGACCAAACGGCCTTACCACTTTTAAACCAAGATAGCATGAGTTTTCGACCTCCGTGGAAGCTGGATACACATCTGTTGAATCTCTCAACTACCATATAACTCATGTGCTTCATCAAAACATCTACAACTTGGCCTAGAAGTTCTTTTAATCGAAGATAATCCGAAATGGACCAAACAGCCTTACAACTTTTAAACCAAGAGAGCATGAGTCTTCGACCACCGTGGAAGCTTGTTTCGCATCTGTTGACTCTCTCAACTACCATCTAACTCATGTCCTTCATCAAAACATCTACAAGTTGGCCTAGAACTTCTTTTAATCGAAGATAAACCTAAATGGACCAAACGGCCTTCCAACTTGTAAAACAAGATGACATGAGTCTTCGACCTCCGTGGAAGCTGGATACACATCTATTGATTCTCTCAACTACCATCTAACTTATGTGCTTCATCAAAACATCTATAACTTGGCCTAGAAGTTCTTTTAATCGAAGATAAACCGACATGGACCAAACGGCCATACAACTTTTAAACCAAGATAGCTTGAGTCTTCGACCTCCGTGGAAGTTTGTTTCACATCTCTTGACTCTCTCAACTACTATCTAACTCATGTGCTTCATCAAAACGTCTACAACTTGGCTCAGAAGTTCTTTTAATCGAAGATAAATAGAAATGGACCAAACGGCCTTACCACATTTATACCAAAATAACATGAGTTTTCGACCTCCGTGGAAGCTGGATACACATCTGTTGATTCTCTCAACAACCATCTAACTCATGTGCTTCATCAAAACATCTACAACTTGGCCTACAAATTCTTTTAATCGAAGATAAACAGACATGGACCAAACGGCGTTACAACATTTAAACCAAGATAGCATGAGTCTTCGACCTCCGTGGAAGGTTGTTTCACATCTGTTGACTCTCTCAACTACTATCTAACTCATGTGCTTCATGAAAACATCTACAACTTGGCTCAGAAGTTCTTTTAATCGAAGATAAACAGAAATGGACCAAACGGCCTTACCACATTTAGACCAAAATAGCATGAGTTTTCGACCTCCGTGGAAGCTGGATACACATCTGTTGATTCTCTCAACTACCATCTAACTCATGTCCTTCATCAAAACATCTACAAGTTGGCCTAGAACTTCTTTTAATCGAAGATAAACCGAAATGGACCAAACGGCCTTCCAACTTCTAAACCAAGATGACATGAGGCTTCGACCTCCGTGGAAGCTTGTATCACATCTGTTGACTCTCTCAACTACCATCTAACTTAAGTGCTTCATCAAAACATCTACAACTTGGCATAAAAGTTGTTTTAATCGAAGATAAACAGAAATGGACCAAGCGGCCTTACCATATGTAGACCAAGATAGCATGAGTTTTCGACCTCCGTGGAAGCTGGATACACATCTATTGACTCTCTCAACTACCATCTAACTCATGTGCTTCATTAAAGCATCTACAACTTGGCCTAGAAGATCTTTTAATCGAAGATAAACCGAAATGGACCAATCGGCCTAACAACTTTTAAACCAAGAGAGCATGAGTCTTAGACCTCCGTGGAAGCTTGTTTCACTTCTGTTGACTCTCTCAACTACTATCTAACTCATGTGCTTCATCAAAACATCTACAACTTGGCTCAGAAGTTCTTTTAATCGAAGATAAACAGAAATGGACCAAACGGCCTTACCACATTTAGACCAAAATAGCATGAGTTTTCGACCTCCGTGGAAGCTGGATACACATCTGTTGATTCTCTCAACTACCATCTAACTCATGTGCTTCATCAAAACATCTACAACTTGGCCTAGAAATTCTTTTAATCGAAGATAAACCGACATGGACCAAACGGCCTTACAACACTTAAACCAAGATAGCATGAGTCTTCGACCTCCGTGGAAGGTTGTTTGACATCTGTTTACTCTCTCAACTACTATCTAACTCATGTCCTTCATCAAAAGATCTACAACTTGGCTCAGAAGTTCTTTTAATCGAACATAAACCGAAATGGACCAAACGGCCTTACCACTTTTAAACCAAGATAGCATGAGTTTTCGACCTCCGTGGAAGCTGGATACACATCTGTTGACTCTCTCAACTACCATATAACTCATGTGCTTCATCAAAACATCTACAACATGGCCAAGAAGTTCGTTTAATCGAAGATAAACCGAAATGGACCAAACAGCCTTACAACTTTTAAACCAAGAGAGCATGAGTCTTCGACCACCGTGGAAGCTTGTTTCGCATCTGTTGATTCTCTCAACTACCATCTAACTCATGTCCTACATCAAAACATCTACAAGTTGGTCTAGAACTTCTTTTAATCGAAGATAAACCGAAATGGACCAAACGGCCTTCCAACTTTTAAACCAAGATGACATGAGTCTTCGACCTCCGTGGAAGCATGTATCACATCGGTTGACTCTCTCAACTACCATCTAACTTATGTGCTTCATCAAAACATCTACAACTTGGCATAAAAGTTGTTTTAATCGAAGATAAACAGAAAAGGACCAAATGAGCTTTCAACTTTTAGACCAAGATAGCATGAGTTTTCTACCTCCGTGGAAGCTGGATACACATCTATTGATTCTCTCAACTACCATCTAACTCATGTGCTTCATCAAAAACATCTACAACTTGGCCTAGAAGTTCTTTTAATCGAAGATAAACCGACATGGACCAAACGGCCTTCCAACTTCTAAAACAAGATGACATGAGGCTTCGACCTCCGTGGAAGCTTGTATCACATCTGTTGACTCTCTCAACTACCATCTAACTTAAGTGCTTCATCAAAACATCTACAACTTGGCATAAAAGTTGTTTTAATCGAAGATAAACAGAAATGGACCAAGCGGCCTTACCATATTTAGACCAAGATAGCATGAGTTTTCGACCTCCGTGGAAGTTCTTGATACACATCTATTGACTCTCTCAACTACCATCTAACTCATGTGCTTCATCAAAGCATCTACAACTTGGCCTAGAAGATCTTTTAATCGAAGATAAACGAAAAGGACCAATGAACTAACAACTTTTAAACCAAGAGAGCATGAGTCTTAGACCTCCGTGGAAGCTTGTTTCACTGTTGACTCTCTCAACTACTATCTAACTCATGTGCTTCATCAAAACATCTACAACTTGGCTCAGTAGTTCTTTTTAATCGAAGATCAATCGAAAATGGACCAATGAGCTTTCCACTTTTAGACCAAAATAGCATGAGTCTTCGACCTCCGTGGAAGGTTCTAGATACACATCTGTTGATTCTCTCAACTACCATCTAACTCATGTGCTTCATCAAAACATCTACAACTTGGCCTAGAAATTCTTTTAATCGAAGATAAATCGAAAAGGTCCAAATGAACTTTCAACTTTTAAACCAAGATATCTTGAGTCTTCGACCTCGTGGAAGGTTGTTGATACACATCTGTTTACTCTCTCAACTACTATCTAACTCATGTCCTTCATCAAAACATCTACAACTTGGCTAGAAGTTCTTTTAAATGAACATCCATCGAAATGGACCAAATGAGCTTTCAACTTTTAAACCAAGATATCTTGAGTCTTCGACCTCCGTGGGTTCTTGATCCGCATCTGTTGACACTCTTAACTACCATCTAACTCATGAGTTTCATCAAAACATCTACAACTTGGGCTACATGTACTTTTGAACGAAGATCAACAGAAAAGGTACAAATGAGCTTTCAACTTTTAAACCAACATATCTTGAGTCTTCTGCCTCCGTGGGTGCTAGATACACAACTGTTGACTCTGTCAACTGCAATCAAATTCCTGTGTTTCATCAAAACATCTACATCTCCGGCTAGAAGTTCTTCTTAACGAAGGTCAATCGAAAAGGTCCAAATGAGCTTTCAACTTTTAAACCATGATATCTTGAGTCCTTAGCCTACGTGGGTTCTTGATCCACATCTGTTGACACTCTTAACTACCATCTAACTCATGAGTTTCATCAAAACATCTACAACTTGGGCTACAAGTACTTTTGAATGAAGATCAACAGAAAAGGTACAAATGAGCTTTCTACTTGAAAACTAAGATATGTTGATTCTTCAGCCTCCGTGGGTGCTAGATACACAATCGCTGACTCTATCAATCGCCATCTAATTCATGTGTTTCATCAAAACATCTACATCTCGACTAGAAGTTCTTTAAACGAAGATGAATCAAAAAGGACCAAATGAGCTTTCAACTTTTCAACCAGGATATCTTGAGTCTTCAGCCTCCGTGGGTTCTTGATCCACATCTGTTGACACTCTCAACTACCGTCAAACTCATGAGTTTCATCAAAACATCTACAACTTGGGCTACATGTACTTTTGAACGAAGATCAACAGAAAAGGTAGAAATGAACTTTTAACTTTTAAACCAACATATCTTGAGTCTTCTGCCTCCGTGGGTGCTAGATACACAACTGTTGACACTGTCAACTGCAATCAAATTCATGTGTTTCATCAAAACATCTACATCTCCGCCTAGAAGTTCTTTTTAATGCAGATCAATCGAAAAAGGTCCAAATGAGCTTTCAACTTTTCAACCAGGATATTTTGAGTCTTCAGCCTCCGTGGGTTCTTGATCCGCATCTGTTGACACTCTTAACTACCATCTAACTCATGAGTTTCATCAAAACATCTACAACTTGGGCTACATGTACTATTGAACGAAGATCAACAGAAAAGGTAGAAATGAACTTTCAACTTTTAAACCAACATATCTTGAGTCTTCTGCCTCCGTGGGTGCTAGATACACAACTGTTGACTCTGTCAACTACAATCAAATTCATGTGTTTCATCAAAACATCTACATCTCCGCCTAGAAGTTCTTTTTAATGCAGATCAATCGAAAAGGTCCAAATGAGCTTTCAACTTTTCAACCAGGATATTTTGAGTCTTCAGCCTCCGTGGGTTCTTGATCCGCATCTGTTGACACTCTTAACTACCATCTAACTCATGAGTTTCATCAAAACATCTACAACTTGGGCTACATGTACTATTGAACGAAGATCAACAGAAAAGGTAGAAATGAACTTTCAACTTTTAAACCAACATATCTTGAGTCTTCTGCCTCCGTGGGTGCTAGATACACAACTGTTGACTCTCATCAACTGCAATCAAATTCATGTGTTTCATCAAAACATCTACATCTCCGCCTAGAAGTTCTTTTTAATGCGGATCAATCATCGAAAAGGTCCAAATGAGCTTTCAACTTTTCAACCAAGATATCTTGAGTCTTGAGCCTCCGTGGGTTCTTGATCCACATCTGTTGACACTCTTAACTACCATCTAACTCATGAGTTTCATCAAAACATCTACAACTTGGGCTACAAGTACTTTTGAGCGAAGATCAACAGAAAAGGTACAAATGAACTTTCAACTTTTAAACCAACATATCTTGAGTCTTCTGCCTCCGTGGGTGCTAGATACACAACTGTTGATTCTGTCAACTGCAATCAAATTCATGTGTTTCATCAAAACATCTACATCTCAGGCTAGAAGTTCTTTTTAATGCAGATCCATCGAAAAGGTCCAAATGAGCGTTCAACTTTTCAACCAAGATATCTTGAGTCTTCAGCCTCCGTGGGTTCTTGATCCGCATCTGTTGACACTCTTAACTACCATCTAACTCATGAGTTTCATCAAAACATCTACAACTTGGGCTACAAGTACTTTTGAACGAAGATCAACAGAAAAGGTACAAATGAGCTTTCAACTTTTAAACCAACATATCTTGAGTCTTCTGCCTCCGTGGGTGCTAGATACACAACTGTTGACTCTGTCAACTGCAATCAAATTCCTGTGCTTCATCAAAACATCTACATCTCCGGCTAGAAGTTCTTCTTAACGAAGGTCAATCGAAAAGGTCCAAATGAGCTTTCTACTTTAAAACCAAGATATGTTGTGTCTTCAGCCTCCGTGGGTGCTTCATACACATATGTTGACTCTCTTAACTACCATCTAACAAATGAGTCTCATAAAATCATAAACAACTTGGGCTACAAGTACTTTTGAACGAAGATCAACAGAAAAGGTGCAAATGAGCTTTCTACTTTAAAACTAAGATATGTTGAGTCTTGACCTGTGGTATCTTGATACACAATCGTTGACTCTCTCAACTTACCATCTAACTCATTTGTTTCATGAAAACATCAACATCTCTGGCTAGAAGTTCTTTTAAACGAAGATCAATCGAAAAGGACCAAATGAGCTTTCAACTATTCAACCACGATATCTTGATTCTTCAGCCTCCGTTGGTTCTTGATCCAAATCTGTTGACACTCTTAACTACCATCTAACTCATGACTTTCATCAAAACATCTACAACTTGGGCTACATGTACTTTTGAACGAAGATCAACAGAAAAGGTAGAAATGAACTTTCAACTTTTAAACCAACATATCTTGAGTCTTCTGCCTCCGTGGGTGCTAGATACACAACTGTTGACTCTGTCAACTGGAATCAAATTCATGTGTTTCATCAAAACATCTACATCTCAGCCTAGAAGTTCTTTTAATGCGGATCAATCGAAAAGGTCCAAATGAGCTTTCAACTTTTCAACCAGGATATTTTGAGTCTTCAGCCTCGGTGGGTTCTTGATCCGCATCCGTTGACACTCTTAACTACCATCTAACTCATGAGTTTCATCAAAACATCTACAACTTGGGCTACATGTACTATTGAACGAAGATCAACGAAAAAGGTAGAAATGAACTTTCAACTTTTAAACCAACATATCTTGAGTCTTACGCATCCGTGGGTGCTAGATACACAATTGTTGACTCACAACTACAATCAAATTCATGTGTTTCATCAAAACATCTACATCTCCGCCTAGAAGTTCTTTTTAATGCGGATCAATCGAAAAGGTCCAAATGAGCTTTCAACTTTTCAACCAAGTATATTTTGAGTCTTGACCTCCGTGGGTTCTTGATCCGCATCTCGTTGACACTCTTAACTACCATCTAACTCATGAGTTTCATCAAAACATCTACAACTTGGGCTACATGTACTTTTGAACGAAGATCAACAGAAAAGGTAGAAATGAACTTTCAACTTTTAAACCAACATATCTTGAGTCTTACGCCTCGTGGGTGCTAGATACACAATCGTTGACTCTCACAATCGCAATCAAATTCATGTGTTTCATCAAAACATCTACATCTCATTTAGAAGTTCTTTAATGCAGATCCATCGAAAAGGTCCAAATGAGCGTTCAACTTTTTCAACCAAGATATCTTGAGTCTTCACCTTCGTGGGTTCTTGATCCACATCTGTTGACACTCTGAACTACCATCTAACTCATGAGTTTCATCAAAACATCTACAACTTGGGCTACATGTACTTTTGAACGAAGATCAGCGTAAAAGGTACAAATGAGCTTTCAACTTTTAAACCAACATATCTTGAGTCTTACGCCTCCGTGGGTGCTAGATACACAATCCGTTGACTCTCTCAATCGCAATCAAATTCATGTGTTTCATCAAAACATCTACATCTCGGCTAGAAGTTCTTTTAATGCGGATCAATCGAAAAGGTCCAAATGAGCTTTCAACTTTTCAACCAGGATATCTTGAGTCTTCAGCCTCCGTGGGTTCTTGATCCGCATCTGTTGACACTCTTAACTACCATCTAACTCATGAGTTTCATCAAAACATCTACAACTTGGGCTACAAGTACTTTTGAACGTAGATCAATCGAAATGGTCCAAATGAGCTTTCATCTTTTCAACCAAGATATCTTGAGTCTTACGCCTCTCCGTGGGTGCTAGATACACATCTGTTGACTCTCTCAACTGCAATCAAATTCATGTGTTTCATCAAAACATCTACATCTCCACTAGAAGTTCTTTTTAATGATCAATCGGAAAAGGTCCAAATGAGCTTTCAACTTTTCAACCAGGATATTTTGAGTCTTCACCTCGTGGGTTCTTGATCCGCATCTGTTGACACTCTTAACTACCATCTAATTCATGAGTTTCATCAAAACATCTACAACTTGGGCTACATGTACTTTTGAACGAAGATCAACAGAAAAGGTAGAAATGAACTTTCAACTTTTAAACCAACATATCTTGAGTCTTCTGCCTCCGTGGGTGCTAGATACACAATTGTTGACTCTGTCAACTACAATCAAATTCATGTGTTTCATCAAAACATCTACATCTCCGCCTAGAAGTTCTTTTTAATGCAGATCAATCGAAAAGGTCCATATGAGCTTTCAACTTTTCAACCAGGATATTTTTAGTCTTCACCTCCCGTGGGTTCTTGATCCGCATCTCATTGACACTCTTAACTACCATCTAACTCATGAGTTTCATCAAAACATCTACAACTTGGGCTACATGTTCTTTTGAACGAAGATCAGCGAGAAAAGGTAGAAATGAACTTTCAACTTTTAAACCAACATATCTTGAGTCTTACGCCTCCGTGGGTGCTAGATACACAATCAAGTTGACTCACAATCGCAATCAAATTCATGTGTTTCTTCAAAACATCTACATGTCTGGCTAAAAGTTCTTTTTAATGCAGATTAATCGAAAAGGTCGAAATGAGCTTTCAACTTTTCAACTAGGATATCTTGAGTCTTCAGCCTCCGTGGGTTCTTGATCCACATCTGTTGACACTCTTAACTACCATCTAACTCATGAGTTTCATCAAAACATCTACAACTTGGGCTACATGTACTTTGGAACGAAGATCAACTTAACAGGTCCAAATGAGCTTTCAACTTTAAAACTAAGATATGTTGAGTCTTCAGCCTCCGTGGTAGCTTGATACACAACTGTTGACTCTGTCAACTGCAATCAAATTCATGTGTTTCATCAAAACATCTACATCTCCGGCTAGAAGTTCTTTTTAATGCAGATCAATCGAAAAGGTCCAAATGAGCTTTCAACTTTTCAACCAGGATATCTTGAGTCTTCACCTCCGTGGGTTCTTGATCCGCATCTGTTGACACTTTTAACTACCATCTAACTCATGAGTTTCATCAAAACATCTACAACTTGGGCTACAAGTACTTTTGAACGAAGATCAACAGAAAAGGTAGAAATGAACTTTCAACTTTTAAACCAACATATCTTGAGTCTTCTGCCTCCGTGGGTGCTAGATACACAACTGTTGACTCTGTTAACTGCAATCAAATTCATGTGTTTCATCAAAACATCTACATCTCCGGCTAGAAGTTCTTTTTAATGCAGATCAATCGAACTGGTGCAAATGAGCTTTCAACTTTTCAACCAGGATATCTTGAGTCTTCAAACCTCAGTGGGTTCTTGATCCGCATCTGTTGACACTCTTAACTACCATCTAACTCATGAGTTTCATCAAAACATCTACAACTTGGGCGACATGTACTTTTGAACGAAGATCAACGTAAAAGGTAGAAATGAACTTTCAACTTTTAAACCAACATATCTTGAGTCTTCTCGCCTCCGTGGGTGCTAGATACACAACTGTTGACTCACAATCGCAATCAAATTCATGTGTTTCATCAAAACATCTACATCTCCCGGCTAGAAGTTCTTTTTAATGCGGATCAATCGAAAAGGTCCAAATGAGCTTTCAACTTTTCAACCAGGATATTTTGAGTCTTCAAATCTTCCGTGGGTTCTTGATCCGCATCTGTTGACACTCTTAACTACCATCTAACTCATGAGTTTCATCAAAACATCTACAACTTGGGCTACATGTACTATTGAACGAAGATCAACGAGAAAGGTAGAAATGAACTTTCAACTTTTAAACCAACATATCTTGAGTCTTACGCACTCAGTGGGTGCTAGATACACAAGCTGACTCTGTCACAATGCAATCAAATTCATGTGTTTCATCAAAACATCTACATCTCGGCTAGAAGTTCTTTTTAATGCGAGATCCATCGAAAGGGTCCAAATGAGCGTTCAACTTTTCAACCAAGATATCACGGGTCTTGACCGCGGGTTCTTGATCATCTCAAGTTGACATTCTTAACTACCATCTAACTCATGAGTTTCATCAAAACATCTACAACTTGGGCTACATGTACTATTGAACGAAGATCAACTTAAAATGGTAGAAATGAACTTTCAACTTTTAAACCAACATATCTTGAGTCTTACGCCTCCAGTGGGTGCTAGATACACATCTGTTGACTCTCACAATCGCAATCAAATTCATGTGTTTCATCAAAACATCTACATCTCCGGCTAGAAGTTCTTTTTAATGCAGATCCATCGAAAAGGTCCAAATGAGCGTTCAACTTTTCAACCAAGATATCTGGAGTCTTCAGCCTCCGTGGGTTCTTGATCCGCATCTGTTGACACTCTTAACTACCATCTAACTCATGAGTTTCATCAAAACATCTACAACTTGGGCTACATGTACTATTGAACGAAGATCAACAGAAAAGGTAGAAATGAACTTTCAACTTTTAAACCAACATATCTTGAGTCTTCTGCCTCCGTGGGTGCTAGATACACAACTGTTGACTCTGTCAACTACAATCAAATTCATGTGTTTCATCAAAACATCTACATCTCCGCCTAGAAGTTCTTTTTAATGCAGATCAATCGAAAAGGTCCAAATGAGCTTTCAACTTTTCAACCAGTATATTTTGAGTCTTCAGCCTCCGTGGGTTCTTGATCCGCATCTGTTGACACTCTTAACTACCATCTAACTCATGAGTTTCATCAAAACATCTACAACTTGGGCTACATGTACTATTGAACGAAGATCAACAGAAAAGGTAGAAATGAACTTTCAACTTTTAAACCAACATATCTTGAGTCTTCTGCCTCCGTGGGTGCTAGATACACAATCGTTGACTCACAATCGCAATCAAATTCATGTGTTTCATCAAAACATCTACATCTCCGGCTAGAAGTTCTTTTTAATGCAGATCCATCGAAAAGGTCCAAATGAGCGTTCAACTTTTCAACCAGGATATCTTGAGTCTTCAGCCTCCGTGGGTTCTTGATCCGCATCTGTTGACACTCTTAACTACCATCTAACTCATGAGTTTCATCAAAACATCTACAACTTGGGCTACATGTACTTTTGAACGAAGATCAACAGAAAAGGTACAAATGAGCTTTCAACTTTTAAACCAACATATCTTGAGTCTTCTGCCTCCGTGGGTGCTAGATACACAACTGTTGACTCTGTCAACTGCAATCAAATTCATGTGTTTCATCAAAACATCTACATCTCCGGCTAGAAGTTCTTCTTAACGAAGGTCAATCGAAAAGGTCCAAATGAGCTTTCTACTTTAAAACCAAGATATGTTGTGTCTTCAGCCTCCGTGGGTGCTTCATACACATATGTTGACTCTCTCTGCTACCATCTAACTCATGAGTTTCATCAAAACATCAACAACTTGGGCTTCAAGTACTTTTGAACGAAGATCAACAGAAAAGGTACAAATGAGCTTTCTACTTTAAAACTAAGATATGTTGAGTCTTCAACCTCCGTGGTATCTTGATACACATCTGTTGACTCTCTCAACTGCCACCTAACTCATGTGTTTCATCAAAACATCTACATCGTCGGCTAGAAGTTCTTTTAAACGAAGATCAATCGAAAAGGACCAAATGAGCTTTCAACTTTTCAACTAGGATATCTTGAGTCTTCAGCCTCCGTGGGTTCTTGATGCACATCTGTTGACACTCTTAACTACCATCTAACTCATGACTTTCATCAAAACATCTACAACTTGGGCTACATGTACTTTTGAACGAAGATCAACATAAAATGTAGAAATGAACTTTCAACTTTTAAACCAACATATCTTGAGTCTTACGCCTCCGTGGGTGCTAGATACACAAATCGTTGACACTCTCAATCGCAATCAAATTCATGTGTTTCATCAAAACATCTACATCTCCTAGCTAGAAGTTCTTTTTAATGCGAGATCAATCGAAAAGGTCCAAATGAGCTTTCAACTTTTCAACCAGGATATTTTGAGTCTTGACCTCCGTGGGTTCTTGATCCGCATCTGTTGACACTCTTAACTACCATCTAACTCATGAGTTTCATCAAAACATCTACAACTTGGGCTACATGTACTTTGAGCGAAGATCAGCGAAGGTAGAAATGAACTTTCAACTTTTAAACCAACATATCTTGAGTCTTCTGCCTCCTTGGGTGCTAGATACACAACTGTTGACACTGTCTAATGCAATCAAATTCTTGTTTTTCATCAAAACATCTACATCTCCGGCTAGAAGTTCTTTTTAATGCAGATCAATCGAAAAGGTCCAAATGGGCTTTCAACTTTTCAACCAGGATATTTTGAGTCTTGACCTCAGTAGGTTCTTGATCCGCATCACAGTTGACACTCTTAACTACCATCTAACTCATGAGTTTCATCAAAACATCTACAACTTGGGCTACATGTACTATTGAACGAAGATCAACTTTAAAGGTAGAAAAGAACTGTCAACTATTGAAACAACAGATCTTGAGTCTTCTCGCCTCGCGTGGGTGCTAGATACACAACCGTTGACTCTGTCAATCGCAATCAAATTCATGTGTTTCATCAAAACATCTACATCTCCGGCTAGAAGTTCTTTTTAATGCAGATCAATCGAAAAAGGTCCAAATGAGCTTTCAACTTTTCAACCAGGATATTTTGAGTCTTCAGCCTCCGTGGGTTCTTGATCCGCATCTGTTGACACTCTTAACTACCATCTAACTCATGAGTTTCATCAAAACATCTACAACTTGGGCTACATGTACTATTGAACGAAGATCAACAGAAAAGGTAGAAATGAACTTTCAACTTTTAAACCAACATATCTTGAGTCTTAACCTCCGTGGGTGCTAGATACACAACTCTTGACTCTGTCAACTGCAATCAAATTCATGTGTTTCATCAAAACATCTACATCTCCGGCTAGAAGTTCTTTTTAATGCAGATCCATCGAAAAGGTCCAAATGAGCGTTCAACTTTTCAACCAAGATATCTTGAGTCTTCAGCCTCCGTGGGTTCTTGATCCGCATCTGTTGACATTCTTAACTACCATCTAACTCATGAGTTTCATCAAAACATCTACAACTTGGGGTACATGTACTATTGAACGAAGATCAACAGAAAAGGTAGAAATGAACTTTCAACTTTTAAACCAACATATCTTGAGTCTTCTGCCTCCGTGGGTGCTAGATACACAACTGTTGACTCTGTCAACTACAATCAAATTCATGTGTTTCATCAAAACATCTACATCTCCGCCTAGAAGTTCTTTTTAATGCGAGATCCATCGAAAGGTCCAAATGAGCTTTCAACTTTTCAACCAAGATATTTTGAGTCTTCACCTCCGTGGGTTCTTGATCCGCATCTCGTTGACACTCTTAACTACCATCTAACTCATGAGTTTCATCAAAACATCTACAACTTGGGCTACATGTACTATTGAACGAAGATCAACAGAAAAGGTAGAAATGAACTTTCAACTTTTAAACCAACATATCTTGAGTCTTCTGCCTCCGTGGGTGCTAGATACACAACTGTTGACTCTGTCAACTACAATCAAATTCATGTGTTTCATCAAAACATCAACATCTACGGCTAGACGTTCTTTTTAATGCGGATCCATCGAAAAGGTCCAAATGAGCTTTCAACTTTTCAACCAGGATATCTTGAGTCTTGACTTCTCAGTGGGTTCTTGATCCGCATCTGTTGACACTCTTAACTACCATCTAACTCATGAGTTTCATCAAAACATCTACAACTTGGGCTACATGTACTATTGAACGAAGATCAACAGAAAAGGTAGAAATGAACTTTCAACTTTTAAACCAACATATCTTGAGTCTTCTGCCTCCGTGGGTGCTAGATACACAACTGTTGACTCTGTCAACTGCAATCAAATTCCTATGTTTCATCAAAACATCTACATCTCCGGCTAGAAGTTCTTCTTAACGAAGGTCAATCGAAAAGGGCCAAATGAGATTTCTACTTTAAAACCAAGATATGTTGTGTCTTCAGCCTCCGTGGGTGCTTCATACACATATGTTGACTCTCTCTGCTACCATCTAACTCATGAGTTTCATCAAAACATCAACAACTTGGGCTTCAAGTACTTTTGAACGAAGATCAACAGAAAAGGTACAAATGAGCTTTCTACTTTAAAACTAAGATATGTTGAGTCTTCAACCTCCGTGGTTTCTTGATACACATCTGTTGACTCTCTCAACTGCCACCTAACTCATGTGTTTCATCAAAACATCTACATCTACGGCTAGAAGTTCTTTTAAACGAAGATCAATCGAAAAGGACCAAATGAGCTTTCAACTTTTCAACCAGGATATCTTGAGTCTTCACCACGTGGGTTCTTGATCCACATCTCGTTGACACTCTTAACTACCATCTAACTCATGAGTTTCATCAAAACATCTACAACTTGGGCTACATGTACTTTTGAACGAAGATCAACAAAAAAGGTACAAATGAACTTTCAACTTTTAAACCAACATATCTTGAGTCTTCTGCCTCCGTGGGTGCTAGATACACAACCGTTGACTCTGTCAACTGCAATAAAATTCATATGTTTCATCAAAACATCTACATCTCCGGCTAGAAGTTCTTTTTAACGCAGATCAATCGAAAAGGTCCAAATGAGCTTTCGACTTTTCAACCAGGATATCTTGAGTCTTGAGCCTCCGTGGGTTCTTGATCCTCATCTGTTGATACTCTTAACTACCATCTAACTCATGAGTTTCTCCAAAACATCTACATCTTAGGCTACAAGTACTTTTGAACGAAGATTAACAGAAAAGGTAGAAATGAGCTTTCAACTTTTAAACCAACATATCTTGAGTCTTCTACCTCCGTGGGTGCTAGATACACAACTGTTGACTCTGTCAACTGCAATCAAATTCATGTGTTTCATCAAAACATCTACATCTCTGGCAAGAAGTTCTTTTTAATGCAGATCAATCGAAAAGGTCCAAATGAGCTTTCAACTTTTCAACCAGGATATTTTGAGTCTTCACCTCAGTGGGTTCTTGATCCACATCTGTTGACACTCTTAACTACCATCTAACTCATGAGTTTCATCAAAACATCTACAACTTGGGCTACATGTACTTTTGAACGAAGATCAACAGAAAGGTAGAAATGAACTTTCAACTTTTAAACCAACATATCTTGGGTCTTCTGCCTCCGTGGGTGCTAGATACACAACTGTTGACTCTGTCAACTGCAATCAAATTCATGTGTTTCATCAAAACATCTACATCTCAGGCTATAAGTTCTTTTAAATGCAGATAAATCGAAAAGGTCCAAATGAGCTTTCAACTTTTCAACCAAGATATTTTGAGTCTTGACTCTCCGTGGGTTCTTGATCCGCATCTGTTGACACTCTTAACTACCATCTAACTCATGAGTTTCATCAAAACATCTACAACTTGGGCTACATGTACTATTGAACGAAGATCAACGTAAAAGGTAGAAATGAACTTTCAACTTTTAAACCAACATATCTTGAGTCTTACGCCTCCGTGGGTGCTAGATACACAACTCTTGACTCTCACAACTGCAATCAAATTCATGTGTTTCATCAAAACATCTACATCTCCTACTAGAAGTTCTTTTTAATGCGGATCCATCGAAAAGGTCCAAATGAGCGTTCAACTTTTCAACCAAGATATTTTGAGTCTTCAGCCTCCGTGGGTTCTTGATCCGCATCTGTTGACACTCTTAACTACCATCTAACTCATGAGTTTCATCAAAACATCTACAACTTGGGCTACATGTACTATTGAACGAAGATCAACAGAAAAGGTAGAAATGAACTTTCAACTTTTAAACCAACATATCTTGAGTCTTCCTCCGTGGGTGCTAGATACACAATCAAGTTGACTCTGTCAACTGCAATCAAATTCATGTGTTTCATCAAAACATCTACATCTCCGGCTAGAAGTTCTTTTTAATGCAGATCAATCGAAAAGGTCCAAATGAGCTTTCAACTTTTCAACCAAGATATCTTGAGTCTTCAGCCTCCGTGGGTTCTTGATCCGCATCTGTTGACACTCTTAACTACCATCTAACTCATGAGTTTCATCAAAACATCTACAACTTGGGCTACATGTACTATTGAACGAAGATCAACAGAAAAGGTAGAAATGAACTTTCAACTTTTAAACCAACATATCTTGAGTCTTCTGCCTCCGTGGGTGCTAGATACACAACTGTTGACTCTGTCAACTGCAATCAAATTCATGTGTTTCATCAAAACATCTACATCTCCGGCTAGAAGTTCTTTTTAATGCAGATCCATCGAAAAGGTCCAAATGAGCGTTCAACTTTTCAACCAAGATATCTTGAGTCTTCAGCCTCCGTGGGTTCTTGATCCGCATCTGTTGACACTCTTAACTACCATCTAACTCATGAGTTTCATCAAAACATCTACAACTTGGGCTACATGTACTATTGAACGAAGATCAACAGAAAAGGTAGAAATGAACTTTCAACTTTTAAACCAACATATCTTGAGTCTTACGCCTCCGTGGGTGCTAGATACACAATGTTGACTGACTCACAACTGCAATCAAATTCATGTGTTTCATCAAAACATCTACATCTCCGGCTAGAAGTTCTTTTTAATGCAGATCAATCGAAAATGTCCAAATGAGCTTTCAACTTTTCAACCAGGATATTTTGTGTCTTCAGCCTCCGTGGGTGCTTCATACACATATGTTGACTCTCTCAACCACTATCTAACTCATGTGTTTCATCAAAACATCTACAACTTGGGCTACATGTACTTTTGAACGAAGATCAACAGAAAAGGTACAAATGAGCTTTCAACTTTTAAACCAACATATGTTGAGTCTTCTGCCTCCGTGAGTGCTAGATACACATCTGTTGACTCTCTCAACGGCCACCTAACTCATGTGTTTCATCAAAACATCTACATCTCTGGCTAGAAGTTCTTTTAAATGCAGATCAATCGAAAAGGTCCAAATGAGCTTTCAACTTTTCAACCAAGATATCTTGAGTCTTGACCTCAGTGGGTTCTTGATCCGCATCTCGTTGACACTCTTAACTACCATCTAACTCATGAGTTTCATCAAAACATCTACAACTTGGGCTACATGTACTTTTGAACGAAGATCAACGTAAAAGGTAGAAATGAACTTTCAACTTTTAAACCAACATATCTTGAGTCTTACGCCTCCGTGGGTGCTAGATACACAAGTTGACTCTGTCAATCGCAATCAAATTCATGTGTTTCATCAAAACATCTACATCTCTCGGCTAGAAGTTCTTTTTAATGCGGTCAATCGAAAAGGTCCAAATGAGCTTTCAACTTTAAAACCAAGATATGTTGAGTCTTCACCTCCGTGGGTTCTTGATCCGCATATGTTGACACTCTTAACTACCATCTAACTCATGAGTTTCATCAAAACATCTACAACTTGGGCTACATGTACTTTTGAACGAAGATCAATAAAAGGTAGAAATGAACTTTCAACTTTTAAACCAACATATCTTGAGTCTTCTGCCTCCGTGGGTGCTAGATACACAACTGTTGACTCTGTCAACTGCAATCAAATTCATGTGTTTCATCAAAACATCTACATCTCTGGCAAGAAGTTCTTTTTAATGCAGATCAATCGAAAAGGTCCAAATGAGCTTTCAACTTTTCAACCAGGATATCTTGATTATTCAGCCTCCGTGGGTTCTTGATCCACATCTGTTGACACTCTTAACTACCATCTAACTCATGAGTTTCATCAAAACATCTACAACTTGGGCTACATGTACTTTTGAACGAAGATCAACAGAAAGGTAGAAATGAACTTTCAACTTTTAAACCAACATATCTTGGGTCTTACGCCTCCGTGGGTGCTAGATACACAATCGTTGACTCACAATCGCAATCAAATTCATGTGTTTCATCAAAACATCTACATCTCCTGCTAGAAGTTCTTTTTAATGCATCAATCGAAAAGGTCCAAATGAGCTTTCAACTTTTCAACCAAGATATTTTGAGTCTTCGCTCCGTGGGTTTGATCCGCATCTGTTGACACTCTTAACTACCATCTAACTCATGAGTTTCATCAAAACATCTACAACTTGGGCTACATGTACTATTGAACGAAGATCAACGTAAAAGGTAGAAATGAACTTTCAACTTTAAAACCAACATATCTTGAGTCTTACGCCTCCGTGGGTGCTAGATACACAAGCTGTTGACTCTCACAACTGCAATCAAATTCATGTGTTTCATCAAAACATCTACATCTCCGGCTAGAAGTTCTTTTTAATGCAGATCCATCGAAAAGGTCCAAATGAGCGTTCAACTTTTCAACCAAGATATCTTGAGTCTTCAGCCTCCGTGGGTTCTTGATCCGCATCTGTTGACACTCTTAACTACCATCTAACTCATGAGTTTCATCAAAACATCTACAACTTGGGCTACATGTACTTTTGAACGAAGATCAACAGAAAAGGTACAAATGAGCTTTCAACTTTTAAACCAACATATCTTGAGTCTTCTGCCTCCGTGGGTGCTAGAAACACAACTGTTGACTTTGTCAACTGCAATCAAATTCATGTGTTTCATCAAAACATCTACATCTCCGGCTAGAAGTTCTTTTTAATGCAGATCAAACGAAAAGGTCCAAATGAGCTTTCTACTTTAAAACCAAGATATGTTGTGTCTTCAGCCTCCGTGGGTGCTTCATACACATATGTTGACTCTCTCTGCTACCATCTAACTCATGAGTTTCATCAAAACATCAACAACTTGGGCTACAAGTACTATTGAACGAAGATCAACAGAAAAGGTACAAATGAGCTTTCTACTTTAAAACTAAGATATGTTGAGTCTTCAGCCTCCGTGGGTGCTAGATACACAACTGTTGACTCTGTCAACTGCAATCAAATTCATGTGTTTCATCAAAACATCTACATCTCCGGCTAGAAGTTCTTTTTAATGCAGATCCATCGAAAAGGTCCAAATGAGCGTTCAACTTTTCAACCAAGATATCTTGAGTCTTCAGCCTCCGTGGGTTCTTGATCCGCATCTGTTGACACTCTTAACTACCATCTAACTCATGAGTTTCATCAAAACATCTACAACTTGGGCTACATGTACTTTTGAACGAAGATCAACAGAAAAGGTACAAATGAGCTTTCAACTTTTAAACCAACATATCTTGAGTCTTACGCCTCAGTGGGTGCTAGATACACAATGTTGACTCACATTGCTGCAATCAAATTCATGTGTTTCATCAAAACATCTACATCTCAGGCTAGAAGTTCTTTTTAATGCGAGATCCATCGAAAAGGTCCAAATGAGCTTTCTACTTTTCAACCAAGATATGTTGTGTCTTCACTCAGTGGGTGCTTCATACACATATGTTGACTCTCTTAACTACCATCTAACTCACGAGTTTCATCAAAACATCAACAACTTGGGCTACAAGTACTATTGAACGAAGATCAACAGAAAATGTACAAATGAGCTTTCTACTTTAAAACCAAGATATGTTGAGTCTACAGCCTCCGTGGGTGCTAGATACACAACTGTTGACTCTGTCAACTGCAATCAAACTCATGTGTTTCATCAAAATATCTACATCTCCAGCTAGAAGTTCTTTTAATGCGGATCCATCGAAAAGGTCCAAATGAGCGTTCAACTTTTAAACCAAGATATCTTGAGTCTTCAGCCTCCGTGGGTTCTTGATCCGCATCTGTTGACACTCTTAACTACCATCTAACTCATGAGTTTCATCAAAACATCTACAACTTGGGCTACATGTACTATTGAACGAAGATCAACAGAAAAGGTAGAAATGAACTTTCAACTTTTAAACCAACATATCTTGAGTCTTCTGCCTCCGTGGGTGCTAGATACACAACTGTTGACTCTGTCAACTGCAATCAAATTCATGTGTTTCATCAAAACATCTACATCTCCGGCTAGAAGTTCTTTTTAATGCAGATCAATCGAAAAGGTCCAAATGAGCTTTCAACTTTTCAACCAGGATATTTTGAGTCTTCAGCCTCCGTGGGTTCTTGATCCGCATCTGTTGACACTCTTAACTACCATCTAACTCATGAGTTTCATCAAAACATCTACAACTTGGGCTACATGTACTATTGAACGAAGATCAACAGAAAAGGTAGAAATGAACTTTCAACTTTTAAACCAACATATCTTGAGTCTTCTGCCTCCGTGGGTGCTAGATACACAATTGTTGACTCTGTCAACTACAATCAAATTCATGTGTTTCATCAAAACATCTACATCTCCGGCTAGAAGTTCTTTTTAATGCAGATCCATCGAAAAGGTCCAAATGAGCGTTCAACTTTTCAACCAAGATATCTTGAGTCTTCAGCCTCCGTGGGTTCTTGATCCGCATCTGTTGACACTCTTAACTACCATCTAACTCATGAGTTTCATCAAAACATCTACAACTTGGGCTACATGTACTATTTGAGCAGATCAACGAGAAAAGGTACAAATGAGCTTTCAACTTTTAAACCAACATATCTTTAGTCTTCTGCCTCAGTGGGTGCTAGATACACAATTGTTGACTCACAATCGCAATCAAATTCATGTGTTTCATCAAAACATCTACATCTCCGGCTAGAAGTTCTTTTTAATGCAGATCCATCGAAAAGGTCCAAATGAGCTTTCTACTTTAAAACCAAGATATGTTGTGTCTTCAGCCTCCGTGGGTGCTTCATACACATATGTTGACTCTCTCTGCTACCATCTAACTCATGAGTTTCATCAAAACATCAACAACTTGGGCTACAAGTACTTTTGAACGAAGATCAACAGAAAAGGTACAAATGAGCTTTCTACTTTAAAACTAAGATATGTTGAGTCTACAGCCTCCGTGGGTGCTAGATACACAACTGTTGACTCTGTCAACTGCAATCAAATTCATGTGTTTCATCAAAACATCTACATCTCCGGCTAGAAGTTCTTTTTAACGCAGATCAATCGAAAAGGTCCAAATGAGCTTTCAACTTTTCAACTAGGATATCTTGAGTCTTCAGCCTCCGTGGGTTCTTGATCCGCATCTGTTGACACTCTTAACTACCATCTAACTCATGAGTTTCATCAAAACATCTACAACTTGGGCTACATGTACTTTTGAACGAAGATCAACAGAAAAGGTAGAAATGAACTTTCAACTTTTAAACCAACATATCTTGAGTCTTCTGCCTCCGTGGGTGCTAGATACACAACTGTTGACACTGTCAACTGCAATCAAATTCATGTGTTTCATCAAAACATCTACATCTCCGGCTAGAAGTTCTTTTTAATGCAGATCAATCGAAAAGGTCCAAATGAGCTTTCAACTTTTCAACCAGGATATTTTGAGTCTTCAGCCTCCGTGGGTTCTTGATCCGCATCTGTTGACACTCTTAACTACCATCTAACTCATGAGTTTCATCAAAACATCTACAACTTGGGCTACATGTACTTTTGAACGAAGATCAACAGAAAAGGTACAAATGAACTTTCAACTTTTAAACCAACATATCTTGAGTCTTCTGCCTCCGTGGGTGCTAGATACACAACTGTTGACTCTGTCAACTGCAATCAAATTCATGTGTTTCATCAAAACATCTACATCTCCGCCTAGAAGTTCTTTTTAATGCAGATCAATCGAAAAAGGTCCAAATGAGCTTTCAACTTTTCAACCAGGATATTTTGAGTATACAGCCGCAGTGGGTTCTTGATCCGCATCTGTTGACACTCTGAACTACCATCTAACTCATGAGTTTCATCAAAAACATCTACAACTTGGGCTACATGTACTATTGAACGAAGATCAACGTAAAAGGTAGAAATGAACTTTCAACTTTTAAACCAACATATCTTGAGTCTTCTGCCTCCGTGGGTTCTAGATACACAACTGTTGACTCTGTCAACTACAATCAAATTCATGTGTTTCATCAAAAC
The DNA here is from genome assembly GCA_023212625.1 of Styphnolobium japonicum. Taxonomy (NCBI): domain Eukaryota; kingdom Viridiplantae; phylum Streptophyta; class Magnoliopsida; order Fabales; family Fabaceae; genus Styphnolobium; species Styphnolobium japonicum. The sequence continues at coordinate 16,854,256 of JALBWW010000013.1, forward strand.
ATCTACATCTCCGCCTAGAAGTTCTTTTTAATGCAGATCAATCGAAAAGGTCCAAATGAGCTTTCAACTTTTCAACCAGGATATTTTGAGTCTTCAGCCTCCGTGGGTTCTTGATCCGCATCTGTTGACACTCTTAACTACCATCTAACTCATGAGTTTCATCAAAACATCTACAACTTGGGCTACATGTACTTTTGAACGAAGATCAACAGAAAAGGTAGAAATGAACTTTCAACTTTTAAACCAACATATCTTGAGTCTTCTGCCTCCGTGGGTGCTAGAAACACAACTGTTGACTTTGTCAACTGCAATCAAATTCATGTGTTTCATCAAAACATCTACATCTCCGGCTAGAAGTTCTTTTTAATGCAGATCAATCGAAAAGGTCCAAATGAGCTTTCAACTTTTCAACCAGGATATTTTGAGTCTTCAGCCTCCGTGGGTTCTTGATCCGCATCTGTTGACACTCTTAACTACCATCTAACTCATGAGTTTCATCAAAACATCTACAACTTGGGCTACATGTACTATTGAACGAAGATCAACAGAAAAGGTAGAAATGAACTTTCAACTTTTAAACCAACATATCTTGAGTCTTCTGCCTCCGTGGGTGCTAGATACACAACTGTTGACTCTGTCAACTACAATCAAATTCATGTGTTTCATCAAAACATCTACATCTCCGCCTAGAAGTTCTTTTTAATGCAGATCAATCGAAAAGGTCCAAATGAGCTTTCAACTTTTCAACCAGGATATTTTGAGTCTTCAGCCTCCGTGGGTTCTTGATCCGCATCTGTTGACACTCTTAACTACCATCTAACTCATGAGTTTCATCAAAACATCTACAACTTGGGCTACATGTACTATTGAACGAAGATCAACAGAAAAGGTAGAAATGAACTTTCAACTTTTAAACCAACATATCTTGAGTCTTCTGCCTCCGTGGGTGCTAGATACACAACTGTTGACTCTGTCAACTGCAATCAAATTCATGTGTTTCATCAAAACATCTACATCTCCGGCTAGAAGTTCTTTTTAATGCAGATCCATCGAAAAGGTCCAAATGAGCGTTCAACTTTTCAACCAGGATATCTTGAGTCTTCAGCCTCCGTGGGTTCTTGATCCGCATCTGTTGACACTCTTAACTACCATCTAACTCATGAGTTTCATCAAAACATCTACAACTTGGGCTACATGTACTTTTGAACGAAGATCAACAGAAAAGGTACAAATGAGCTTTCAACTTTTAAACCAACATATCTTGAGTCTTCTGCCTCCGTGGGTGCTAGATACACAACTGTTGACTCTGTCAACTGCAATCAAATTCATGTGTTTCATCAAAACATCTACATCTCCGGCTAGAAGTTCTTCTTAACGAAGGTCAATCGAAAAGGTCCAAATGAGCTTTCTACTTTTAAACCATGATATGTAGAGTCTTCACCTCCGTGGGTGTCTGATACACATATGTTGACTCTCTTAACTACCATCTAACTCATGAGTTTCATCAAAACATCTACAACTTGGGCTACAAGTTCTTTTGAACGAAGATCAACAGAAAAGGTACAAATAAGCTTTCAACATTTAAACCAAGATATCTTGAGTCTTCAGCCTCCGTGGGTGCTAGATACACAACTGTTGACTCTCTCAATCGCCATCAAATTCATGTGTTTCATCAAAACATCTACATCGTCGGCTAGAAGTTCTTTTAATGCGAGATCAATCGAAAAGGTCCAAATGAGCTTTCAACTTTTCAACCAGGATATCTTGGGTCTTCAGCCTCAGTGGGTTCTTGATCCGCATCTGTTGACACTCTTAACTACCATCTAATTCATGAGTTTCATCAAAACATCTACAACTTGGGCTACATGTACTATTGAACGAAGATCAACAGAAAAGGTAGAAATGAACTTTCAACTTTTAAACCAACATATCTTGAGTCTTGTGCCTCCATGGGTGCTAGATACACAACTGTTGACTCTGTCAACTGCAATCAAATTCATGTGTTTCATCAAAATATCTACATCTCCGGCTAGAAGTTCTTTTTAATGCAGATCAATCGAAATGGTGCAAATGAGCTTTCAACTTTTCAACCAGGATATCTTGAGTCTTCGGCCACCGTGGGTTCTTGATCCGCATCTGTTGACACTCTTAACTACCATCTAACTCATGAGTTTCATCAAAACATCTACAACTTGGGCTACATGTACTTTTGAACGAAGATCAACAGAAAAGGTGCAAATGAACTTTCAACTTTTAAACCAACATATCTTGAGTCTTCTGCCTCCGTGGGTGCTAGAAACACAATCGTTGACTCTGTCAATCGCAATCAAATTCATGTGTTTCATCAAAACATCTACATCTCCTAGCTAGAAGTTCTTTTTAATGCGGATCAATCGAAAAGGTCCAAATGAGCTTTCAACTTTTCAACCAGATATTTTGAGTCTTCACCCTCCGTGGGTTCTTGATCCGCATCACTGTTGACACTCTTAACTACCATCTAACTCATGAGTTTCATCGAAACATCTACAACTTGGGCTACATGTACTATTGAACGAAGATCAACAGAAAAGGGAGAAATGAACTTTCAACTTTTAAACCGACATATCTAGAGTCTTTTGACTCCGTGGGTGCTAGATACACAATCGTTGACTCTCTGTCAACTACAATCAAATTCATGTGTTTCATCAAAACATCTACATCTCCGCCTAGAAGTTCTTTTTAATGCAGATCAATCGAAAAGGTCCAAATGAGCTTTCAACTTTTCAACCAGGATATTTTGAGTCTTCAGCCTCCGTGGGTTCTTGATCCGCATCTGTTGACACTCTTAACTACCATCTAACTCATGAGTTTCATCAAAACATCTACAACTTGGGCTACATGTACTATTGAACGAAGATCAACAGAAAAGGTAGAAATGAACTTTCAACTTTTAAACCAACATATCTTGAGTCTTCTGCCTCCGTGGGTGCTAGATACACAACTGTTGACTCTGTCAACTGCAATCAAATTCATGTGTTTCATCAAAACATCTACATCTCCGGCTAGAAGTTCTTTTTAATGCAGATCCATCGAAAAGGTCCAAATGAGCTTTCAACTTTTCAACCAGGATATTTTAAGTCTTCAGCCTCCGTGGGTTCTTGATCAGCATCTGTTGACACTCTTAACTACCATCTAACTCATGAGTTTCATCAAAACATCTACAACTTGGGCTACATGTACTATTGAACGAAGATCAACAGAAAAGGTAGACATGAACTATCAACTTAACAACCAACATATCTTGAGTCTTCTGCCTCCGTGGGTGCTAGATACACAACTGTTGACTCTGTTAACTGCAATCAAATTCATGTGTTTCATCAAAACATCTACATCTCCGGCTAGAAGTTCTTTTTAATGCAGATCAATCGAAAAGGTCCAAATGAGCTTTCAACTTTTCAACCAGGATATTTTGAGTCTTCAGCCTCTGTGGGTTCTTGATCCGCATCTGTTGACACTCTTAACTACCATCTAACTCATGAGTTTCATCAAAACATCTACAACTTGGGCTACATGTACTATTGAACGAAGATCAACAGAAAAGGTAGAAATGAACTTTCAACTTTTAAACCAACATATCTTGAGTCTTCTACCTCCGTGGGTGCTAGATACACAATCATGACTCTCAACCGCAATCAAATTCATGTGTTTCATCAAAACATCTACATCTCTGCGAAGAAGTTCTTTTTAATGCAGATCAATCGAAAAGGTCCAAATGAGCTTTCAACTTTTCAACCAGGATATCTTGAGTCTTCACCGTGGGTTCTTGATCCGCATCTGCTGACACTCTTAACTACCATCTAACTCATGAGTTTCATCAAAACATCTACAACTTGGGCGACATGTATAATTGAATAAGATCAATAAAAGGTAGAAATGAACTTTCAACTTTTAAACCAACATATCTTGAGTCTTCTCCGTGGGTGCTAGATACACAATCGTTGACTCTGTCAACTACAATCAAATTCATGTGTTTCATCAAAACATCTACATCTCCCGGCTAGAAGTTCTTTTTAATGCGGATCCATCGAAAAGGTCCAAATGAGCTTTCAACTTTTCAACCAAGATATTTTGAGTCTTGACCTCAGTGGGTTCTTGATCCGCATCTGTTGACACTTTTAACTACCGTCAAACTCATTAGTTTCATCAAAACATCTACAACTTGGGCAACATGAACAATTGAACGAAGATCAATGAAAGGTAGAAATGAACTTTCAACTTTTAAACCAACATATCTTGAGTCTTTTGCCTCCGTGGGTGCTAGATACACAATCGTTGACACTCACAACTACAATCAAATTCATGTGTTTCATCAAAACATCTACATCTCCTGCTAGAAGTTCTTTTAATGCGAGATCAATCGAAAAGGTCCAAATGAGCTTTCAACTTTTCAACCAAGATATCTTGAGTCTTTCGACCTCCGTGGGTTCTTGATCCGCATCTGTTGACACTCTGAACTACCATCTAACTCATGAGTTTCATCAAAACATCTACAACTTGGGCTACATGTACTATTGAACGAAGATCAACAAAAGGTAGAAATGAACTTTCAACTTTTAAACCAACATATCTTGAGTCTTCGCCTCCGTGGGTGCTAGATACACAATCTGTTGACTCGTCAATCGCAATCAAATTCATGTGTTTCATCAAAACATCTACATCTCAGGCTAGAAGTTCTTTTTAATGCGGATCAATCGAAAAGGTCCAAATGAGCTTTCAACTTTTAAACCAAGATATCTTGAGTCTTCTTCCTCAGGTGGGTTCTTGATACCTGTTGTTGACACTCTTAACTACCATCTAACTCATGAGTTTCATCAAAACATCTACAACTTGGGCTACATGTGTTTGAACGTCAATGAACTTTCAACTTTTCATATCATCTCGTAAAGTTCTTTTTAATCTACATCTCCAGAGTTCTTTAATCCATCGAAAAGGTCCAAATGAGCTTTCAACTTTTCAACCAGGATATTTTGAGTCTTCAGCCTCCGTGGGTTCTTGATCCGCATCTGTTGACACTCTTAACTACCATCTAACTCATGAGTTTCATCAAAACATCTACAACTTGGGCTACATGTACTATTGAACGAAGATCAACAGAAAAGGTAGAAATGAACTTTCAACTTTTAAACCAACATATCTTGAGTCTTCGCCTCCGTGGGTGCTAGATACACTGGCTGTTGACTCTGTCAAATCGCAATCAAATTCATGTGTTTCATCAAAACATCTACATCTCCCCGGCTAGAAGTTCTTTTTAATGCATCAATCGAAAAGGTCCAAATGAGCTTTCAACTTTTCAACCAGGATATTTTGAGTCTTCACTCCGTGGGTTCTTGATCCGCACTGTTGACACTCTTAACTACCATCTAACTCATGAGTTTCATCAAAACATCTACAACTTGGGCTACATGTACTATTGAACGAAGATCAACAGAAAAGGTAGAAATGAACTTTCAACTTTTAAACCAACATATCTTGAGTCTTCTGCCTCCGTGGGTGCTAGATACACAACTGTTGACTCTGTCAACTGCAATCAAATTCATGTGTTTCATCAAAACATCTACATCTCCGGCTAGAAGTTCTTTTTAATGCAGATCAATCGAAAAGGTCCAAATGAGCTTTCAACTTTTCAACCAGGATATTTTGAGTCTTCAGCCTCCGTGGGTTCTTGATCCGCATCTGTTGACACTCTTAACTACCATCTAACTCATGAGTTTCATCAAAACATCTACAACTTGGGCTACATGTACTATTGAACGAAGATCAACAGAAAAGGTAGAAATGAACTTTCAACTTTTAAACCAACATATCTTGAGTCTTTTGCCTCCGTGGGTGCTAGATACACAACTGTTGACTCTGTCAACTGCAATCAAATTCATGTGTTTCATCAAAACATCTACATCTCCGGCTAGAAGTTCTTTTTAATGCAGATCCATCGAAAAGGTCCAAATGAGCGTTCAACTTTTCAACCAAGATATCTTGAGTCTTCAGCCTCCGTGGGTTCTTGATCCGCATCTGTTGACACTCTTAACTACCATCTAACTCATGAGTTTCATCAAAACATCTACAACTTGGGCTACATGTACTATTGAACGAAGATCAACAGAAAAGGTAGAAATGAACTTTCAACTTTTAAACCAACATATCTTGAGTCTTCTGCCTCCGTGGGTGCTAGATACACAACTGTTGACTCTGTCAACTGCATTCAAATTCATGTGTTTCATCAAAACATCTACATCTCCGGCTAGAAGTTCTTTTTAATGCAGATCAATCGAAAAGGTCCAAATGAGCTTTCAACTTTTCTACCCTGATATTTTGAGTATTCATCCTCCGTGGGTTCTTGATCCGCATCTGTTGACACTCTTAACTACCATCTAACTCATGAGTTTCATCAAAACATCTACAACTTGGGCGACATGTATAATTGAACGAAGATCAACAGAAAAGGTAGAAATGAACTTTCAACTTTTAAACCAACATATCTTGAGTCTTCGCCTCCGTGGGTGCTAGATACACAATCGTTGACTCTCACAACTGCAATCAAATTCATGTGTTTCATCAAAACATCTACATCTCCTGGCTAGAAGTTCTTTTTAATGCGGATCAATCGAAAAGGTCCAAATGAGCTTTCAACTTTTCAACCAGGATATTTTGAGTCTTCACCTCAGTGGGTTCTTGATCCCATCCGTTGACACTCTTAACTACCATCTAACTCATGAGTTTCATCAAAACATCTACAACTTGGGCTACATGTACTATTGAACGAAGATCAACAGAAAAGGTAGAAATGAACTTTCAACTTTTAAACCAACATATCTTGAGTCTTCTGCCTCCGTGGGTGCTAGATACACAACTGTTGACTCTGTCAACTCCAATCAAATTCATGTGTTTCATCAAAACATCTACATCTCCGGCTAGAAGTTCTTTTTAATGCAGATCAATCGAAAAGGTCCAAATGAGCTTTCAACTTTTCAACCAGGATATTTTGAGTCTTCAGCCTCCGTGGGTTCTTGATCCGATTCTGTTGACACTCTTAACTACCATCTAACTCATGAGTTTCATCAAAACATCTACAACTTGGGCTACATGTACTATTGAACGAAGATCAACAGAAAAGGTAGAAATGAACTTTCAACTTTTAAACCAACATATCTTGAGTCTTTTGCCTCCGTGGGTGCTAGATACACAACTGTTGACTCTGTCAACTGCAATCAAATTCATGTGTTTCATCAAAACATCTACATCTCCGGCTAGAAGTTCTTTTTAATGCAGATCCATCGAAAAGGTCCAAATGAGCGTTCAACTTTTCAACCAAGATATCTTGAGTCTTCAGCCTCCGTGGGTTCTTGATCCGCATCTGTTGACACTCTTAACTACCATCTAACTCATGAGTTTCATCAAAACATCTACAACTTGGGCTACATGTACTATTGAACGAAGATCAACAGAAAAGGTAGAAATGAACTTTCAACTTTTAAACCAACATATCTTGAGTCTTCTGCCTCCGTGGGTGCTAGATACACAATCGTTGACACCGTCAATCGCATTCAAATTCATGTGTTTCATCAAAACATCTACATCTCCCGCTAGAAGTTCTTTTTAATGCAGATCAATCGAAAAGGTCCAAATGAGCTTTCAACTTTTCAACCAGGATATTTTGAGTCTTCAGCCTCCGTGGGTTCTTGATCCGCATCTGTTGACACTCTTAACTACCATCTAACTCATGAGTTTCATCAAAACATCTACAACTTGGGCTACATGTACTATTGAACGAAGATCAACGTAAAAGGTAGAAATGAACTTTCAACTTTTAAACCAACATATCTTGAGTCTTACGCCTCCGTGGGTGCTAGATACACAATCGTTGACTCTGTCAAGCTGCAATCAAATTCATGTGTTTCATCAAAACATCTACATCTCCGCTAGAAGTTCTTTTTAATGCGGATCAATCGAAAAGGTCCAAATGAGCTTTCAACTTTTCAACCAGGATATTTTGAGTCTTCACCTCCGTGGGTTCTTGATCCGCATCTGTTGACACTCTTAACTACCATCTATCTCATGAGTTTCATCAAAACATCTACAACTTGGGCTACATGTACCATTGAACGAAGATCAATGTAAAAGGTAGAAATGAACTTTCAACTTTTAAACCAACATATCTTGAGTCTTCTCGCCTCCGTGGGTGCTAGATACACAAGCTGTTGACTCTCACAACCGCAATCAAATTCATGTGTTTCATCAAAACATCTACATCTCCGGCTAGAAGTTCTTTTTAATGCGTATCCATCGAAAAGGTCCAAATGAGCTTTCAACTTTTCAAGCAGGATATCTTGGGTCTTCGCCACCGTGGGTTCTTGATCCGCATCTGTTGACACTCTTAACTACCATCTAACTCATGAGTTTCATCAAAACATCTACAACTTGGGCTACATGTACTATTGAACGAAGATCAACAGAAAAGGTAGAAATGAACTTTCAACTTTTAAACCAACATATCTTGAGTCTTCTGCCTCCGTGGGTGCTAGATACACAACTGTTGACACTGTCAACTGCAATCAAATTCATGTGTTTCATCAAAACATCTACATCTCCGGCTAGAAGTTCTTTTTAATGCAGATCAATCGAAAAGGTCCAAATGAGCTTTCAACTTTTCAACCAGGATATTTTGAGTCTTCAGCCTCCGTGGGTTCTTGATCCGCATCTGTTGACACTCTTAACTACCATCTAACTCATGAGTTTCATCAAAACATCTACAACTTGGGCGACATGTATAATTGAACGAAGATCAACAGAAAAGGTAGAAATGAACTTTCAACTTTTAAACCAACATATCTTGAGTCTTCTGCCTCCGTGGGTGCTAGATACACAACTGTTGACTCTGTCAACTGCAATCAAATTCATGTGTTTCATCAAAACATCTACATCTCCGGCTAGAAGTTCTTTTTAATGCAGATCAATCGAAAAGGTCCAAATGAGCTTTCAACTTTTCAACCAGGATATTTTGAGTCTTCAGCCTCCGTGGGTTCTTGATCCGCATCTGTTGACACTCTTAACTACCATCTAACTCATGAGTTTCATCAAAACATCTACAACTTGGGCGACATGTATAATTGAACGAAGATCAACAGAAAAGGTAGAAATGAACTTTCAACTTTTAAACCAACATATCTTGAGTCTTCTGCCTCCGTGGGTGCTAGATACACAACTGTTGACTCTGTCAACTGCAATCAAATTCATGTGTTTCATCAAAACATCTACATCTCCGGCTAGAAGTTCTTTTTAATGCAGATCAATCGAAAAGGTCCAAATGAGCTTTCAACTTTTCAACCAGGATATTTTGAGTCTTCAGCCTCCGTGGGTTCTTGATCCGCATCTGTTGACACTCTTAACTACCATCTAACTCATGAGTTTCATCAAAACATCTACAACTTGGGCTACATGTACCATTGAACGAAGATCAACAGAAAAGGTAGAAATGAACTTTCAACTTTTAAACCAACATATCTTGAGTCTTCTGCCTCCGTGGGTGCTAGATACACAATCGTTGACTCACTGTCAATCGCAATCAAATTCATGTGTTTCATCAAAACATCTACATCTCCGGCTAGAAGTTCTTTTTAATGCAGATCCATCGAAAAGGTCCAAATGAGCGTTCAACTTTTCAACCAAGATATCTTGAGTCTTCAGCCTCCGTGGGTTCTTGATCCGCATCTGTTGACACTCTTAACTACCATCTAACTCATGAGTTTCATCAAAACATCTACAACTTGGGCTACATGTACTATTGAACGAAGATCAACAGAAAAGGTAGAAATGAACTTTCAACTTTTAAACCAACATATCTTGAGTCTTCTGCCTCCGTGGGTGCTAGATACACAACTGTTGACTCTGTCAACTGCAATCAAATTCATGTGTTTCATCAAAACATCTACATCTCCGGCTAGAAGTTCTTTTTAATGCAGATCAATCGAAAAGGTCCAAATGAGCTTTCAACTTTTCAACCAGGATATTTTGAGTCTTCAGCCTCCGTGGGTTCTTGATCCGCATCTGTTGACACTCTTAACTACCATCTAACTCATGAGTTTCATCAAAACATCTACAACTTGGGCGACATGTATAATTGAACGAAGATCAACAGAAAAGGTAGAAATGAACTTTCAACTTTTAAACCAACATATCTTGAGTCTTCTGCCTCCGTGGGTGCTAGATACACAACTGTTGACTCACAATCGCAATCAAATTCATGTGTTTCATCAAAACATCTACATCTCCGGCTAGAAGTTCTTTTTAATGCAGATCAATCGAAAAGGTCCAAATGAGCTTTCAACTTTTCAACCAGGATATTTTGAGTCTTCAGCCTCCGTGGGTTCTTGATCCGCATCTGTTGACACTCTTAACTACCATCTAACTCATGAGTTTCATCAAAACATCTACAACTTGGGCTACATGTACTATTGAACGAAGATCAACAGAAAAGGTAGAAATGAAGTTTCAACTTTTAAACCAACATATCTTGAGTCTTCTGCCTTCGTGGGTGCTAGATACACATCTGTTGACTCTGTCAACTCCAATCAAATTCATGTGTTTCATCAAAACATCTACATCTCCGGCTAGAAGTTCTTTTTAATGCAGATCAATCGAAAAGGTCCAAATGAGCTTTCAACTTTTCAACCAGGATATTTTGAGTCTTCAGCCTCCGTGGGTTCTTGATCCGTATCTGTTGACACTCTTAACTACCATCTAACTCATGAGTTTCATCAAAACATCTACAACTTGGGCTACATGTACTATTGAACGAAGATCAACAGAAAAGGTAGAAATGAACTTTCAACTTTTAAACCAACATATCTTGAGTCTTTTGCCTCCGTGGGTGCTAGATACACAACTGTTGACTCTGTCAACTGCAATCAAATTCATGTGTTTCATCAAAACATCTACATCTCCGGCTAGAAGTTCTTTTTAATGCAGATCCATCGAAAAGGTCCAAATGAGCGTTCAACTTTTCAACCAAGATATCTTGAGTCTTCAGCCTCCGTGGGTTCTTGATCCGCATCTGTTGACACTCTTAACTACCATCTAACTCATGAGTTTCATCAAAACATCTACAACTTGGGCTACATGTACTATTGAACGAAGATCAACAGAAAAGGTAGAAATGAACTTTCAACTTTTAAACCAACATATCTTGAGTCTTCTGCCTCCGTGGGTGCTAGATACACAACTGTTGACACTGTCAACTGCAATCAAATTCATGTGTTTCATCAAAACATCTACATCTCCGGCTAGAAGTTCTTTTTAATGCAGATCAATCGAAAAGGTCCAAATGAGCTTTCAACTTTTCAACCAGGATATTTTGAGTCTTCAGCCTCCGTGGGTTCTTGATCCGCATCTGTTGACACTCTTAACTACCATCTAACTCATGAGTTTCATCAAAACATCTACAACTTGGGCTACATGTACTATTGAACGAAGATCAACAGAAAAGGTAGAAATGAAGTTTCAACTTTTAAACCAACATATCTTGAGTCTTCTGCCTTCGTGGGTGCTAGATACACAAGCGTTGACTCACAACTCCAATCAAATTCATGTGTTTCATCAAAACATCTACATCTCCGGCTAGAAGTTCTTTTTAATGCAGATCAATCGAAAAGGTCCAAATGAGCTTTCAACTTTTCAACTAGGATATTTTGAGTCTTCAGCCTCCGTGGGTTCTTGATCCGTATCTGTTGACACTCTTAACTACCATCTAACTCATGAGTTTCATCAAAACATCTACAACTTGGGCTACATGTACTATTGAACGAAGATCAACAGAAAAGGTAGAAATGAACTTTCAACTTTTAAACCAACATATCTTGAGTCTTTTGCCTCCGTGGGTGCTAGATACACAACTGTTGACTCATCATCGCAATCAAATTCATGTGTTTCATCAAAACATCTACATCTCCTAGCTAGAAGTTCTTTTTAATGCAGATCAATCGAAAAGGTCCAAATGAGCTTTCAACTTTTCAACCAGGATATTTTGAGTCTTCAGCCTCCGTGGGTTCTTGATCCGCATCTGTTGACACTCTTAACTACCATCTAACTCATGAGTTTCATCAAAACATCTACAACTTGGGCTACATGTACTATTGAACGAAGATCAACAGAAAAGGTAGAAATGAAGTTTCAACTTTTAAACCAACATATCTTGAGTCTTCTGCCTTCGTGGGTGCTAGATACACATCTGTTGACTCTGTCAACTCCAATCAAATTCATGTGTTTCATCAAAACATCTACATCTCCGGCTAGAAGTTCTTTTTAATGCAGATCAATCGAAAAGGTCCAAATGAGCTTTCAACTTTTCAACCAGGATATTTTGAGTCTTCAGCCTCCGTGGGTTCTTGATCCGTATCTGTTGACACTCTTAACTACCATCTAACTCATGAGTTTCATCAAAACATCTACAACTTGGGCTACATGTACTATTGAACGAAGATCAACAGAAAAGGTAGAAATGAACTTTCAACTTTTAAACCAACATATCTTGAGTCTTTTGCCTCCGTGGGTGCTAGATACACAACTGTTGACTCTGTCAACTGCAATCAAATTCATGTGTTTCATCAAAACATCTACATCTCCGGCTAGAAGTTCTTTTTAATGCAGATCAATCGAAAAGGTCCAAATGAGCGTTCAACTTTTCAACCAAGATATCTTGAGTCTTCAGCCTCCGTGGGTTCTTGATCCGCATCTGTTGACACTCTTAACTACCATCTAACTCATGAGTTTCATCAAAACATCTACAACTTGGGCTACATGTACTATTGAACGAAGATCAACAGAAAAGGTAGAAATGAACTTTCAACTTTTAAACCAACATATCTTGAGTCTTCTGCCTCCGTGGGTGCTAGATACACAACTGTTGACACTGTCAACTGCAATCAAATTCATGTGTTTCATCAAAACATCTACATCTCCTGGCTAGAAGTTCTTTTTAATGCGTATCAATCGAAAAGGTCCAAATGAGCTTTCAACTTTTCAACCAAGATATTTTGAGTCTTGACCTCAGTGGGTTCTTGATCCGCATCTGTTGACACTCTTAACTACCATCTAACTCATGAGTTTCATCAAAACATCTACAACTTGGGCGACATGTATAATTGAACGAAGATCAACAGAAAAGGTAGAAATGAACTTTCAACTTTTAAACCAACATATCTTGAGTCTTCTGCCTCCGTGGGTGCTAGATACACAACTGTTGACTCTGTCAATCGCAATCAAATTCATGTGTTTCATCAAAACATCTACATCTCCTGGCTAGAAGTTCTTTTTAATGCAGATCAATCGAAAAGGTCCAAATGAGCTTTCAACTTTTCAACCAGGATATTTTGAGTCTTCAGCCTCCGTGGGTTCTTGATCCGCATCTGTTGACACTCTTAACTACCATCTAACTCATGAGTTTCATCAAAACATCTACAACTTGGGCTACATGTACTATTGAACGAAGATCAACAGAAAAGGTAGAAATGAACTTTCAACTTTTAAACCAACATATCTTGAGTCTTCTGCCTCCGTGGGTGCTAGATACACAATTGTTGACTCTGTCAACTGCAATCAAATTCATGTGTTTCATCAAAACATCTACATCTCCGGCTAGAAGTTCTTTTTAATGCAGATCCATCGAAAAGGTCCAAATGAGCGTTCAACTTTTCAACCAAGATATCTGGAGTCTTCAGCCTCCGTGGGATCTTGATCCGCATCTGTTGACACTCTTAACTACCATCTAACTCATGAGTTTCATCAAAACATCTACAACTTGGGCTACATGTACTATTGAACGAAGATCAACAGAAAAGGTAGAAATGAACTTTCAACTTTTAAACCAACATATCTTGAGTCTTCTGCCTCCGTGGGTGCTAGATACACAACTGTTGACTCTGTCAACTGCAATCAAATTCATGTGTTTCATCAAAACATCTACATCTCCGGCTAGAAGTTCTTTTTAATGCAGATCCATCGAAAAGGTCCAAATGAGCGTTCAACTTTTCAACCAAGATATCTTGAGTCTTCAGCCTCCGTGGGTTCTTGATCCGCATCTGTTGACACTCTTAACTACCATCTAACTCATGAGTTTCATCAAAACATCTACAACTTGGGCTACATGTACTTTTGAACGAAGATCAACAGAAAAGGTACAAATGAGCTTTCAACTTTTAAACCAACATATCTTGAGTCTTCTGCCTCCGTGGGTGCTAGATACACAATCGTTGACTCACAATCGCAATCAAATTCCCGTGCTTCATCAAAACATCTACATCTCCGGCTAGAAGTTCTTCTTAACGAAGGTCAATCGAAAAGGTCCAAATGAGCTTTCTACTTTAAAACCAAGATATGTTGTGTCTTCAGCCTCCGTGGGTGCTTCATACACATATGTTGACTCTCTCTGCTACCATCTAACTCATGAGTTTCATGAAAACATCAACAACTTGGGCTACAAGTACTTTTGAACGAAGATCAACAGAAAAGGTACAAATGAGCTTTCTACTTTAAAACTAAGATATGTTGAGTCTTATCCTCCGTGGTAGCTTGATACACTTCTGTTGACTCTCTCAACTGCCATCTAACTCATGTGTTTCATCAAAACATCTACATCTTCGGCTAGAAGTTCTTTTAAACGAAGATCAATCGAAAAGGACCAAATGAGCTTTCAACTTTTCAACTAGGATATCTTGAGTCTTCAGCCTCCGTGGGTTCTTGATCCGCATCTGTTGACACTCTTAACTACCATCTAACTCATGAGTTTCATCAAAACATCTACAACTTGGGCTACATGTACTTTTGAACGAAGATCAACAGAAAAGGTAGAAATGAACTTTCAACTTTTAAACCAACATATCTTGAGTCTTCTGCCTCCGTGGGTGCTAGATACACAACTGTTGACTCTGTCAACTGCAATCAAATTAATGTGTTTCATCAAAACATCTACATCTCCGGCTAGAAGTTCTTTTTAATGCAGATCAATCGAAAAGGTCCAAATGAGCTTTCAACTTTTCAACCAGGATATTTTGAGTCTTCAGCCTCCGTGGGTTCTTGATCCGCATCTGTTGACACTCTTAACTACCATCTAACTCATGAGTTTCATCAAAACATCTACAACTTGGGCTACATGTACTATTGAACGAAGATCAACAGAAAAGGTAGAAATGAACTTTCAACTTTTAAACCAACATATCTTGAGTCTTTTGCCTCCGTGGGTGCTAGATACACAACTGTTGACTCTGTCAACTGCAATCAAATTCATGTGTTTCATCAAAACATCTACATCTCCGGCTAGAAGTTCTTTTTAATGCAGATCCATCGAAAAGGTCCAAATGAGCGTTCAACTTTTCAACCAGGATATGTTGAGTCTTCAGCCTTCGTGGGTTCTTGATCCGCATCTGTTGACACTCTTAACTACCATCTAACTCATGAGTTTCATCAAAACATCTACAACTTGGGCTACATGTACTTTTGAACGAAGATCAACAGAAAAGGTACAAATGAGCTTTCAACTTTTAAACCAACATATCTTGAGTCTTCTGCCTCCGTGGGTGCTAGATACACAACTGTTGACTCACAATCGCAATCAAATTCCTGTGTTTCATCAAAACATCTACATCTCCGGCTAGAAGTTCTTCTTAACGAAGGTCAATCGAAAAGTTCCAAATGAGCTTTCTACTTTAAAACCAAGATATGTTGTGTCTTCAGCCTCCGTGGGTGCTTCATACACATATGTTGACTCTCTCTGCTACCATCTAACTCATGAGTTTCATGAAAACATCAACAACTTGGGCTACAAGTACTTTTGAACGAAGATCAACAGAAAAGGTACAAATGAGCTTTCTACTTTAAAACTAAGATATGTTGAGTCTTCAGCCTCCGTGGTATCTTGATACACATCTGTTGACTCTCTCAACTGCCATCTAACTCATGTGTTTCATCAAAACATCTACATCGTCGGCTAGAAGTTCTTTTAAACGAAGATCAATCGAAAAGGACCAAATGAGCTTTCAACTTTTCAACTAGGATATCTTGAGTCTTCAGCCTCCGTGGGTTCTTGATCCGCATCTGTTGACACTCTTAACTACCATCTAACTCATGAGTTTCATCAAAACATCTACAACTTGGGCTACATGTACTTTTGAACGAAGATCAACAGAAAAGGTAGAAATGAACTTTCAACTTTTAAACCAACATATCTTGAGTCTTCTGCCTCCGTGGGTGCTAGATACACAACTGTTGACTCTGTCAACTGCAATCAAATTAATGTGTTTCATCAAAACATCTACATCTCCGGCTAGAAGTTCTTTTTAATGCAGATCAATCGAAAAGGTCCAAATGAGCTTTCAACTTTTCAACCAGGATATTTTGAGTCTTCAGCCTCCGTGGGTTCTTGATCCGCATCTGTTGACACTCTTAACTACCATCTAACTCATGAGTTTCATCAAAACATCTACAACTTGGGCTACATGTACTAATGAACGAAGATCAACAGAAAAGGTAGAAATGAACTTTCAACTTTTAAACCAACATATCTTGAGTCTTTTGCCTCCGTGGGTGCTAGATACACAACTGTTGACTCACAATCGCAATCAAATTCATGTGTTTCATCAAAACATCTACATCTCCGGCTAGAAGTTCTTTTTAATGCAGATCCATCGAAAAGGTCCAAATGAGCGTTCAACTTTTCAACCAGGATATGTTGAGTCTTCAGCCTTCGTGGGTTCTTGATCCGCATCTGTTGACACTCTTAACTACCATCTAACTCATGAGTTTCATCAAAACATCTACAACTTGGGCTACATGTACTTTTGAACGAAGATCAACAGAAAAGGTACAAATGAGCTTTCAACTTTTAAACCAACATATCTTGAGTCTTCTGCCTCCGTGGGTGCTAGATACACAACTGTTGACTCACAATCGCAATCAAATTCCTGTGTTTCATCAAAACATCTACATCTCCGGCTAGAAGTTCTTCTTAACGAAGGTCAATCGAAAAGTTCCAAATGAGCTTTCTACTTTAAAACCAAGATATGTTGTGTCTTCAGCCTCCGTGGGTGCTTCATACACATATGTTGACTCTCTCTGCTACCATCTAACTCATGAGTTTCATCAAAACATCAACAACTTGGGCTACAAGTACTTTTGAACGAAGATCAACAGAAAAGGTACAAATGAGCTTTCTACTTTAAAACTAAGATATGTTGAGTCTTGATCAATCAATTTGAGACACTTATGTTAGCTTTGTATTAGGCATTATTAGATGTTTATTGTGCCCAATATTAGTACTTTAGATGAGTTTAATGTTGTTGGGCTTCATTGGGCTTTAATGCAAATATTGAATAATTTTCGGATTTTGATGCATTTTGACCTTTCTTCCTTGGTTAGGTCATAACTTGGGACTCGGTGATCCAATTGAGGTGATCTTGGTGTCTTTGGAAAGCTAAGACAATGCTCTACAAGTTTCATGAAGAACTCAAGAGCTGGATCGGAATGCTAAGGGTCCAAAATTTCCCTGCAATGCAGAGTGGGTTTGCTGTCACGGAACCATCTGGGCAGTATGTACATATTGGACTATATAGTGGGTTATAGGCCTCCTCTTGGGCTGAAACTTGGTCACTTGAAAGATAAGACCCATATCTCCAACTTCAATGAAGACCATTTTGTCAATAGATGTCGTTTTAGGCATGCTTCAGAAGCTACAAGTTGGTCTGAAGTTGGAAACACGTTCTTCCAACCTAACTTGAGGTAGGTGAAGTGTTTTTGGCATTTCTGGAGTTCTAAAAGTCCAAATGACATGATTCAAATTGGAGATTTTCAAGGAGACAACTGGCTACAACTTTGATGAAGACATCCAAGCCAAAATACACCGTCTAGGTGATGAATTTGAAGCCAGAAGTCGGATAAGAGTTGTTGACTAAAAGCCACCAACCATACACCAACCCACCTACCATGCACCAACCCACCAACCATGCATCAAGCTTCCATTTTTGACAAATTTCAGATTCTTATAGCTTGTATTCAGATTATGTACATGTACAAATTGGCTTCTAGGATTAGTATAAATAGACCCAACCTCTTTGTATTAGAGGCATTCAATTTAGAAGTAAGTTTCAAGAAAGTTTAAGTATTTGTGAGAGTTTTCTTTCTCTTCTTCTTCATTCTCTTTGCAATTTCGTTTTTGTTCTTTAAATTCTGAGTTCTTCCTTCCCATCCATGGAAGGCTAGGCTCTCATAATCAATCCAAGGGATTAGCCATCTTGTTGTTTAATTTGGAGATCTTGTTTTGCTTGTTCATATTGCTTAATTGTTATTCAAGTTTCTCTTCTTCCTCTTTTGATTCTTATCTAGATTAAATTGCTTAATTTGATTTAGATGTTGATGTGGTAGTAGCTTTATTATCATGTATTCAAAGAGGATCACAAAGATTAAACAATATATTAAAGCTTTTTGATAGATTGTTTAGCTTGGTTAAATTCTAGATCTTAAGTTAATCTATGTTGGATGGTGCTTACTTTATCTAACCTTGGTTAATCAAATCCTAGATGCTTATCTAGTAAAGAATTCTTGGATCATGTTAAGGCTTCTTGATGTGATCTAAGGCCAAGAACATGGTTAGCAATTAAGTGAATTCCTTGTGATCAATGATGAGTTAAACTCAAGATCGGTAAATTTCCTTGGATTGGTTGTTTCTTTAGATTTATTTACAACTTTGAATCTCCTACTTTTATTAATCTTGTTAATCAACAACAAACCCCCCCCCTTTTCTAATTATCTTGATCTAATTAAATCTTTGTTTTTGGATCCTTGAGAGACGATTCGGTTCATTCTCTATACTACAAATTAGTTTGTGAACCTGTTATTTTATTTGATAGGTCTCGACAACCTCTTGTCAAATTTGGCGACGTTGCAGGGATCCAAGACAACTATTTGATCATTTCAAGATCCCATCTAACTCTAACAAATGTGTTTGTTTTGTTTTTGAAGCTTTTTCAAGTGGGATTCGGCAGAATTTGGATAAAGGGCGTTGTGTCAAGAATTTTGGTTCGGGCATCTCAGATTGATCTGAATTTTGGTACACAAATGGAAAATTTTATTATGAGAAAGGCTCACTATATATAGTGAGGTCACCCTTATTTTTGCCAAATTCCATCGTTTAGACCACTTTTTCAATTTTTTAAGATTTTTTATTATTTTGTTGGATAGCATTTTTGTGTAGATTTTATCCTGTGGTGGTTCCATAATTTTTAAAATTCATTTGATACTGTTTTTATTTTTGTTTAATTTTTTGGAGTATTTGTTTTTGGAATTTTTAGTGTTTTAGTTGTTATTGCTTTTCTAATACCTTCTTATGAACTGCATGCTGTATGACTAGATCTCGATCCTCGGTACCTTGCATTCATTTGATCCTGAAATTGATAGAACATTTCATACACTTCATAGAATTCATAGGACTGGTAGTAGCATTCATAGAGCTAATAGAATTACTTCTGGAATTGGGCTTGAACTTGACATTGCACCTAATCTTGTTGACTCTTTTAATCCTGTTGAGTCCATACATAGTACTTCGTATGCGATCTTTGAGTCTTGATTTTACTATGGCTGACTATAACAATAGGACCCTTAAGGAATTGGTCGCACTGATGTGAATTATCAACCTTTGTGCATTCAATATCCTCGAACTTAATGTTGATTTTGAGTTGAAATCGATTGATACACTTCTTTGCCCAAGTTTCATGGTCTTGCGGTGAAGATCCACATAAGCATTTTAAGGATTTCCATGTTGTATGTTCCACCATTAAACCAAATTGAATACCATAAGATCACATCAAGCTAAGGGCCTTACATTTCTCTTTGGATGGTCTTTGCTAAGGATTGGTTGTATTACTTACAACTGCCGCCATCACTTCTTGGAATGACATGAAAAGATTATTTCGGAAAAGTTCTTTCCTGCATCAAGAACTCTGCAATAAGGAAAGATATTTGTGGCATAAGGCAAATCAGTGGTGAAACTCTCCATGAGTATTGGGAGAGATTCAAGAAATTATGCTCAAGTCGCCCACACCATCAAATTAGTGATCAATCACGATCCAATACTTCTATGAAGGACTCGATGCCAATGGAAAGGAGTATGATTGATGCCGCAAGTGGTGGAGCATTGGTAGATAAAACTCCACGCTGCCAAACTTAATTGCAAACATGGCAGAAATTCTCAGAATTTGGTACTCGAATGGGTGCTTTAACTGTAATAGTCAATGAAGTTAATACCTCTTCACATGCTGATCAACAAAGGGTGGAACATAGATTGGATGAGCTCACTTCTTTGGTTAGACAAATGGCAATAGGACAACACGAACCATGTGTGCAAACCCCCTGCAAGAGTTTGTAGCATATGTTCTAGTTCCTCTCATCCTACTGATTCATGCCCCACATTGCAAGATGATTACGAAGTTTCAAGACCAATCTGTGGCTGCACTGGTATATTTCTGGGAAGCCACAATTCCATCAAGAACAACAACGAAATATGATCCATTCTCCAACACTTACAACCCTGGTGGAGGGACCATCCCAACTACGAGATATGGGAATGCATCAAATCAGCGACCACAAAACCAAGATAGACCACCATTCCAAGCAGCAAGCAAGGACAAATCGCTTGACCACATGCCGGACCAAGTAGACCACCATTCCAAGAAGAAGGTCCTCGTAGCCACAAAATCGAGCCCTCATTGGAGGATTTGGTGAAACAATTGGCCACCAATAACATCCAGCTTTCAACAGAGAACTCGAAACCACCATTCGTAACTTGGAGACTCAAATTGGTCAACTTGCCACATCAATTCATGAATTAAAGTCACAAGGTTCTCGCCAATTACCCTCTCAAACCACTCCAAATCCTAGAGGCAATGTTAGTGCTATAGCTTTACGTGATGGTAAGCAAATCAATGGACCAAGGCAGCAGATACTTCCAGATTCTACCCTTGGCCCGAGAGAAACAAGATTCTACAAAGAACTTCAAGTTACGCAACTAATTCGTATGTCAGAGTGCATTCAAAGACAAATGATCCTACAACTACCAAGCGTAAAATTGAATCAAATCAGCGATTGTGACGAAAATTGATGCAATGAGAAAAGTGAGCATCCAAAAAGTCAGTTCCAACATTCCTCTTCCTTTTCCCAACCGAATGATACAGTAAGGCATATGGTTGAAACTGACTTGGATAAGGAAATTATGGAGACTTTTCGTAAGGTTGAGGTGAATATACCTCTCTTGGAGGCAATTAAACAAATCCCCAAGTATGCCAAGTTCTTGAAAGAGATGTGCACCCATAAGAGGAAGCTAAAGGGCACCGAAAAAGTGAGTATGGGGAGAAATGTCTCTCGCTTTGATTCAGCCCCAACCGCCTCCCAAATGCAAGGATCCAGGCACTTTTACCATCCCTTGCACCATAGGGCACCAACAGTTCACTCATGCCTTGCTAGACTTGGGAGCCTCCATCAATGTAATGCCAAAGTCAGTTTACACTTCCTTGCATATGGGAGAGCTAAAGCCTACCGCATTGTCATTCGATTAGCAAACTGAGCACCGCACAACTGCAGGAGTGTTGGAGGACGTTACGGTTCGGTACATAATTTAATATTCCCGGTGATTTTTATGTGTTGAATATGGAAGATGAATCGCCTCTTCCCCACCCCCATTGATCTTAGGTAGGCCATTTTTGAAAAGCGCTAAAACTAAGATTGATGTGCATCTTGGTACCCTTTCCATGGAATTTGGTGATGATATCATTCATTTAACATTTTTGATGCCATGAAATACCCTTTAGAGGATCATTCTGCTTTTCATTTTGATGTCATTGATTCTTGGTTGATGATATGCATGCCGATATGTTGGCGTAGTTTCAAATTGTAGGATACACCTGATAGCATAGCTTGTGATACTTGTTCTCACTGCTTCGGACTTTTTGGTTGTAAACCCAATGCAATGTGTGCGTACTTTGTCTTGAGATTTCTACATACTTGTCATGTCTTTGTTGTTAATTCTGTGACATTGATGATTCTCGTTATTAATGGCAATGATGTCATATTAATGATGTTGTCATTCATCCTGGCCGCTAAGTGTGATTCTTTTGATTCCATAGGATATGACGATGTTGTTTTGCAAGATTGTGCACGGACTTGCGGTACAGTGCAATCACGAGAATTTAGCATTTAGTTTCGGTTCCAAAACTAGTACCGTCACCAAAGAACCACCCTCCATTGAACTTAAGCCCTTGCCCGAGCATTTGAAGTATGCATTCTTGGAAGAAGATGAGAAGCTCCGGTGATAATGGCCAAACACCTCCAACCCGAGCAAGAAACCGTGATTATTGGAAGTCTTGAAGCAACACAAAAGGGCAATTGGTTGGACACTTGCGGACATTCCTGGTATTAACCCCTCCACATGCATGCACAGATATTACTTGAGGAGGAAACTAAACCATGAGACAACCCCAGAGGAGACTGAATCCTCTCATTCTAGATGTGGTGAAAAAGAAGTGACCAAGCTACTGCAGGCTGGCATTATCTATCCCATCTCTGACAGCAAGTGGGTGAGCCCGGTGCAAGTAGTTCCAAAGAAATCCGGGGTGACTGTTGTGGCCAACCAGAAGAATGAGCTCATTCCAACCCGAGTGCAGAATAGCTGGAGAGTCTGCATTGACTACAGACGTCTCAACCAAGCCACTCGGAAAGATCATTACCCCCTTCCGTTCATTGATCAGATGCTGGAACGGTTGGCTGGTAAGTCCCATTACTGCTTTTTAGATGGCTATACTGGATACTTCCAAATCCACATTGCACCGGAGGATCAGGAGAAGACCACATTTACTTGTCCCTTCGGCACCTTTGCTTACAGACGGATGCCCTTCGGCCTCTGCAATGCCCCTGGTACCTTCCAGTAGTGCATGGTGAGCATATTTTCTGATTTCTTAGAGGAGTGCATGGAGGTATTTATGGATGACTTTACTGTCTATGGTTCTTCTTTTGATTCATGTTTAGCCAGCCTATCTAGAGTACTGCAAAGATGCATTGAGACTAACCTTGTGCTAAATTTTGAGAAATGCCATTTTATGGTAGAACAGGGTATAGTTTTAGGCCATGTAGTATCCAATAAGGGCATTGAGGTAGATCCCGCCAAGATTGATGTAATTACTTGTCTATCTTACCCCACATGCGTGCGGGAAGTGCGTTCTTTTCTTGGTCATGCAGGTTTCTCTACAGCGCTTCATTGCCGACTTCAAAGAAGATTGCTCTTCCACTTTCCCGCCATTCGCAGAAAGATGTGGAGTTCAATTTTGATGACAAGTGCAAGGCGACTTTCAACCACTTGAAGCCAGGCCTTGACTAGTACTCCCTATCATCCACCCACTGACCGACATTGCCATTTGAGTTAATGTGTGATGCTTCTAACTATGCAAAGAGGGAGCAGTCTTGGCACGAGAGAGTGGGGAAAGCTTCTCATGTGATATACTATGCTTCCGTAACTCTAGATCTTGCTCGTGCCAACTATACCACAACCGAAAAAGAACTTTTAGCCATTGTTTTTGCTTTGGATAAGTTTAGATCATATTTGCTTGGTTCTAAGGTTGTTGTGTTTACCGATCATGCACTTCCAAGTTCCTTTTGAAGAAGCCAGATGCAAAACCCCGACTAATAAGATGGATGCTATTGCTCCAAGAGTTTCACATAGAGATCCGTGACAAGAGTGGAGCAGAGAACCTAGTGGCAGATCATTTGAGCCGCATTGAAAGGGCTTCAGATCCCTTCCCTGTACGGGACTCCTTCCCAGATGAGCAGCTTATGCAGCTGCAAGGTAAGAACACCTTCCCTTGGTTTGCTGATATGGTGAATTTCTTGGTTGCTACAGTTTTTCCCTCACATTTCACTCGTGCACAAATTTATAAACTTAAGAGTGAATCAAAATATTATGTGTGGGATGATCCATATCTGTGGCGATTTTGTAGTGACCAAATTATTAGGCGATGTGTGCCTAATCAAGAGTTTCATTCTGTTCTTAGCTTTTGTCATGCATTTGCATGTGGTGGACATTTTGGGCCTCAACGTACAGCTAGGAAAGTTTTAGACTCTGGTTTATATTGGCCTACCTTGTTTCATGATGCATATTTGTTACGTAAGTCTTGTGAACGAGTGTCAGAGAACAGGGAACATTTCTCGCAGGAATGAGATGCCCCAACAACCTCTACTGTATTGTGAAATCTTTGACGTATGGGGTATTGATTTCATGGGACCTTTTCCTGTTTCCTTTGGTTATGTTTACATTTTGCTAGCTGTTGATTATGTATCAAAATGGGTGGAGGCTAAAGCCACTCGGATTGATGATTCCAAAGTTGTTGTGGATTTTGTTAGATCACGATTTTCTGCAGTTTGGAATCCCGAGAGCTATCATCAGTGATCAAGGCACCCATTTCTGAAACCGGAGCATGGAGGGATTGATGAGAAAGTATGGCGTGTTGCATAAAGTTTCTACACCTTACCATCCCCAGACTAATGGTCAAGCCGAGGTCTCCAATAGAGAGATCAAGCGCATACTTGAAAAAGCAGTCCAACCTAATCGGAAGGATTGGAGCATGAGGCTTGAGGATGCTCTTTGGGCTTACCTGACCGCTTACAAAACTCCAATCGGGATGTCTCCATATCGGATAGTCTATGGTAAGGCATGCCACTTACCGATAGAAATTGAGCACAAAGCATATTGGGTCGTGAAGCAATGCAACATGAATTTGGCCGAGTCGGCATAGAGCGGAAGTTGCGATTCTGAGGAATTGGAAGAGATCCGCCTAGATGCCTATGAGAGCTCCCGACTCTACAAAGAAAAAACCAAAGCCTTCCATGATAAGTTTATTCTTCGGAAGGAGTTTTCGATTGGGCAAAAAGTTCTCTTGTTTAATTCTCGCCTTAAGTTGATGCCTGGTAAATTAAGGTCTAGGTGGGACGGTCCGCTTGTTGTCACTAACATTTTTCCTCATGGTGCGGTGGAAATTAAGAGTGAAGCCACCAACAAAGTGTTCAAATTTAATGGTCACCGCCTCAAAAATTTATATTAAGGAGCTAAATAGAACCTCGTGTAGTAATTTCAACTGCAGGATGCCCTATACCATTATTTATCACTTTTGTGTTTAAAAAAAACAAAAGAAAAAAAAAAGAAGAAAAAAAAATAGAAAAGAAAAAGCCACGATTAATGTCAATTGCCAGAGATTGAATCATTATTGGGGAGGACCCATCGCTCGTGCAAAATCTTCAATCACGCTGGCTAAGGACATTAAAAGTAGCGCTTCTTGGGAGGCAACCCAAGTTTTCTAACTCTTTCATTTTTCAAACTTTGACTTTTTTGCATTCACAGAATCAAGACAGAAAATCGGTGCCAAGCAAGAAAATCTATCAGAGTTTGATTTTTCTGTCTTAATTTTGTTTGTTTTTCTTTGACAGATGATTTTTCACCGGTTAAATGGCGGATAACGGTACTCCGTGAAAATCTTTTTCGGTCCTTTCGGTTACCCACAAACACTGAAATACAGATATAATTTTACTCAAAAAAAAAATTTTCTCTCTTTCTTCTTTCTTTCGAAATGGATAATCAGCTTGTCAACCTCCGCAAACAATTCCCTTCTCTCCCTCAAAATGCTTTAACTAACATTTATTGTGCAAGGTTTGAGAGGTTAAGGATGCTTATGCACAAAGGCATCCTGCGGATATACGTTAATCAAGCAAAGGTCCGACTCGTAGGTGAATTTTTCGACGCTCTTGTTTCATATATGCCAGGGCTAGGCAAAAGTTCATATGCAAAGAAGAGAAGAGCAAAAAGGTTACGGGTCTGCTATAAATGTGCAAGATGGACCTGTAACACAAAATGCAAATCAATTGGAATGACGTCTATAAACCGAGATGATAAAATTAACTTCATAAAGGATGGCATGAGTAAGGAGTCTTTAGATAACATTCTATTGACTCTTGAGACGCATCCTAGTGGAGATGTGCAGAGAGTACTTCTCGATTTATGGCCAATATTCCAAGATGAACATAAGCGTTATAGTCTCGAATCGACTCAAAAAGACCCTGTTTGCCAATTTTTAAGAAAATTGGATGGAAAGCCGACCATCGGCCCATAGAGAGCTTCAAGACGTTACTGGACGTAAAACCAGAGGAAAATGTGAGCCACAATCACACCTCCTGTAAGTATTTTTTTTTATTTTATTTTTATTTTTTTTTTTCCTGTTTATTAAAAAAAAAATTCAAAAAAAAAAAAATCAAAAAAAAAAAAAAATCAAAAAATCAAAAAAAAAAATTCAAAAAAAAAAAATAGCCGTATTTTTTTGAAATATGCGTTGCATATTTTCAAACTTCTTCTGACACATATAGATTAGTCTTTTATCATTATCATATAGCTATTATCATTGTTGTGCTTATTTTCAAACTTACCTGACACACGGATCTACCCCTCCTTTATAGGTGTAATTATTACCTTTGAGTTTTGATGCCTTTAAATAATGCACTTTGCTCTCTTCAGATCATTGATAAGGTGAGAGTACGAAAAAAAAACAAAGAGAAAAAAATGGAAGTCACTTCAGTTCGTCGGATCAAGAGTGTTTGTGTCTTTTGTGGATCTAATCCTGGGAAAGATAAAGAGTTTGTAAATATTGCACACCATCTTGGTCGAGTGCTAGCTGAGAGAGAAATCCGTTTAGTTTATGGAGGAGGTAGTCTTGGGTTAATGGGTTGTGTAGCAACTGCTGCACATTTAGGAGGTGGCAAAGTCCTTGGTGTCATTCCCAGTCCTTTATCGACCAAAGAAGCCCATTGGAAAAACATTAGGGGATGAAGTAATAGTATTTTGCATGCACCAACGCATGAACATTATGATCGCCAATGCCGATGCCTTTATTGCCCTACTCGGTGGTTTTGAAACTTTGGAAGAACTCTTTCAAATTACATCCTCGTCACAATGAGAACTTTCACCAAAAACCCATAGATATATTAAATGTTAATGGTTTTTATGACAGTTTGTTTTGTTTTCTTGATCATCTTTGTAGAAAAAGGTTCATCTCACAAGCGACACGTCAAAGTCTTGTAAATCGCTACAACTCCCGAACAATTGCTCGATCAACTCAATGCATTTGTACCACAACGTGATCCAAAGAATGGCTCCACGGAATTGGGAACAAGGCAGCAGCAGCAAAAAGCAAAAACTTGATTTGACTTTGTCTTTGTGAATTTTTTGTTTTCTCTTATGATTTTAGTTTTTGTTGTAATTTTTCTTATTTCGTGCCCGATTTGCGCTTTACGGTAAGACCTTCTACACTCTTCCTATCTTTATTTTGACATTGGGGACAATGTCTTTAATTAGTTGGGGGGAGGGATAGTTGACATTACCATGTACATAGTTTAGTTAAAAAAAAAAAAACTAATCTTTATTGTTACTAACTTTTTAGATGTATGATGGCAGAGTAAGGAGTAGTTTTGCTCTTGAGACGCATCTTAACTTGCATTTCATAATAGGTCTTAAATCATCTTTGTTCTTGTATATATATTAAAAAAAAAAAAAAAAAAAAAACACACACACACACACACACAATTTTGATCTTTTCAATTGATTTTGATACAAGCATGTCTTGAATCGAGCTTAATTGATGATAAAAGTATGCAAAACAGTTTATAGTTGAATCATTTTCATGATATACATGTGTATATGATTGTGGATATTAGGAAGAAGGCATGGTTGAATTGAGTGAATGTTCCATACCTTTGTGAGTTTTGGGCTTTTCCAAGTTTGATACTTACACTTGGTTATTTTCTTTCATGAGTGATGTCAATTATGAATTTATTTTCTAGAACTTGCATTGAATCGATTTGAGATTACATTGGTCTGTATTTTGCATGAAAATGACAGAGGCATTTTTCTTGACTTAGCCGCTTTGGCCAAATAAACCTACCTTGCATTTATCCAATTATTAACTCCCTCTAAACCTATTTGCCTATTCTTTGTTCTTAGCTCATTACAAGCTTTGAGTGAAAAACCATGTTTTACCTTACCTTAGGGAATGGGAGAGCATTGATTTTCTTATTGGAGGAGTTCTTTTGCTTGCAATGATTTAAGTGTGGGGGAATTGGTGTGCTGATACGAAATGCTTGGTACAAAAAAAACAAAAAAACAAAAAAACAAAAAAACAAAAAAAAAAACAAAAAAAAAGAATAGAAAAAGGAAGGAATGTGTGAAGAGAATGAGCATTTTATGGTTTTGGGTAAAAAATTTATTCTTTCTACTTGAATTACTCCTCAATGCTCTTTTATTCTCTTTGGTTTTAACCTGCTATTATCTATATTGTTCCCTTCCTTCACCTTATAAGTTCCATTACAACCTTTTTGAAAGACCTCTTGATTTTTGCAATTTATTTGATCTAAGTAGTGGAGAATTGATGTATATGCAAGCCTATGGTAAAATACTTTCATAATTTGACTGAGTTGAGCGTAAACAGTTAACCTAAACACCTTGTGTGATTTGAGTGTCACTTGTGAAGAATTTTACTCAATCAACATGCCTATTTCTCGATTAAAGCATGATTATGCTATACTTTATTCTCAATTGATTTGATTCAACTATTCTTTGTTAAACATACTTTACTTATTAATTATGGTTTATATTTAATACAATGCTTGTATTTAAAAATTAGTTGAATTGATTAAATAAAATATTACATGTTTGTGGGTATCATCCTGGTAAACCCTCACGAGACTACAACTCGTCCACTAGGGACACCTAGGGGTTTAAAGGCTTGTGGCACAGGCTAAGTGCCATCGTGTTTTCCTACGAAAATGGATTAGATTAGGTACAATCAGTTTTTATGTTTTTAGTTTAATAATATTATGTTTCTTGTTTTTCTTTAGTTTTGTTCTTATGTGTTTTGCCAGAGTACAAAAGCTTAAGTGTGGGGAATTTGATCAATCAATTTGAGACACTTATGTTAGCTTTGTATTAGGCATTATTAGATGTTTATTGTGCCCAATATTAGTACTTTAGATGAGTTTAATGTTGTTGGGCTTCATTGGGCTTTAATGCAAATATTGAATAATTTTCGGATTTTGATGCATTTTGACCTTTCTTCCTTGGTTAGGTCATAACTTGGGACTCGGTGATCCAATTGAGGTGATCTTGGTGTCTTTGGAAAGCTAAGACAATGCTCTACAAGTTTCATGAAGAACTCAAGAGCTGGATCGGAATGCTAAGGGTCCAAAATTTCCCTGCAATGCAGAGTGGGTTTGCTGTCACGGAACCATCTGGGCAGTATGTACATATTGGACTATATAGTGGGTTATAGGCCTCCTCTTGGGCTGAAACTTGGTCACTTGAAAGATAAGACCCATATCTCCAACTTCAATGAAGACCATTTTGTCAATAGATGTCGTTTTAGGCATGCTTCAGAAGCTACAAGTTGGTCTGAAGTTGGAAACACGTTCTTCCAACCTAACTTGAGGTAGGTGAAGTGTTTTTGGCATTTCTGGAGTTCTAAAAGTCCAAATGACATGATTCAAATTGGAGATTTTCAAGGAGACAACTGGCTACAACTTTGATGAAGACATCCAAGCCAAAATACACCGTCTAGGTGATGAATTTGAAGCCAGAAGTCGGATAAGAGTTGTTGACTAAAAGCCACCAACCATACACCAACCCACCTACCATGCACCAACCCACCAACCATGCATCAAGCTTCCATTTTTGACAAATTTCAGATTCTTATAGCTTGTATTCAGATTATGTACATGTACAAATTGGCTTCTAGGATTAGTATAAATAGACCCAACCTCTTTGTATTAGAGGCATTCAATTTAGAAGTAAGTTTCAAGAAAGTTTAAGTATTTGTGAGAGTTTTCTTTCTCTTCTTCTTCATTCTCTTTGCAATTTCGTTTTTGTTCTTTAAATTCTGAGTTCTTCCTTCCCATCCATGGAAGGCTAGGCTCTCATAATCAATCCAAGGGATTAGCCATCTTGTTGTTTAATTTGGAGATCTTGTTTTGCTTGTTCATATTGCTTAATTGTTATTCAAGTTTCTCTTCTTCCTCTTTTGATTCTTATCTAGATTAAATTGCTTAATTTGATTTAGATGTTGATGTGGTAGTAGCTTTATTATCATGTATTCAAAGAGGATCACAAAGATTAAACAATATATTAAAGCTTTTTGATAGATTGTTTAGCTTGGTTAAATTCTAGATCTTAAGTTAATCTATGTTGGATGGTGCTTACTTTATCTAACCTTGGTTAATCAAATCCTAGATGCTTATCTAGTAAAGAATTCTTGGATCATGTTAAGGCTTCTTGATGTGATCTAAGGCCAAGAACATGGTTAGCAATTAAGTGAATTCCTTGTGATCAATGATGAGTTAAACTCAAGATCGGTAAATTTCCTTGGATTGGTTGTTTCTTTAGATTTATTTACAACTTTGAATCTCCTACTTTTATTAATCTTGTTAATCAACAACAAACCCCCCCCCTTTTCTAATTATCTTGATCTAATTAAATCTTTGTTTTTGGATCCTTGAGAGACGATTCGGTTCATTCTCTATACTACAAATTAGTTTGTGAACCGGTTATTTTATTTGATAGGTCTCGACAACCTCTTGTCAAGTCTTCAGCCTCCGTGGTATCTTGATACACATCTGTTGACTCTCTCAACTGCCATCTAACTCACGTGTTTCATCAAAACATCTACATCGTCGGCTAGAAGTTCTTTTAAACGAAGATCAATCGAAAAGGACCAAATGAGCTTTCAACTTTTCAACTAGGATATCTTGAGTCTTCAGCCTCCGTGGGTTCTTGATCCATATCTGTTGACACTCTTAACTACCATCTAACTCATGAGTTTCATCAAAACATCTACAACTTGGGCTACATGTACTTTTGAACGAAGATCAACAGAAAAGGTAGAAATGAACTTTCAACTTTTAAACCAACATATCTTGAGTCTTCTGCCTCCGTGGGTGCTAGATATACAACTGTTGACACTGTCAACTGCAATCAAATTCATGTGTTTCATCAAAACATCTACATCTCCGGCTAGAAGTTCTTTTTAATGCAGATCAATCGAAAAGGACCAAATGAGCTTTCAACTTTTCAACTAGGATATCTTGAGTCTTCAGCCTCCGTGGGTTCTTGATCCGCATCTGTTGACACTCTTAACTACCATCTAACTCATGAGTTTCATCAAAACATCTACAACTTGGGCTACATGTACTATTGAACGAAGATCAACAGAAAAGGTAGAAATGAACTTTCAACTTTTAAACCAACATATCTTGAGTCTTCTGCCTCCGTGGGTGCTAGATACACAACTGTTGACTCTGTCAACTACAATCAAATTCATGTGTTTCATCAAAACATCTACATCTCCGCCTAGAAGTTCTTTTTAATGCAGATCAATCGAAAAGGTCCAAATGAGCTTTCAACTTTTCAACCAGGATATTTTGAGTCTTCAGCCTACGTGGGTTCTTGATCCGCATCTGTTGACACTCTTAACTACCATCTAACTCATGAGTTTCATCAAAACATCTACAACTTGGGCTACATGTACTATTGAACGAAGATCAACAGAAAAGGAAGAAATGAACTTTCAACTTTTAAACCAACATATCTTGAGTCTTCTGCCTCCGTGGGTGCTAGATACACAACTGTTGACTCTGTCAACTACAATCAAATTCATGTGTTTCATCAAAACATCTACATCACCGGCTAGAAGTTCTTTTTAATGCAGATCCATCGAAAAGGTCCAAATGAGCGTTCAACTTTTCAACCAGGATATCTTGAGTCTTCAGCCTCCGTGGGTTCTTGATCCGCATCTGTTGACAATCTTAACTACCATCTAACTCATGAGTTTCATCAAAACATCTACAACTTGGGCTACAAGTAGTTTTGAACGAAGATCAACAGAAAAGGTACAAATGAACTTTCAACTTTTAAACCAACATATCTTGAGTCTTCTGCCTCCGTGGGTGCTAGATACACAACTGTTGACTCTGTCAACTACAATCGAATTCATGTGTTTCATCAAAACATCTACATCTCCGCCTAGAAGTTCTTTTTAATGCAGATCAATCGAAAAGGTCCAAATGAGCTTTCAACTTTTCAACCAGGATATTTTGAATCTTTAGCCTCCGTGGGTTCTTGATCCGCATCTGTTGACACTCTTAACTACCATCTAACTCATGAGTTTCATCAAAACATCTACAACTTGGGCTACATGTACTATTCAACGAAGATCAACAGAAAAGGTAGAAATGAACTTTCAACTTTTAAACCAACATATCTTGAGTCTTCTGCCTCCGTGGGTGCTAGATACAAAACTGTTGACTCTGTCAACTGCAATCAAATTCATGTGTTTCATCAAAACATCTACATCTCCGGCTAGAAGTTCTTTTTAATGCAGATCCATCGAAAAGGTCCAAATGAGCGTTCAACTTTTCAACCAGGATATCTTGAGTCTTCAGCCTCCGTGGGTTCTTGATCCGCATCTGTTGACACTCTTAACTACCATCTAACTCATGAGTTTCATCAAAACATCTACAACTTGGGCTACAAGTACTTTTGAACGAAGATCAACAGAAAAGGTACAAATGAGCTTTCAACTTTTAAACCAACATATCTTGAGTCTTCTGCCTCCGTGGGTGCTAGATACACAACTGTTGACTCTGTCAACTGCAATCAAATTCATGTGTTTCATCAAAACATCTACATCTCCGGCTAGAAGTTCTTCTTAACGAAGATCAATCGAAAAGGTCCAAATGAGCTTTCTACTTTAAAACTAAGATATGTTGAGTCTTCAGCCTCCGTGGTATCTTGATACACATCTGTTGACTCTCTCAACTGCCATCTAACTCATGTGTTTCATCAAAACATCTACATCGTCGGCTAGAAGTTCTTTTAAACGAAGATCAATCGAAAAGGACCAAATGAGCTTTCAACTTTTCAACTAGGATATCTTGAGTCTTCAGCCTCCGTGGGTTCTTGATCCACATCTGTTGACACTCTTAACAACCATCTAACTCATGAGTTTCATCAAAACATCTACAACTTGGGCTACATGTAGTTTTGAACGAAGTTCAACAGAAAAGGTAGAAATGAACTTTCAACTTTTAAACCAACATATCTTGAGTCTTCTGCCTCCGTGGGTGCTAGATACACAACTGTTGACTCTGTCAACTGCAATCAAATTCATGTGTTTCATCAAAACATCTACATCTCCGGCTAGAAGTTCTTTTTAATGCAGATCCATCGAAAAGGTCCAAATGAGCGTTCAACTTTTCAACCAGGATATCTTGAGTCTTCAGCCTCCGTGGGTTCTTGATCCGCATCTGTTGACACTCTTAACTACCATCTAACTCATGAGTTTCATCAAAACATCTACAACTTGGGCTACAAGTACTTTTGAACGAAGATCAACAGAAAAGGTACAAATGAGCTTTCAACTTTTAAACCAACATATCTTGAGTCTTCTGCCTCCGTGGGTGCTAGATACGCAACTGTTGACTCTGTCAACTGCAATCAAATTCATGTGTTTCATCAAAACATCTACATCTCCGGCTAGAAGTTCTTCTTAACGAAGGTCAATCGAAAAGGTCCAAATGAGCTTTCTACTTTAAAACCAAGATATGTTGTGTCTTCAGCCTCCGTGGGTGCTTCATACACATATGTTGACTCTCTCTGCTACCATCTAACTCATGAGTTTCATCAAAACATCAACAACTTGGGCTACAAGTACTTTTGAACGAAGATCAACAGAAAAGGTACAAATGAGCTTTCTACTTTAAAACTAAGATATGTTGAGTCTTCAGCCTCCGTGGTATCTTGATACACATCTGTTGACTCTCTCAACTGCCATCTAACTCATGTGTTTCATCAAAACATCTACATCGTCGGCTAGAAGTTCTTTTAAACGAAGATCAATCGAAAAGGACCAAATGAGCTTTCAACTTTTCAACTAGGATATCTTGAGTCTTCAGCCTCCGTGGGTTCTTGATCCACATCTGTTGACACTCTTAACAACCATCTAACTCATGAGTTTCATCAAAACATCTACAACTTGGGCTACATGTAGTTTTGAACGAAGTTCAACAGAAAAGGTAGAAATGAACTTTCAACTTTTAAACCAACATATCTTGAGTCTTCTGCCTCCGTGGGTGCTAGATACACAACTGTTGACACTGTCAACTGCAATCAAATTCATGTGTTTCATCAAAACATCTACATCTCCGGCTAGAAGTTCTTTTTAATGCAGATCAATCGAAAAGGTCCAAATGAGCTTTCAACTTTTCAACTAGGATATCTTGAGTCTTCAGCCTCCGTGGGTTCTTGATCCACATCTGTTGACACTCTTAACTACCATCTAACTCATGAGTTTCATCAAAACATCTACAACTTGGGCTACATGTACTTTTGAACGAAGTTCAACAGAAAAGGTAGAAATGAACTTTCAACTTTTAAACCAACATATCTTGAGTGTTCTGCCTCCGTGGGTGCTAGATACACAACTGTTGACACTGTCAACTGCAATCAAATTCATGTGTTTCATCAAAACATCTACATCTCCGGCTAGAAGTTCTTTTAAACGAAGATCAATCGAAAAGGTCCAAATGAGCTTTCAACTTTTCAACTAGGATATCTTGAGTCTTCAGCCTCCGTGGGTTCTTGATCCACATCTGTTGACACTCTTAACAACCATCTAACTCATGAGTTTCATCAAAACATCAACAACTTGGGCTACAAGTACTTTTGAACGAAGATCAACAGAAAAGGTACAAATGAGCTTTCTACTTTAAAACTAAGATATGTTGAGTCTTCAGCCTCCGTGGTATCTTGATACACATCTGTTGACTCTCTCAACTGCCATCTAACTCATGTGTTTCATCAAAACATCTACATCGTCGGCTAGAAGTTCTTTTAAACGAAGATCAATCGAAAAGGACCAAATGAGCTTTCAACTTTTCAACTAGGATATCTTGAGTCTTCAGCCTCCGTGGGTTCTTGATCCACATCTGTTGACACTCTTAACTACCATCTAACTCATGAGTTTCATCAAAACATCTACAACTTGGGCTACATGTAGTTTTGAACGAAGTTCAACAGAAAAGGTAGAAATGAACTTTCAACTTTTAAACCAACATATCTTGAGTCTTCTGCCTCCGTGGGTGCTAGATACACAACTGTTGACTCTGTCAACTGCAATCAAATTCATGTGTTTCATCAAAACATCTACATCTCCGGCTAGAAGTTCTTTTTAATGCAGATCAAT
The DNA here is from genome assembly GCA_023212625.1 of Styphnolobium japonicum. Lineage (NCBI taxonomy): Eukaryota > Viridiplantae > Streptophyta > Magnoliopsida > Fabales > Fabaceae > Styphnolobium > Styphnolobium japonicum. The sequence continues at coordinate 16,889,640 of JALBWW010000013.1, forward strand.
CGAAAAGGTCCAAATGAGCTTTCAACTTTTCAACCAGGATATTTTGAGTCTTCAGCCTCCGTGGGTTCTTGATCCGCATCTGTTGACAATCTTAACTACCATCTAACTCATGAGTTTCATCAAAACATCTACAACTTGGGCTACATGTACTATTTAACGAAGATCAATAGAAAAGGTAGAAATGAACTTTCAACTTTTAAACCAACATATCTTGAGTCTTCTGCCTCCGTGGGTGCTAGATACACAACTGTTGACTCACAATCGCAATCAAATTCATGTGTTTCATCAAAACATCTACATCTCCGGCTAGAAGTTCTTTTTAATGCAGATCAATCGAAAAGGTCCAAATGAGCTTTCAAATTTTCAACCAGGATATTTTGAGTCTTCAGCCTCCGTGGGTTCTTGATCCGCATCTGTTGACACTCTTAACTACCATCTAACTCATGAGTTTCATCAAAACATCTACAACTTGGGCTACATGTACTATTGAACGAAGATCAACAGAAAAGGTAGAAATGAACTTTCAACTTTTAAACCAACATATCTTGAGTCTTACTCTCCGTGGGTGCTAGATACAAAATCTGTTGACTCTCACAATCGCAATCAAATTCATGTGTTTCATCAAAACATCTACATCTCCGGCTAGAAGTTCTTTTTAATGCAGATCCATCGAAAAGGTCCAAATGAGCGTTCAACTTTTCAACCAGGATATCTTGAGTCTTCAGCCTCCGTGGGTTCTTGATCCGCATCTGTTGACACTCTTAACTACCATCTAACTCATGAGTTTCATCAAAACATCTACAACTTGGGCTACAAGTACTTTTGAACGAAGATCAACAGAAAAGGTACAAATGAGCTTTCAACTTTTAAACCAACATATCTTGAGTCTTCTGCCTCCGTGGGTGCTAGATACACAACTGTTGACTCACAATCGCAATCAAATTCATGTGTTTCATCAAAACATCTACATCTCCGGCTAGAAGTTCTTCTTAACGAAGGTCAATCGAAAAGGTCCAAATGAGCTTTCTACTTTAAAACCAAGATATGTTGTGTCTTCAGCCTCCGTGGGTGCTTCATACACATATGTTGACACTCTGAAGTACCATCTAACTCATGAGTTTCATCAAAACATCAACAACTTGGGCTACAAGTACTTTTGAACGAAGATCAACAGAAAAGGTACAAATGAGCTTTCTACTTTAAAACTAAGATATGTTGAGTCTTCAGCCTCCGTGGTATCTTGATACACATCTGTTGACTCTCTCAACTGCCATCTAACTCATGTGTTTCATCAAAACATCTACATCGTCGGCTAGAAGTTCTTTTAAACGAAGATCAATCGAAAAGGACCAAATGAGCTTTCAACTTTTCAACTAGGATATCTTGAGTCTTCAGCCTCCGTGGGTTCTTGATCCACATCTGTTGACACTCTTAACTACCATCTAACTCATGAGTTTCATCAAAACATCTACAACTTGGGCTACATGTACTTTTGAACGAAGATCAACAGAAAAGGTAGAAATGAACTTTCAACTTTTAAACCAACATATCTTGAGTCTTCTGCCTCCGTGGGTGCTAGATACACAACTGTTGACTCTGTCAACTGCAATCAAATTCATGTGTTTCATCAAAACATCTACATCTCCGGCTAGAAGTTCTTTTTAATGCAGATCAATCGAAAAGGTCCAAATGAGCTTTCAACTTTTCAACCAGGATATCTTGAGTCTTCAGCCTCCGTGGGTTCTTGATCCGCATCTGTTGACACTCTTAACTACCATCTAACTCATGAGTTTCATCAAAACATCTACAACTTGGGCTACATGTACTATTGAACGAAGATCAACAGAAAAGGTAGAAATGAACTTTCAACTTTTAAACCAACATATCTTGAGTCTTCTGCCTCCGTGGGTGCTAGATACGCAACTGTTGACTCTCAACTACAATCAAATTCATGTGTTTCATCAAAACATCTACATCTCCTGCTAGAAGTTCTTTTTAATGCGAGATCAATCGAAAAGGTCCAAATGAGCTTTCAACTTTTCAACCAGGATATTTTGAGTCTTCAGCCTCCGTGGGTTCTTGATCCACATCTGTTGACACTCTTAACTACCATCTAACTCATGACTTTCATCAAAACATCTACAACTTGGGCTACATGTACTTTTGAACGAAGATCAACATAAAATGTAGAAATGAACTTTCAACTTTGAAACCAACATATCTTGAGTCTTCGCCTCCGTGGGTGCTAGATACACAATTGTTGACTCTCTCAATCGCAATCAAATTCATGTGTTTCATCAAAACATCTACATCTCCGGCTAGAAGTTCTTTTTAATGCGGATCAATCGAAAAGGTCCAAATGAGCTTTCAACTTTTCAACCAAGATATCTTGAGTCTTCACCTCCGTGGGTTCTTGATCCGCATCTGTTGACACTCTTAACTACCATCTAACTCATGAGTTTCATCAAAACATCTACAACTTGGGCTACATGTACTATTGAACGAAGATCAACGTAAAAGGTAGAAATGAACTTTCAACTTTTAAACCAACATATCTTGAGTCTTACGCCTCCGTGGGTGCTAGATACACAATCTGTTGACACATCTATGCAATCAAATTCATGTGTTTCATCAAAACATCTACATCTCCGGCTAGAAGTTCTTTTTAATGCGGATCAATCGAAAAGGTCCAAATGAGCTTTCAACTTTTCAACCAGGATATCTTGAGTCTTCACCTCCGTGGGTTCTTGATCCGCATCTGTTGACACTCTTAACTACCATCTAACTCATGAGTTTCATCAAAACATCTACAACTTGGGCTACATGTATAATTGAACGAAGATCAACAGAAAAGGTAGAAATGAACTTTCAACTTTTAAACCAACATATCTTGAGTCTTCTGCCTCCGTGGGTGCTAGATACACAACTTTTGACTCTCTCAATCGCAATCAAATTCATGTGTTTCATCAAAACATCTACATCTCCTGGGCTAGAAGTTCTTTTAATGCGGATCAATCGAAAAGGTCCAAATGAGCTTTCAACTTTTCAACCAGGATATTTTGAGTCTTCAGCCTCCGTGGGTTCTTGATCCGCATCTGTTGACACTCTTAACTACCATCTAACTCATGAGTTTCATCAAAACATCTACAACTTGGGCTACATGTACTATTGAACGAAGATCAACAGAAAAGGTAGAAATGAACTTTCAACTTTTAAACCAACATATCTTGAGTCTTCTGCCTCCGTGGGTGCTAGATACACAACTGTTGACTCTGTCAACTACAATCAAATTCATGTGTTTCATCAAAACATCTACATCTCCGGCTAGAAGTTCTTTTTAATGCAGATCAATCGAAAAGGTCCAAATGAGCTTTCAACTTTTCAACCAAGATATCTTGAGTCTTCAGCCTCCGTGGGTTCTTGATCCGCATCTGTTGACACTCTTAACTACCATCTAACTCATGAGTTTCATCAAAACATCTACAACTTGGGCTACATGTACTATTGAACGAAGATCAACAGAAAAGGTAGAAATGAACTTTCAACTTTTAAACCAACATATCTTGAGTCTTGTGCCTCCATGGGTGCTAGATACACAATCGTTGACTCTCTCAATCGCAATCAAATTCATGTGTTTCATCAAAACATCTACATCTCCGGCTAGAAGTTCTTTTTAATTCAGATCAATCGAAAAGGTCCAAATGAGCTTTCTACTTTTGTATCTAGATATCTTGAGTCTTCATCCTCCGTGGGTTCTTGATCCGCATCTGTTGACACTCTTAACTACCATCTAACTCATGAGTTTCATCAAAACATCTACAACTTGGGCTACATGTACTTTTGAACGAAGATCAACATAAAATGTAGAAATGAACTTTCAACTTTGAAACCAACATATCTTGAGTCTTTAGCCTCCGTGGGTGCTAGATACACAATCGTTGACTCTCACAATCGCAATCAAATTCATGTGTTTCATCAAAACATCTACATCTCCGCTAGAAGTTCTTCTTAACGAAGGTCAATCGAAAAGGTCCAAATGAGCTTTCTACTTTAAAACCAAGATATGTTGTGTCTTCACCTCCGTGGGTGCTTCATACACATATGTTGACTCTCTGCTACCATCTAACTCATGAGTTTCATCAAAACATCAACAACTTGGGCTACAAGTACTTTTGAACGAAGATCAACAGAAAAGGTACAAATGAGCTTTCTACTTTAAAACTAAGATATGTTGAGTCTTCAGCCTCCGTGGTATCTTGATACAAATCTATTGACTCTCTCAACTGCCATCTAACTCATGTGTTTCATCAAAACATCTACATCGTCGGCTAGAAGTTCTTTTAAACGAAGATCAATCGAAAAGGACCAAATGAGCTTTCAACTTTTCAACTAGGATATCTTGAGTCTTCAGCCTCCGTGGGTTCTTGATCCACATCTGTTGACACTCTTAACTACCATCTAACTCATGAGTTTCATCAAAACATCTACAACTTGGGCTACATGTACTTTTGAACGAAGATCAACTGAAAAGGTTCAAATGAACTTTCAACTTTTAAACCAACATATGTTGAGTCTTCTGCCTCCGTGGGTGCTAGATACACAATCTGTTGACTCACAACTGCAATCAAATTCATGTGTTTCATCAAAACATCTACATCTCCTACTAGAAGTTCTTTTTAATGCGGATCAATCGAAAAGGTCCAAATGAGCTTTCAACTTTTCAACCAAGATATCTTGAGTCTTCACCTCCGTGGGTTCTTGATCCGCATCTGTTGACACTCTTAACTACCATCTAACTCATGAGTTTCATCAAAACATCTACAACTTGGGCTACATGTACTATTGAACGAAGATCAACAGAAAAGGTAGAAATGAACTTTCAACTTTTAAACCAACATATCTTGAGTCTTCTGCCTCCGTGGGTGCTAGATACACAACTGTTGACTCTGTCAACTGCAATCAAATTCATGTGTTTCATCAAAACATCTACATGTCTGGCTAAAAGTTCTTTTTAATGCAGATTAATCGAAAAGGTCGAAATGAGCTTTCAACTTTTCAACCAGGACATCTTGAGTCTTCAGCCTCCGTGGGTTCTTGATCCGCATCTGTTGACACTCTTAACTACCATCTAACTCATGAGTTTCATCAAAACATCTACAACTTGGGCTACATGTACTTTTGAACGAAGATCAACAGAAAAGGTACAAATGAGCTTTCAACTTTTAAACCAACATATCTTGAGTCTTCTGCCTCCGTGGGTGCTAGATACACAATCGTTGACTCACAATCGCAATCAAATTCCTGTGTTTCATCAAAACATCTACATCTCCGGCTAGACGTTCTTCTTAACGAAGGTCAATCGAAAAGGTCCAAATGAGCTTTCAACTTTTAAACCATGATATGTTGAGTCCATAGCCTCCGTGGGTTCTTGATCCACATATGTTGACACTCTCTGCTACCATCTAACTCATGAGTTTCATCAAAACATCTACAACTTGGCTACAAGTACTTTAGAACGAAGATCAACAGAAAAGGTACAAATGAGCTTTCTACTTTAAAACTAAGATATGTTGAGTCTTCAACCTCCGTGGTATCTAGATACACATCTGTTGACTCTCTCAACTGCCATCTAACTCATGTGTTTCATCAAAACATCTACATCTCCGGTTAGAAGTTCTTTTAAACGAAGATCAATTGAAAAGGACCAAATGAGTTTTCAACTTTTCAACTAGCATATCTTGAGGCTTCAGCCTCCGTGGGTTCTTGATCCACATCTGTTGACACTCTTAACTACCATCTAACTCATGAGTTTCATCAAAACATCTACAACTTGGGCTACATGTACTTTTGAACGAAGATCAACAGAAAAGGTACAAATGAACTTTCAACTTTTAAACCAACATATCTTGAGTCTTCTGCCTCCGTGGGTGCTAGATACACAACTGTTGACTCGCAACCGCAATCAAATTCATGTGTTTCATCAAAACATCTACATCTCCGGCTAGAAGTTCTTTTTAATGCAGATCAATCGAAAAGGTCCAAATGAGCTTTCAACTTTTCAACCAGGATATCTTGAGTCTTCAGCCTCCGTGGGTTCTTGATCCGCATCTGTTGACACTCTTAACTACCATCTAACTCATGAGTTTCATCAAAACATCTACAACTTGGGCTACAAGTACTTTTGAACGAAGATCAACAGAAAAGGTACAAATGAGCTTTCTACTTTAAAACTAAGATATGTTGAGTCTTCAGCCTCCGTGGTATCTTGATACTCATCTGTTGACTCTCTCAACTGCCATCTAAGTCATGTGTTTCATCAAAATATCTACATCTCCGGCTAGAAGTTCTTTTAAACGAAGATCAATCGAAAAGGACCAAATGAGCTTTCAACTTTTCAACCAGGATATCTTGAGTCTTCAGCCTCCGTGGGTTCTTGATCCGCATCTGTTGACACTCTTAACTACCATCTAACTCATGAGTTTCATCAAAACATCTACAACTTGGGCTACATGTACTTTTGAACGAAGATCAACAGAAAAGGTAGAAATGAACTTTCAACTTTTAAACCAACATATCTTGAGTCTTGTGCCTCCTTGGGTGCTAGATACACAATCGTTGACTCGCAACTGCAATCAAATTCATGTGTTTCATCAAAACATCTACATCTCCGGCTAGAAGTTCTTTTTAATGCGTATCAATCGAAAAGGTCCAAATGAGCTTTCAACTTTTCAACCAGGATATTTTGAGTCTTCACCTCCGTGGGTTCTTGATCCGCATCTGTTGACACTCTTAACTACCATCTAACTCATGAGTTTCATCAAAACATCTACAACTTGGGCTACATGTACTAATGAACGAAGATCAATAAAAGGTAGAAATGAACTTTCAACTTTTAAACCAACATATCTTGAGTCTTTTGCCTCCGTGGGTGCTAGATACACAATCGTTGACTCTCAATCGCAATCAAATTCATGTGTTTCATCAAAACATCTACATCTCCTAGCTAGAAGTTCTTTTTAATGCGGATCAATCGAAAAGGTCCAAATGAGCTTTCAACTTTTCAACCAAGATATCTTGAGTCTTCACCTCCGTGGGTTCTTGATCCGCATCTGTTGACACTCTTAACTACCATCTAACTCATGAGTTTCATCAAAACATCTACAACTTGGGCTACATGTACTTTTGAACGAAGATCAACGTAAAAGGTAGAAATGAACTTTCAACTTTTAAACCAACATATCTTGAGTCTTCGCCTCCGTGGGTGCTAGATACACAATCGTTGACTCACAATCGCAATCAAATTCATGTGTTTCATCAAAACATCTACATCTCCGGCTAGAAGTTCTTCTTAACGAAGGTCAATCGAAAAGGACCAAATGAGCTTTCAACTTTTCGACCAGGATATCTTGAGTGTTCAGCCTCTGTGGGTTCTTGATCTGCATCTGTTGACACTCTTAACTACCATCTAACTCATGAGTTTCATCAAAATATCAACAACTTGGGCTACAAGTACTTTTGAACGAAGATCAACAGAAAAGGTACAAATGAGCTTTCTACTTTAAAACTAAGATATGTTGAGTCTTCAGCCTCCGTGGTATCTTGATACACATCTGTTGACTCTCTCAATCGCCATCTAACTCATGTGTTTCATCAAAACATCTACATCGTCGGCTAGAAGTTCTTTTAAACGAAGATCAATCGAAAAGGACCAAATGAGCTTTCAACTTTTCAACTAGGATATCTTGAGTCTTCACCTCCGTGGGTTCTTGATCCGCATCTGTTGACACTCTTAACTACCATCTAACTCATGAGTTTCATCAAAACATCTACAACTTGGGCTACATGTACTTTTGAACGAAGATCAACAAAAGGTAGAAATGAACTTTCAACTTTTAAACCAACATATCTTGAGTCTTCTCGCCTCCGTGGGTGCTAGATACACAATCGTTGACTCTCACAACTACAATCAAATTCATGTGTTTCATCAAAACATCTACATCTCCTGCTAGAAGTTCTTTTTAATGCAGATCAATCGAAAAGGTCCAAATGAGCTTTCAACTTTTCAACCAGGATATTTTGAGTCTTCAGCCTCCGTGGGTTCTTGATCCGCATCTGTTGACACTCTTAACTACCATCTAACTCATGAGTTTCATCAAAACATCTACAACTTGGGCTACATGTACTAATGAACGAAGATCAACAGAAAAGGTAGAAATGAACTTTCAACTTTTAAACCAACATATCTTGAGTCTTTTGCCTCCGTGGGTGCTAGATACACAACTGTTGACTCACAATCGCAATCAAATTCATGTGTTTCATCAAAACATCTACATCTCCGGCTAGAAGTTCTTTTTAATGCAGATCAATCGAAAAGGTCCAAATGAGCTTTCAACTTTTCAACCAGGATATCTTGAGTCTTCAGCCTCCGTGGGTTCTTGATCCGCATCTGTTGACACTCTTAACTACCATCTAACTCATGAGTTTCATCAAAACATCTACAACTTGGGCTACATGTACTATTGAACGAAGATCAACAGAAAAGGTAGAAATGAACTTTCAACTTTTAAACCAACATATCTTGAGTCTTGTGCCTCCATGGGTGCTAGATACACAACTGTTGACTCTGTCAACTGCAATCAAATTCATGTGTTTCATCAAAATATCTACATCTCCGGCTAGAAGTTCTTTTTAATGCAGATCAATCGAAAAGGTCCAAATGAGCTTTCAACTTTTCAACCAGGATATCTTGAGTCTTCAGCCTCCGTGGGTTCTTGATCCGCATCTGTTGACACTCTTAACTACCATCTAACTCATGAGTTTCATCAAAACATCTACAACTTGGGCTACAAGTACTTTTGAACGAAGATCAACAGAAAAGGTACAAATGAGCTTTCTACTTTAAAACTAAGATATGTTGAGTCTTCAGCCTCCGTGGTATCTTGATACTCATCTGTTGACTTTCTCAACTGCCATCTAACTCATGTGTTTCATCAAAACATCTACATCGTCGGCTAGAAGTTCTTTTAAACGAAGATCAATCGAAAAGGACCAAATGAGCTTTCAACTTTTCAACCAGGATATCTTGAGTCTTCAGCCTCCGTGGGTTCTTGATCCGCATCTGTTGACACTCTTAACTACCATCTAACTCATGAGTTTCATCAAAACATCTACAACTTGGGCTACATGTACTTTTGAACGAAGATCAACAGAAAAGGTAGAAATGAACTTTCAACTTTTAAACCAACATATCTTGAGTCTTCTCGCCTCCGTGGGTGCTAGATACACAATCGTTGACTCTCAATCGCAATCAAATTCATGTGTTTCATCAAAACATCTACATCTCCGGCTAGAAGTTCTTTTTAATGCAGATCAATCGAAAAGGTCCAAATGAGCTTTCAACTTTTCAACCAGGATATTTTGAGTCTTCAGCCTCCGTGGGTTCTTGATCCGCATCTGTTGACACTCTTAACTACCATCTAACTCATGAGTTTCATCAAAACATCTACAACTTGGGCTACAAGTACTTTTGAACGAAGATCAACAGAAAAGGTAGAAATGAACTTTCAACTTTTAAACCAACATATCTTGAGTCTTCTGCCTCCGTGGGTGCTAGATACACAACTGTTGACTCTGTCAACTGCAATCAAATTCATGTGTTTCATCAAAACATCTACATCTCCGGCTAGAAGTTCTTTTTAATGCAGATCAATCGAAAAGGTCCAAATGAGCTTTCAACTTTTCAATCACGATATCTTGAGTCTTCAGCCTCCGTGGGTTCTTGATCCGCATCTGTTGACACTCTTAACTACCATCTAACTCATGAGTTTCATCAAAACATCTACAACTTGGGCTACATGTACTATTGAACGAAGATCAACAGAAAAGGTAGAAATGAACTTTCAACTTTTAAACCAACATATCTTGAGTCTTCTGCCTCCGTGGGTGCTAGATACACAACTGTTGACTCTGTCAACTGCAATCAAATTCATGTGTTACATCAATACATCTTCATCTAATGCTAGTAGTACTTTTTAATGAAGATAAATCGAAAAGGTCCAAATGAGCTTTCAACTTTTCAACCAGGATATCTTGAGTCTTCAGCCTCCGTGGGTTCTTGATCCGCATCTGTTGACACTCTTAACTACCATCTAACTCATGAGTTTCATCAAAACATCTACAACTTGGGCTACATGTACTTTTGAACGAAGATCAACAGAAAAGGTACAAATGAGCTTTCAACTTTTAAACCAACATATCTTGAGTCTTCTGCCTCCGTGGGTGCTAGATACACAACTGTTGACTCTGTCAACTGCAATCAAATTCATGTGTTTCATCAAAACATCTACATCTCCAGCTAGAAGTTCTTCTTAGCGAAGGTCAATCGAAAAGGTCCAAATGAGCTTTCTACTTTAAAACCAAGATATGTTGAGTCTTCAGCCTCCGTGGGTGCTTCATACAAATCTGTTGACACTCTTAACTACAATCTAACTCATGAGTTTCATCGAAACATCTACAACTTGGGCTACAAGTACTTTTGAACGAAGATCAATAGAAAAGGTACAAATGAGCTTTCAAATTTTAAACCATGATATGTTGAGTCTTCAGCCTCCGTGGTATCTTGATACACATCTGTTGACTCTCTCAACTGCCATCTAACTCATGTGTTTCATCAAAACATCTACATCGTCGGCTAGAAGTTCTTTTAAACGAAGATCAATCGAAAAGAAACAAATGAGCTTTCAACTTTGCAACTTGGATATCTTGAGTCTTCAGCCTCCGTGGGTTCTTGATCCACATCTGTTGACACTCTTAACTACCATCTAACTCATGAGTTTCATCAAAACATCTACAACTTGGGCTACATGTACTTTTGAACGAAGATCAACAAAAAAGGTACAAATGAACTTTCAACTTTTAAACCAACATATCTTGAGTCTTCTACCTCCGTGGGTGCTAGATACACAATCTGTTGACTCTGTCAACTGCAATCAAATTCATGTGTTTCATCAAAACATCTACATCTCCGGCTAGAAGTTCTTTTTAATGCAGATCAATCGAAAAGGTCCAAATGAGCTTTCAACTTTTCAACCAGGATATCTTGAGTCTTCAGCCTCCGTGGGTTCTTGATCCGCATCTGTTGACACTCTTAACAACCATCTAACTCATGAGTTTCATCAAAACATCAACAACTTGGGCTACAAGTACTTTTGAACGAAGATCAACAGAAAAGGTACAAATGAGCTTTCTACTTTAAAACTAAGATATGTTGAGTCTTCAGCCTCCGTGGTATCTTGATACTCATCTGTTGACTTTCTCAACTGCCATCTAACTCATGTGTTTCATCAAAACATCTACATCGTCGGCTAGAAGTTCTTTTAAACGAAGATCAATCGAAAAGGACCAAATGAGCTTTCAACTTTTCAACTAGGATATCTTGAGTCTTCAGCCTCCGTGGGTTCTTGATCCGCATCTGTTGACACTCTTAACTACAATCTAACTCATGAGTTTCATCAAAACATCTACTACTTGGGCTAGATGTACTTTTGAACGTAGATCAACAGAAAATGTAGAAATGAACTTTCAACTTTTAAACCAACATATCTTGAGTCTTCGCCTCCGTGGGTGCTAGATACACAATCGTTGACTCTGTCAATCGCAATCAAATTCATGTGTTTCATCAAAACATCTACATCTCCGGCTAGAAGTTCTTTTTAATGCGGATCAATCGAAAAGGTCCAAATGAGCTTTCAACTTTTCAACCAGGATATCTTGAGTCTTCAGCCTCCGTGGGTTCTTGATCCGCATCTGTTGACACTCTTAACTACCATCTAACTCATGACTTTCATCAAAACATCTACAACTTGGGCTACATGTACTTTTGATCGAAGATCAACATAAAATGTAGAAATGAACTTTCAACTTTGAAACCAACATATCTTGAGTCTTGTGCCTCCATGGGTGCTAGATACACAACTGTTGACTCACAATCGCAATCAAATTCATGTGTTTCATCAAAACATCTACATCTCCGGCTAGAAGTTCTTTTTAATGCGGATCAATCGAAAAGGTCCAAATGAGCTTTCAACTTTTCAACCAAGATATCTTGAGTCTTCACCTCTCCGTGGGTTCTTGATCCGCATCTGTTGACACTCTTAACTACCATCTAACTCATGAGTTTCATCAAAACATCTACAACTTGGGCTACATGTACTATTGAACGAAGATCAACAGAAAAGGTAGAAATGAACTTTCAACTTTTAAACCAACATATCTTGAGTCTTCTGCCTCCGTGGGTGCTAGATACGCAACTGTTGACTCTCAATCGCAATCAAATTCATGTGTTTCATCAAAACATCTACATCTCGGCTAGAAGTTCTTTTTAATGCAGATCAATCGAAAAGGTCCAAATGAGCTTTCAACTTTTCAACCAGGATATCTTGAGTCTTCAGCCTTCGTGGGTTCTTGATCCGCATCTGTTGACACTCTTAACTACCATCTAACTCATGAGTTTCATCAAAACATCTACAACTTGGGCTACATGTACTTTTGAACGAAGATCAACAGAAAAGGTACAAATGAGCTTTCAACTTTTAAACCAACATATCTTGAGTCTTCTGCCTCCGTGGGTGCTAGATACACAACTGTTGACTCTGTCAACTGCAATCAAATTCCTGTGTTTCATCAAAACATCTACATCTCCGGCTAGAAGTTCTTCTTAACGAAGGTCAATCGAAAAGGTCCAAATGAGCTTTCAACTTTTAAACCATGATATCTTGAGTCTTCAGCCTCCGTGGGTGCTTCATACACATATGTTGACTCTCTCTGCTACCATCTAACTCATGAGTTTCATCAAAACATCTACAACTTGGGCTACAAGTACTTTTGAATGAAGATCAACAGAAAAGGTACAAATGAGCTTTCTACTTGAAAACTAAGATATGTTGATTCTTCAGCCTCCGTGGTATCTTGATACACATCTGTTGACTCTATCAACTGCCATCTAACTCATGTGTTTCATCAAAACATCTACATCGTCGGCTAGAAGTTCTTTTAAACGAAGATCAATCGAAAAGGACCAAATGAGCTTTCAACTTTTCAACTAGGATATCTTGAGTCTTCAGCCTCCGTGGGTTCTTGATCCGCATCTGTTGACACTCTTAACTACCATCTAACTCATGAGTTTCATCAAAACATCTACAACTTGGGCTACATGTACTTTTGAACGAAGATCAACAGAAAAGGTAGAAATGAACTTTCAACTTTTAAACCAACATATCTTGAGTCTTCTGCCTCCGTGGGTGCTAGATACACAATCTGTTGACTCCAATCGCAATCAAATTCATGTGTTTCATCAAAACATCTACATCTCCGGCTAGAAGTTCTTTTTAATGCAGATCAATCGAAAAGGTACAAATGAGCTTTCAACTTTTCAACCACGATATCTTGAGTCTTCAGCCTCCGTGGGTTCTTGATCCGCATCTGTTGACACTCTTAACTACCATCTAACTCATGAGTTTCATCAAAACATCTACAACTTGGGCTACAAGTACTTTTGAACGAAGATCAACAGAAAAGGTACAAATGAGCTTTCAACTTTAAAACCAAGATATGTTGAGTCTTCAGCCCCCGTGGTATCTTGATACACATCTGTTGACTTTCTCAACTGCCATCTAACTAATGTGTTTCATCAAAACATCTACATCTCCGGCTAGAACTTCTTTTAACGAAGATCAATCGAAAAGGCCCAAATGAGCTTTCAACTTTTCAACCAAGATATCATCATTCTTCAGCCTCCGTGGGTTCCTGATCCACATCTGTTGACACTCTTAACTACCATCTAACTCATGAGTTTCATCAAAACATCTACAACTTGGGCTACATGTACTTTTGAACGAAGATCAACAGAAAGGTAGAAATGAACTTTCAACTTTTAAACCAACATATCTTGGGTCTTCTGCCTCCGTGGGTGCTAGATACACAATCGTTGACTCACAATCGCAATCAAATTCATGTGTTTCATCAAAACATCTACATCTCCTGGCTAGAAGTTCTTTTTAATGCGGATCAATCGAAAAGGTCCAAATGAGCTTTCAACTTTTCAACCAGGATATCTTGAGTCTTCACCTCCGTGGGTTCTTGATCCGCATCTGTTGACACTCTTAACTACCATCTAACTCATGAGTTTCATCAAAACATCTACAACTTGGGCTACATGTACTTTTGAACGAAGATCAACGTAAAAGGTAGAAATGAACTTTCAACTTTTAAACCAACATATCTTGAGTCTTTTGCCTCCGTGGGTGCTAGATACACAATCTGTTGACTCACAACTGCAATCAAATTCATGTGTTTCATCAAAACATCTACATCTCCGCTAGAAGTTCTTTTTAATGCGGATCAATCGAAAAGGTCCAAATGAGCTTTCAACTTTTCAACCAAGATATCTTGAGTCTTCACCTCCGTGGGTTCTTGATCCGCATCTGTTGACACTCTTAACTACCATCTAACTCATGAGTTTCATCAAAACATCTACAACTTGGGCTACATGTACTATTGAACGAAGATCAAAAAAGGTAGAAATGAACTTTCAACTTTTAAACCAACATATCTTGAGTCTTTTGCCTCCGTGGGTGCTAGATACACAATCGTTGACTCACAATCGCAATCAAATTCATGTGTTTCATCAAAACATCTACATCTCCGGCTAGAAGTTCTTTTTAATGCGGTATCAATCGAAAAGGTCCAAATGAGCTTTCAACTTTTCAACCAAGATATCTTGAGTCTTCACCTCCGTGGGTTCTTGATCCGCATCTGTTGACACTCTTAACTACCATCTAACTCATGAGTTTCATCAAAACATCTACAACTTGGGCTACATGTACTATTGAACGAAGATCAACAGAAAAGGTAGAAATGAACTTTCAACTTTTAAACCAACATATCTTGAGTCTTCTGCCTCCGTGGGTGCTAGATACACAATCGTTGACTCACAATCGCAATCAAATTCATGTGTTTCATCAAAACATCTACATCTCAGGCTAGAAGTTCTTTTTAATGCAGATCCATCGAAAAGGTCCAAATGAGCGTTCAACTTTTCAACCAAGATATCTTGAGTCTTCAGCCTCCGTGGGTTCTTGATCCGCATCTGTTGACACTCTTAACTACCATCTAACTCATGAGTTTCATCAAAACATCTACAACTTGGGCTACATGTACTTTTGAACGAAGATCAACAGAAAAGGTACAAATGAGCTTTCAACTTTTAAACCAACATATCTTGAGTCTTCTGCCTCCGTGGGTGCTAGATACACAATTGTTGACTCGCAATCGCAATCAAATTCATGTGTTTCATCAAAACATCTACATCTCCGGCTAGAAGTTCTTCTTAACGAAGGTCAATCGAAAAGGTCCAAATGAGCTTTCTACTTTAAAACCAAGATATGTTGTGTCTTCAGCCTCCGTGGGTGCTTCATACACATATGTTGACTCTCTCTGCTACCATCTAACTCATGAGTTTCATCAAAACATCAACAACTTGGGCTACAAGTACTTTTGAACGAAGATCAACAGAAAAGGTACAAATGAGCTTTCTACTTTAAAACTAAGATATGTTGAGTCTTCAGCCTCCGTGGTATCTTGATACACATCTGTTGACTCTCTCAACTGCCATCTAACTCATGTGTTTCATCAAAACATCTACATCGTCGGCTAGAAGTTCTTTTAAACGAAGATCAATCGAAAAGGACCAAATGAGCTTTCAACTTTTCAACTAGGATATCTTGAGTCTTCAGCCTCCTTGGGTTCTTGATCCACATCTGTTGACACTCTTAACTACCATCTAACTCATGAGTTTCATCAAAACATCTACAACTTGGGCTACATGTACTTTTGAACGAAGATCAACAGAAAAGGTAGAAATGAACTTTCAACTTTTAAACCAACATATCTTGAGTCTTCTGCCTCCGTGGGTGCTAGATACACAACTGTTGACTCACAATCGCAATCAAATTCATGTGTTTCTTCAAAACATCTATATCTCCGGCTAGAAGTTCTTTTTAACGCAGATTAATCGAAAAGGTCCAAATGAGCTTTCAACTTTTCAACCAGGATATCTTGAGTCTTCAGCCTCCTTGGGTTCTTGATCCGCATCTGTTGACACTCTTAACTACCATCTAACTCATGAGTTTCATCAAAACATCTACAACTTGGGCTACAAGTACTTTTGAACGAAGATCAACAAAAAGGTACAAATGAGCTTTCAACTTTTAAACCAACATATCCTTGAGTCTTCTGCCTCCGTGGGTGCTAGATACACAACTGTTGACTCTGTCAACTGCAATCAAATTCAAGTGTTTCATCAAAACATCTACATCTCCGGCTAGAAGTTCTTCTTAACGAAGGTCAATCGAAAAGGTCTAAAGGAGCTTTCTCCTTTAAAACCAAGATATGTTGAGTCTTCAACCTCCGTGGGTGCTTCATACACATATGTTGACTCTGTCTGCTACCATCTAACTCATGAGTTTCATCAAAAGATCTACAACTTGGGCTACAATTTCTTTTGTACCAACATCAACAGAAAAGGTACAATTGAGCTTTCAACTTTTAAACCAACATATGTTGAGTCTTCAGCCTCCGTGGTATCTTGATACTCATCTGTTGACTTTCTCAACTGCCATCTAACTCATGTGTTTCATCAAAACATCTACATCGTCGGCTAGAAGTTCTTTTAAACGAAGATCAATCGAAAAGGACCAAATGAGCTTTCAACTTTTCAACTAGGATATCTTGAGTCTTGACCTCCGTGGGTTCTTGATCCGCATCTGTTGACACTCTTAACTACCATCTAACTCATGAGTTTCATCAAAACATCTACAACTTGGGCTACATGTACTTTTGAACGAAGATCAACAGAAAAGGTAGAAATGAACTTTCAACTTTTAAACCAACATATCTTGAGTCTTCTGCCTCCGTGGGTGCTAGATACACAATCGTTGACTCACAATCGCAATCAAATTCATGTGTTTCATCAAAACATCTACATCTCCGGCTAGAAGTTCTTTTTAATGCGAGATCAATCGAAAAGGTCCAAATGAGCTTTCAACTTTTCAACCAGGATATTTTGAGTCTTCACCTCCGTGGGTTCTTGATCCGCATCTGTTGACACTCTGAACTACCATCTAACTCATGAGTTTCATCAAAACATCTACAACTTGGGCTACATGTACTATTGAACGAAGATCAACAGAAATCGTAGAAATGAACTGTAGACTATTAAACAAACATATCTTGAGTCTTTTGCCTCCGTGGGTGCTAGATACACAATCGTTGACTCACAATCGCAATCAAATTCATGTGTTTCATCAAAACATCTACATCTCCGCTAGAAGTTCTTTTTAATGCGGATCAATCGAAAAGGTCCAAATGAGCTTTCAACTTTTCAACCAAGATATCTTGAGTCTTCATCCTGCGTGGGTTCTTGATCCGCATCTGTTGACACTCTTAACTACCATCTAACTCATGAGTTTCATCAAAACATCTACAACTTGGGCTACATGTACTATTGAACGAAGATCAACAGAAAAGGTAGAAATGAACTTTCAACTTTTAAACCAACATATCTTGAGTCTTCTGCCTCCGTGGGTGCTAGATACACAACTGTTGACTCACAATCGCAATCAAATTCATGTGTTTCATCAAAACATCTACATCTCAGGCTAGAAGTTCTTTTTAATGCAGATCCATCGAAAAGGTCCAAATGAGCGTTCAACTTTTCAACCAAGATATCTTGAGTCTTCAGCCTCCGTGGGTTCTTGATCCGCATCTGTTGACACTCTTAACTACCATCTAACTCATGAGTTTCATCAAAACATCTACAACTTGGGCTACATGTACTTTTGAACGAAGATCAACAGAAAAGGTACAAATGAGCTTTCAACTTTTAAACCAACATATCTTGAGTCTTCTGCCTCCGTGGGTGCTAGATACACAACTGTTGACTCTGTCAACTGCAATCAAATTCCTGTGTTTCATCAAAACATCTACATCTCCGGCTAGAAGTTCTTCTTAACGAAGGTCAATCGAAAAGGTCCAAATGAGCTTTCTACTTTAAAACCAAGATATGTTGTGTCTTCAGCCTCCGTGGGTGCTTCATACACATATGTTGACTCTCTCTGCTACCATCTAACTCATGAGTTTCATCAAAACATCAACAACTTGGGCTACAAGTACTTTTGAACGAAGATCAACAGAAAAGGTACAAATGAGCTTTCTACTTTAAAACTAAGATATGTTGAGTCTTCAGCCTCCGTGGTATCTTGATACACATCTGTTGACTCTCTCAACTGCCATCTAACTCATGTGTTTCATCAAAACATCTACATCGTCGGCTAGAAGTTCTTTTAAACGAAGATCAATCGAAAAGGACCAAATGAGCTTTCAACTTTTCAACTAGGATATCTTGAGTCTTCAGCCTCCGTGGGTTCTTGATCCACATCTGTTGACACTCTTAACTACCATCTAACTCATGAGTTTCATCAAAACATCTACAACTTGGGCTACATGTACTTTTGAACGAAGATCAACAGAAAAGGTAGAAATGAACTTTCAACTTTTAAACCAACATATCTTGAGTCTTCTGCCTCCGTGGGTGCTAGATACACAATTGTTGACTCACAATCGCAATCAAATTCATGTGTTTCATCAAAACATCTACATCTCCGGCTAGAAGTTCTTTTTAATGCAGATCAATCGAAAAGGTCCAAATGAGCTTTCAACTTTTCAACCAGGATATTTTGAGTCTTCAGCCTCCGTGGGTTCTTGATCCGCATCTGTTGACACTCTTAACTACCATCTAACTCATGAGTTTCATCAAAACATCTACAACTTGGGCTACATGTACTATTGAACGAAGATCAACAGAAAAGGTAGAAATGAACTTTCAACTTTTAAACCAACATATCTTGAGTCTTCTGCCTCCGTGGGTGCTAGATACACAATTGTTGACTCTGTCAACTACAATCAAATTCATGTGTTTCATCAAAACATCTACATCTCCGCCTAGAAGTTCTTTTTAATGCAGATCAATCGAAAAGGTCCAAATGAGCTTTCAACTTTTCAACCAGGATATTTTGAGTCTTCAGCCTCCGTGGGTTCTTGATCCGCATCTGTTGACACTCTTAACTACCATCTAACTCATGAGTTTCATCAAAACATCTACAACTTGGGCTACATGTACTATTGAACGAAGATCAACAGAAAAGGTAGAAATGAACTTTCAACTTTTAAACCAACATATCTTGAGTCTTCTGCCTCCGTGGGTGCTAGATACGCAACTGTTGACTCTGCAACTGCAATCAAATTCATGTGTTTCATCAAAACATCTACATCTCCGGCTAGAAGTTCTTTTTAATGCAGATCAATCGAAAAGGTCCAAATGAGCTTTCAACTTTTCAACCAGGATATGTTGAGTCTTCAGCCTTCGTGGGTTCTTGATCCGCATCTGTTGACACTCTTAACTACCATCTAACTCATGAGTTTCATCAAAACATCTACAACTTGGGCTACATGTACTTTTGAACGAAGATCAACAGAAAAGGTACAAATGAGCTTTCAACTTTTAAACCAACATATCTTGGGTCTTCTGCCTCCGTGGTAGCTAGATACACAATCGTTGACTCACAACCGCAATCAAATTCCTGTGTTTCATCAAAACATCTACATCTCCGGCTAGAAGTTCTTTTTAACGAAGATCAATCGAAAAGGACCAAATGAGCCTTCAACTTTAAAACCAAGATATGTTGTGTCTTCAGCCTCCATGGGTGTCTGATACACATATGTTGACTCTCTTATTTACCATCTAACTCATGAGTTTCATCAAAACATCTACAACTTGGGCTACAAGTACTTTTGAACGAAGATCAACAGAAAAGGTACAAATGAGCTTTCTACTTTAAAACTAAGATATGTTGAGTCTTCAGCCTCCGTGGTATCTTGATACACATCTGTTGACTCTCTCAACTGCCATCTAACTCATGTGTTTCATCAAAACATCTACATCGTCGGCTAGAAGTTCTTTTAAACGAAGATCAATCGAAAAGGACCAAATGAGCTTTCAACTTTTCAACTAGGATATCTTGAGTCTTCAGCCTCCGTGGGTTCTTGATCCACATCTGTTGACACTCTTAACTACCATCTAACTCATGAGTTTCATCAAAACATCTACAACTTGGGCTACATGTACTTTTGAACGAAGATCAACAGAAAAGGTAGAAATGAACTTTCAACTTTTAAACCAACATATCTTGAGTCTTCTGCCTCCGTGGGTGCTAGATACACAACTGTTGACTCTGTCAACTGCAATCAAATTCATGTGTTTCATCAAAACATCTACATCTCCAGCTAGAAGTTCTTTTTAATGCAGATCAATCGAAAAGGTCCAAATGAGCTTTCAACTTTTCAACCAGGATATTTTGAGTCTTCAGCCTCCGTGGGTTCTTGATCCGCATCTGTTGACACTCTTAACTACCATCTAACTCATGAGTTTCATCAAAACATCTACAACTTGGGCTACATGTACTATTGAACGAAGATCAACAGAAAAGGTAGAAATGAACTTTCAACTTTTAAACCAACATATCTTGAGTCTTACGCCTCCGTGGGTGCTAGATACACAATCGTTGACTCACAACTACAATCAAATTCATGTGTTTCATCAAAACATCTACATCTCCGCCTAGAAGTTCTTTTTAATGCAGATCAATCGAAAAGGTCCAAATGAGCTTTCAACTTTTCAACCAGGATATTTTGAGTCTTCAGCCTCCGTGGGTTCTTGATCCGCATCTGTTGACACTCTTAACTACCATCTAACTCATGAGTTTCATCAAAACATCTACAACTTGGGCTACATGTACTATTGAACGAAGATCAATTAAAAGGTAGAAATGAACTTTCAACTTTTAAACCAACATATCTTGAGTCTTCTCGCCTCCGTGGGTGCTAGATACACAATCGTTGACTCACAATCGCAATCAAATTCATGTGTTTCATCAAAACATCTACATCTCCGGCTAGAAGTTCTTTTTAATGCGGATCAATCGAAAAGGTCCAAATGAGCTTTCAACTTTTCAACCAGGATATCTTGAGTCTTCACCTCCGTGGGTTCTTGATCCGCATCTGTTGACACTCTTAACTACAATCTAACTCATGAGTTTCATCAAAACATCTACAACTTGGGCTACATGTACTTTTGAACGAAGATCGACTGAAAAGGTACAAATGAGCTTTCAACTTTTAAACCAACATATCTTGAGTCTTCTGCCTCCGTGGGTGCTAGATACACAATCGTTGACTCACAATCGCAATCAAATTCATGTGTTTCATCAAAACATCTACATCTCCTGGCTAGAAGTTCTTCTTAACGAAGGTCAATCGAAAAGGTCCAAATGAGCTTTCAACTTTAAAACCAAGATATGTTGTGTCTTCAGCCTCCGTGGGTGCTTCATACACATTTGTTGACACTCTGAAGTACCATCTAACTCATGAGTTTCATCAAAACATCAACAACTTGGGCCACAAGTTCTTTTGATCGAAGATCAACAGAAAAGGTACAAATGAGCATTCCACTTCAAAACCAAGTTATGTTGAGTCTTCACCTCCGTGGTATCTTGATACACATCTGTTGACTCTCTCAACTGCCATCTAACTCATGTGTTTCATCAAAACATCTACATCGTCGGCTAGAAGTTCTTTTAAACGAAGATCAATCGAAAAGGACCAAATGAGCTTTCAACTTTTCAACTAGGATATCTTGAGTCTTCAGCCTCCGTGGGTTCTTGATCCACATCTGTTGACACTCTTAACTACCATCTAACTCATGAGTTTCATCAAAACATCTACAACTTGGGCTACATGTACTTTTGAACGAAGATCAACAGAAAAGGTAGAAATGAACTTTCAACTTTTAAACCAACATATCTTGAGTCTTCTGCCTCCGTGGGTGCTAGATACACAATCATGACACTCACAATCGCAATCAAATTCATGTGTTTCATCAAAACATCTACATCTCCGCTAGAAGTTCTTTTTAATGCGATCAATCGAAAAGGTCCAAATGAGCTTTCAACTTTTCAACCAGGATATCTTGAGTCTTCAGCCTCCGTGGGTTCTTGATCCACATCTGTTGACACTCTTAACTACCATCTAACTCATGAGTTTCATCAAAACATCTACAACTTGGGCTACAAGTACTTTGGAACGAAGATCAACAGAAAAGGTACAAATGAGCTTTCAAGTTTTCAACCAACATATCCTGAGTCTTCTGCCTCCGTGGGTGCTTGATACACAATCGTTGACTCTCACAATCGCAATCAAATTCATGTGTTTCATCAAAACATCTACATCTCCGGCTAGAAGTTCTTTTTAACGAAGATCAATCGAAAAGGTCCAAATGAGCTTTCAACTTTAAAACTAAGATATGTTGAGTCTTCAGCCTCCGTGGTAGCTTGATACACATCTATTGACTCTCTCAACTGCCATCTAACTCATGTGTTTCATCAAAACATCTACATCGTCGGCTAGAAGTTCTTTTAAACGAAGATCAATCGAAAAGGACCAAATGAGCTTTCAACTTTTCAACTAGGATATCTTGAGTCTTCAGCCTCCGTGGGTTCTTGATCCACATCTGTTGACACTCTTAACTACCATCTAACTCATGAGTTTCATCAAAACATCTACAACTTGGGCTACATGTACTTTTGAACGAAGATCAACAGAAAAGGTAGAAATGAACTTTCAACTTTTAAACCAACATATCTTGAGTCTTCTGCCTCCGTGGGTGCTAGATACACAACTGTTGACTCTGCAACTGCAATCAAATTCATGTGTTTCATCAAAACATCTACATCTCCGGCTAGAAGTTCTTTTTAATGCAGATCAATCGAAAAGGTCCAAATGAGCTTTCAACTTTTCAACCAGGATATCTTGAGTCTTCAGCCTCCGTGGGTTCTTGATCCGCATCTGTTGACACTCTTAACTACCATCTAACTCATGAGTTTCATCAAAACATCTACAACTTGGGCTACAAGTACTTTTGAACGAAGATCAACAGAAAAGGTACAAATGAGCTTTCAACTTTTAAACCAACATATCTTGAGTCTTCTGCCTCCGTGGGTGCTAGATACACAACTGTTGACTCTGTCAACTGCAATCAAATTCATGTGTTTCATCAAAACATCTACATCTCCGGCTAGAAGTTCTTTTTAACGAAGATCAATCGAAAAGGTCCAAATGAGCTTTCAACTTTAAAACCAAGATATGTTGAGTCTTCAGCCTCCGTGGGTGGTTGATACACATATGTTGACTCTCTAACTACCATCTAACTCATGAGTTTCATCAAAACATCTACAACTTGGGCTACAAGTACTTTTGAACGAAGATCAACAGAAAAGGTACAAATGAGCTTTCTACTTTAAAACTAAGATATGTTGAGTCTTCAGCCTCCGTGGTATCTTGATACACATCTGTTGACTCTCTCAACTGCCACCTAACTCATGTGTTTCATCAAAACATCTACATCGTCGGCTAGAAGTTCTTTTAAACGAAGATCAATCGAAAAGGACCAAATGAGCTTTCAACTTTTCAACCAACATATCTTGAGTCTTTAGCCTCCGTGGGTTCTTGATCCACATCTGTTGACACTCTTAACTACCATCTAACTCATGAGTTTCATCAAAACATCTACAACTTGGGCTACATGTACTTTGGAACGAAGATCAACTTAACAGGTTCAAATGAACTTTCAACTTTTAAACCAACATATTTTGAGTCTTCTGCCTCCGTGGGTGCTAGATACACAACTGTTGACACTCTCAATCGCAATCAAATTCATGTGTTTCATCAAAACATCTACATCTCCGGCTAGAAGTTCTTTTTAATGAAGATCAATCGAAAAGGTCCAAATGAGCTTTCAACTTTTCAACCAGGATATCTTGAGTCTTCAGCCTCCGTGGGTTCTTGATCCACATCTGTTGACACTCTTAACTACCATCTAACTCATGAGTTTCATCAAAACATCTACAACTTGGGCTACATGTACTTTTGAACGAAGATCAACAGAAAAGGTACAAATGAACTTTCAACTTTTAAACCAACATATCTTGAGTCTTTAGCCTCCGTGGGTGCTAGATACACAACTGTTGACACTGTCAACTGCAATCAAATTCATGTGTTTCATCAAAACATCTACATCGTCGGCTAGAAGTTCTTTTAAACGAAGATCAATCGAAAAGGACCAAATGAGCTTTCAACTTTTCAACTAGGATATCTTGAGCCTTCAGGCTCCGTGGGTTCTTGATCCACATCTGTTGACACTCTTAACTACCATCTAACTCATGAGTTTCATCAAAACATCTACAACTTGGGCTACATGTACTTTTGAACGAAGATCAACAGAAAAGGTCCAAATGAGCTTTCAACTTTAAAACTAAGATATGTTGAGTCTTCAGCCTCCGTGGTAGCTTGATACACATCTGTTGACTCTCTCAACTGCCATCTAACTCATGTGTTTCATCAAAACATCTACATCGTCGGCTAGAAGTTCTTTTAAGCGAAGATCAATCGAAAAGGACCAAATGAGCTTTCAACTTTTCAACTAGGATATCTTGAGTCTTGACCTCCGTTGGTTCTTGATCCACATCTGTTGACACTCTTAACTACCATCTAACTCATGAGTTTCATCAAAACATCTACAACTTGGGCTACATGTACTTTTGAACGAAGATCAACAGAAAAGGTAGAAATGAACTTTCAACTTTTAAACCAACATATCTTGAGTCTTCTCGCTCCGTGGGTGCTAGATACACAATTGTTGACTCACAATCGCAATCAAATTCATGTGTTTCATCAAAACATATATATCTCCTGCTATAAGTTCTTTTTAATGCAGATCAATCGAAAAGGTCCAAATGAGCTTTCAAATTTTCAACCAGGATATTTTGAGTCTTCAGCCTCCGTGGGTTCTTGATCCGCATCTGTTGACACTCTTAACTACCATCTAACTCATGAGTTTCATCAAAACATCTACAACTTGGGCTACATGTACTATTGAACGAAGATCAACAGAAAAGGTAGAAATGAACTTTCAACTTTTAAACCAACATATCTTGAGTCTTCTCGCCTCCGTGGGTGCTAGATACACAATCGTTGACTCACAATCGCAATCAAATTCATGTGTTTCATCAAAACATCTACATCTCCTGGCTAGAAGTTCTTTTTAATGCGGATCAATCGAAATGGTCCAAATGAGCTTTCAACTTTTCAACCAGGATATCTTGGGTCTTCAGCCTCAGTGGGTTCTTGATCCGCATCTGTTGACACTCTTAACTACCATCTAACTCATGAGTTTCATCAAAACATCTACAACTTGGGCTACATGTACTTTTGAACGAAGATCAACAGAAAAGGTAGAAATGAACTTTCAACTTTTAAACCAACATAACTTGAGTCTTCTGCCTCCGAGGGTGCTAGATACACAATCGTTGACTCACAATCGCAATCAAATTCATGTGTTTCATCAAAACATCTACATCTCCGGCTAGAAGTTCTTCTTAACGAAGATCAATCGAAAAGGTCCAAATGAGCTTTCAACTTGAAAACCAAGATATGTTGAGTCTTCAGCCTCCTAGGGTGCTTGATACACATCTGTTGACTCTCTCTACTGCCATCTAACTCATGTGTTTCATCAAAACTTCTACAACTTGGGCTGCAAGTTCTTTTGAACGAAGATCAACAGAAAAGGTACAAATGAGCTTTCAACTTTAAAACTAAGATATGTTGATTCTTCACTCCGTGGTATCTTGATACACATCTGTTGACTCTCTCAATCGCCATCTAACTCATGTGTTTCATCAAAACATCTACATCGTCGGCTAGAAGTTCTTTTAAACGAAGATCAATCGAAAAGGACCAAATGAGCTTTCAACTTTTCAACTAGGATATCTTGAGTCTTCACCTCCGTGGGTTCTTGATCCACATCTGTTGACACTCTTAACTACCATCTAACTCATGAGTTTCATCAAAACATCTACAACTTGGGCTACATGTACTTTTGAACGAAGATCAATAAAAGGTAGAAATGAACTTTCAACTTTTAAACCAACATATCTTGAGTCTTCTCGCTCCGTGGGTGCTAGATACACAATCGTTGACTCTCACAATCGCAATCAAATTCATATGTTTCATCAAAATATCTACATCTCCGGCTAGAAGTTCTTTTTAATGTAGATCAATCGAAAAGGTCAATATGAGCTTTCAACTTTTCAACCAGGATATTTTGAGTCTTCAGCCTCCGTGGGTTCTTGATCCGCATCTGTTGACACTCTTAACTACCATCTAATTCATGAGTTTCATCAAAACATCTACAACTTGGGCTACATGTACTATTGAACGAAGATCAACAGAAAAGGTAGAAATGAACTTTCAACTTTTAAACCAACATATCTTGAGTCTTGTGCCTCCGTGGGTGCTAGATACACAACTGTTGACTCTGTCAACTGCAATCAAATTCATGTGTTTCATCAAAATATCTACATCTCCGGCTAGAAGTTCTTTTTAATGCAGATCAATCGAAATGGTGCAAATGAGCTTTCAACTTTTCAACCAGGATATCTTGAGTCTTCAGCCTCCGTGGGTTCTTGATCCGCATCTGTTGACACTCTTAACTACCATCTAACTCATGAGTTTCATCAAAACATCTACAACTTGGGCTACATGTACTATTGAACGAAGATCAACAGAAAAGGTACAAATGAGCTTTCAACTTTTAAACCAACATATCTTGAGTCTTCTGCCTCCGTGGGTGCTAGAAACACAACTGTTGACTCACAATCGCAATCATATTCATGTGTTTCATCAAAACATCTACATCTCTGGCTAGAAGTTCTTTTTAACGAAGATCAATCGAAAAGGTCCAAATGAGCTTTCAACTTTTAAACCAAGATATCTTGAGTCTTCAGCCTCCGTGGGTTCTTGATCCACATATGTTGACACTCTTAACTACCATCTAACTCATGAGTTTCATCAAAACATCTACAACTTGGGCTACAAGTACTTTTGAACGAAGATCAACAGAAAAGGTACAAATGAGCTTTCAACTTTTAAACCAACATATCTTGAGTCTTCTGCCTCCGTGGGTGCTAGATACACAATTGTTGACTCACAATCGCAATCAAATTCATGTGTTTCATCAAAACATCTACATCTCCGCCTAGAAGTTCTTTTTAATGCAGATCAATCGAAAAGGTCCAAATGAGCTTTCAACTTTTCAACCAGGATATTTTGAGTCTTCAGCCTCCGTGGGTGCTTCATACACATATGTTGACTCTCTCTGCTACCATCTAACTCATGAGTTTCATCAAAACATCAACAACTTGGGCTACAAGTACTTTTGAACGAAGATCAACAGAAAAGGTACAATTGAGCTTTCAACTTTAAAACTAAGATATGTTGAGTCTTCAATCCGTGGTATCTTGATACACATCTGTTGACTCTCTCAACTGCCATCTAACTCATGTGTTTCATCAAAACATCTACATCGTCGGCTAGAAGTTCTTTTAAACGAAGATCAATCGAAAAGGACCAAATGAGCTTTCAACTTTTCAACTAGGATATCTTGAGTCTTCAGCCTCCTTGGGTTCTTGAGCCTCATCTGTTTACTCTCTTATCTACCTTCTTTCTCATGAGTTTCATATAATCTTCTACAACTTGGGCTACATGTACTTTTGAACGAAGATCAACGTAAAAGGTAGAAATGAACTTTCAACTTTTAAACCAACATATCTTGAGTCTTCTCGCCTCCGTGGGTGCTAGATACACAATCGTTGACTCACAATCGCAATCAAATTCATGTGTTTCATCAAAATATCTACATCTCCAGCTAGAAGTTCTTTTTAATGCAGATCAATCGAAAAGGTCCAAATGAGCTTTCAACTTTTCAACCAGGATATTTTGAGTCTTCAGCCTCCGTGGGTTCTTGATTCGCATCTGTTGACACTCTTAACTACCATCTAACTCATGAGTTTCATCAAAACATCTACAACTTGGGCTACATGTACTATTGAACGAAGATCAACAGAAAAGGTAGAAATGAACTTTCAACTTTTAAACCAACATATCTTGAGTCTTCTGCCTCCGTGGGTGCTAGATACGCAACTGTTGACTCTGTCAACTGCAATCAAATTCATGTGTTTCATCAAAACATCTACATCTCCGGCTAGAAGTTCTTCTTAACGAAGGTCAATCGAAAAGGTCCAAATGAGCTTTCAACTTTTCAACCAGGATATCTTGAGTCTTCAGCCTCTGTGGGTTCTTGATCCGCATCTGTTGACACTCTTAACTACCATCTAACTCATGAGTTTCATCAAAACATCTACAACTTGGGCTACAAGTACTTTTGAACGAAGATCAACAGAAAAGGTACATATGAGCTTTCAACTTTTAAACCAACATATCTTGAGTCTTCTGCCTCCGTGGGTGCTAGATACACAACTGTTGACTCTGTCAACTGCAATCAAATTCATGTGTTTCATCAAAACATCTACATCTCCAGCTAGAAGTTCTTCTTAACAAAGGTCAATCGAAAAGGTCCAAATGAGCTTTCTACTTTAAAACCAAGATATGTTGAGTCTTCAGCCTCCGTGGGCGCTTCATACACATATGTTGACTCTCTCCTTTACCATCTAACTCATGAGTTTCATCAAAACATCTACAACTTGGGCTACAAGTTCTTTTGAATGAAGATCAACAGAAAAGGTATGAATGAGCTTTCAACTTTAAAACTAAGATATGTTGAGTCTTCTGCCTCCGTGGTAGCTTGATACACATCTGTTGACTCACTCAATTGCCATCTAACTCATATGTTTCATCAAAACATCTACATCTCCGGCTAGAAGTTCTTTTTAACGCATATCAATCGAAAAGGACCAAATGAGCTTTCAACTTTTCAACCAAGATATCTTGAGTCTTCAGCCTCTGTGGGTTCTTGATCCACATCTGTTGACTCTCTCAACTGCCATCTAACTCATGTGTTTCATCAAAACATCTACAACTTGGGCTACATGTACTTTTGAACGAAGATCAACATAAAAGGTAGAAATGAACTTTCAACTTTTAAACCAACATATCTTGAGTCTTCTGCCTCCGTGGGTGCTAGATACACAATCTGTTGACACTCTTAATCGCAATCAAATTCATGTGTTTAATCAAAACATCTACATCTCCTGCTAGAAGTTCTTTTTAATGCAGATCAATCGAAAAGGTCCAAATGAGCTTTCAACTTTTCAACCAGGATATCTTGAGTCTTCAGCCTCCGTGGGTTCTTGATCCGCATCTGTTGACACTCTTAACTACCATCTAACTCATGAGTTTCATCAAAACATCTACAACTTGGGCTACATGTACTATTGAACGAAGATCAATAAAAGGTAGAAATGAACTTTCAACTTTTAAACCAACATATCTTGAGTCTTACGCCTCCGTGGGTGCTAGATACACAATCGTTGACTCACAATCGCAATCAAATTCATGTGTTTCATCAAAACATCTACATCTCCGGCTAGAAGTTCTTTTTAATGCAGATCAATCGAAAAGGTCCAAATGAGCTTTCAACTTTTCAACCAGGATATTTTGAGTCTTCAGCCTCCGTGGGTTCTTGATCCGCATCTGTTGACACTCTTAACTACCATCTAACTCATGAGTTTCATCAAAACATCTACAACTTGGGCTACATGTACTATTGAACGAAGATCAATAAAAGGTAGAAATGAACTTTCAACTTTTAAACCAACATATCTTGAGTCTTCTCGCCTCCGTGGGTGCTAGATACACAATCGTTGACTCACAATCGCAATCAAATTCATGTGTTTCATCAAAACATCTACATCTCCGCTAGAAGTTCTTTTTAATGCGTATCAATCGAAAAGGTCCAAATGAGCTTTCAACTTTTCAACCAGGATATTTTGAGTCTTCACCTCCGTGGGTTCTTGATCCGCATCTGTTGACACTCTTAACTACCATCTAACTCATGAGTTTCATCAAAACATCTACGAATTGGGCTACATGTACTTTTGAACGAAGATCAATAAAAGGTAGAAATGAACTTTCAACTTTTAAACCAACATATCTTGAGTCTTCACTCCGTGGGTGCTAGATACACAACTATTGACTCACAATCGCAATCAAATTCATGTGTTTCATCAAAACATCTACATCTCCTCTAGAAGTTCTTTTTAATGCGAGATCAATCGAAAAGGTCCAAATGAGCTTTCAACTTTTCAACCAAGATATCTTGAGTCTTCACCTCCGTGGGTTCTTGATCCGCATCTGTTGACACTCTTAACTACCATCTAACTCATGAGTTTCATCAAAACATCTACAAATTGGGCTACATGTACTTTTGAACGAAGATAAACAGAAAAGGTAGAAATGACCTTTCAACTTATAAACCAACATATCTTGAGTCTTCTCGCCTCCGTGGGTGCTAGATACACAATCTGTTGACTCACAATCGCAATCAAATTCATGTGTTTCATCAAAACATCTACATCTCCTGCTAGAAGTTCTTTTTAATGCGAATCAATCGAAATGGTCCAAATGAGCTTTCAACTTTTCAACCAGGATATCTTGAGTCTTCAGCCTCCGTGGGTTCTTGATCCGCATCTGTTGACACTCTTAACTACCATCTAACTCATGAGTTTCATCAAAACATCTACAACTTGGGCTACAAGTACTTTTGAACGAAGATCAACAGAAAAGGTACAAATGAGCTTTCAACTTTTAAACCAACATATCTTGAGTCTTCTGCCTCCGTGGGTGCTAGATACACAACTGTTGACTCTGTTAACTGCAATCAAATTCATGTGTTTCATCAAAACATCTACATCTCCGGCTAGAAGTTCTTTTTAATGCAGATCAATCGAAAAGGTCCAAATGAGCTTTCAACTTTTCAACCAGGATATCTTGAGTCTTCAGCCTCCGTGGGTTCTTGATCCGCATCTGTTGACACTCTTAACTACCATCTAACTCATGAGTTTCATCAAAACATCTACAACTTGGGCTACATGTACTTTTGAACGAAGATCAATCGAAAAGGTCCAAATGAGCTTTCAACTTTTAAACCAACATATCTTGAGTCTTCAGCCTCCGTGGGTGCTTGATACACATATGTTGACACTCTTAACTACCATCTAACTCATGAGTTTCATCAAAACATCTACAACTTGGGCTACAAGTACTTTTGAACGAAGATCAACAGAAAAGGTACAAATGAGCTTTCTACTTTAAAACTAAGATATGTTGAGTCTTCAATCCGTGGTATCTTGATACACATCTGTTGACTCTCTCAACTGCCATCTAACTCATGTGTTTCATCAAAACATCTACATCGTCGGCTAGAAGTTCTTTTAAACGAAGATCAATCGAAAAGGACCAAATGAGCTTTCAACTTTTCAACCAGGATATCTTGAGTCTTCATCCGTGGGTTCTTGATCCACATCTGTTGACACTCTTAACTACCATCTAACTCATGAGTTTCATCAAAACATCTACAACTTGGGCTACATGTACTTTTGAACGAAGATCAACAGAAAAGGTAGAAATGAACTTTCAACTTTTAAACCAACATATCTTGAGTCTTCTGCCTCCGTGGGTGCTAGATACACAACTGTTGACTCTCAATCGCAATCAAATTCATATGTTTCATCAAAATATCTACATCTCCGGCTAGAAGTTCTTTTTAATGCAGATCAATCGAAAAGGTCCAAATGAGCTTTCAACTTTTCAACCAGGATATTTTGAGTGTAAATCATCCTTGGGTTCTTGATCCGCATCTGTTGACACTCTTAACTACCATCTAACTCATGAGTTTCATCAAAACATCTACAACTTGGGCTACATGTACTATTGAACGAAGATCAACAGAAAAGGTAGAAATGAACTTTCAACTTTTAAACCAACATATCTTGAGTCTTCTGCCTCCGTGGGTGCTAGATACACAATCGTTGACTCTCAACTACAATCAAATTCATGTGTTTCATCAAAACATCTACATCTTCGCTTAGAAGTTCTTTTTAATGCAGATCAATCGAAAAGGTCCAAATGAGCGTTCAACTTTTCAACCAAGATATCTTGAGTCTTCAGCCTCCGTGGGTTCTTGATCCGCATCTGTTGACACTCTTAACTACCATCTAACTCATGAGTTTCATCAAAACATCTACAACTTGGGCTACATGTACTATTGAACGAAGATCAACAGAAAAGGTAGAAATGAACTTTCAACTTTTAAACCAACATATCTTGAGTCTTCTGCCTCCGTGGGTGCTAGATACACAATCGTTGACTCACAATCGCAATCAAATTCATGTGTTTCATCAAAACATCTACATCTCCTAGCTAGAAGTTCTTTTTAATGCAGATCAATCGAAAAGGTCCAAATGAGCTTTCAACTTTTCAACCAAGATATCTTGAGTCTTCAGCCTCCGTGGGTTCTTGATCCGCATCTGTTGACACTCTTAACTACCATCTAACTCATGAGTTTCATCAAAACATCTACAACTTGGGCTACATGTACTTTTGAACGAAGATCAACAGAAAAGGTAGAAATGAACTTTCAACTTTTAAACCAACATATCTTGAGTCTACTGCCTCCGTGGGTGCTAGATACACAACTGTTGACTCTGTCAACTGCAATCAAATTCATGTGTTTCATCAAAACATCTACATCTCCGGCTAGAAGTTCTTTTTAATGCAGATCAATCGAAAAGGTCCAAATGAGCTTTCAACTTTTCAACCAGGATATTTTGAGTCTTCAGCCTCCGTGGGTTCTTGATCCGCATCTGTTGACACTCTTAACTACCATCTAACTAATTAGTTTCATCAAAACATCTACAACTTGGGCTACATGTACTATTGAACGAAGATCAACGTAAAAGGTAGAAATGAACTTTCAACTTTTAAACCAACATATCTTGAGTCTTCTCGCCTCCGTGGGTGCTAGATACACAATCGTTGACTCACAATCGCAATCAAATTCATGTGTTTCATCAAAACATCTACATCTCCTGCTAGAAGTTCTTTTTAATGCGGATCAATCGAAAAGGTCCAAATGAGCTTTCAACTTTTCAACCAAGATATCTTGAGTCTTCAGCCTCCGTGGGTTCTTGATCCGCATCTGTTGACACTCTTAACTACCATCTAACTCATGAGTTTCATCAAAACATCTACGAATTGGGCTACATGTACTTTTGAACGAAGATCAACAGAAAAGGTACAAATGAGCTTTCAACTTTTAAACCAACATATCTTGAGTCTTCTGCCTCCGTGGGTGCTAGAAACCCAACTGTTGACTCACAATCGCAATCAAATTCATGTGTTTCATCAAAACATCTACATCTCCGGCTAGAAGTTCTTTTTAATGCGAGTCAATCGAAAAGGTCCAAATGAGCTTTCAACTTTTCAACCAGGATATCTTGAGTCTTCAGCCTCCGTGGGTTCTTGATCCGCATCTGTTGACACTCTTAACTACCATCTAACTCATGAGTTTCATCAAAACATCTACAACTTGGGCTACAAGTACTTTTGAACGAAGATCAATCGAAAAGGTCCAAATGAGCTTTCAACTTTTCAACCAACATATCTTGAGTCTTCAGCCTCCGTGGGTGCTTCATACACATATGTTGACTCTCTCTGCTACCATCTAACTCATGAGTTTCATCAAAACATCAACAACTTGGGCTACAAGTACTTTTGAACGAAGATCAACAGAAAAGGTACAAATGAGCTTTCAACTTTAAAACTAAGATATGTTGAGTCTTCAGCCTCCGTGGTATCTTGATACACATCTGTTGACTCTCTCAACTGCCATCTAACTCATGTGTTTCATCAAAACATCTACATCGTCGGCTAGAAGTTCTTTTAAACGAAGATCAATCGAAAAGGACCAAATGAGCTTTCAACTTTTCAACCAGGATATCTTGAGTCTTCAGCCTCCGTGGGTTCTTGATCCACATCTGTTGACACTCTTAACTACCGTCAAACTCATGAGTTTCATCAAAACATCTACAACTTGGGCTACATGTACTTTTGAACGAAGATCAACAGAAAAGGTAGAAATGAACTTTCAACTTTTAAACCAACATATCTTGAGTCTTCTGCCTCCGTGGGTGCTAGATACACAACTGTTGACTCTGTCAACTGCAATCAAATTCATGTGTTTCATCAAAACATCTACATCTCCTGGCTAGAAGTTCTTTTTAATGCGGATCAATCGAAAAGGTCCAAATGAGCTTTCAACTTTTCAACCAGATATTTTGAGTCTTCACCCGTGGGTTCTTGATCCGCATCTGTTGACACTCTTAACTACCATCTAACTCATGAGTTTCATCAAAACATCTACAACTTGGGCTACATGTACTTTTGAACGAAGATCAACGTAAAAGGTAGAAATGAACTTTCAACTTTTAAACCAACATATCTTGAGTCTTCTCGCCTCCGTGGGTGCTAGATACACAATCTGTTGACACTCAACTACAATCAAATTCATGTGTTTCATCAAAACATCTACATCTCCGGCTAGAAGTTCTTTTTAATGCGGATCAATCGAAAAGGTCCAAATGAGCTTTCAACTTTTCAACCAGGATATTTTGAGTCTTCACCTCCGTGGGTTCTTGATCCGCATCTGTTGACACTCTTAACTACCATCTAATTCATGAGTTTCATCAAAACATCTACAACTTGGGCTACATGTACTATTGAACGAAGATCAACAGAAAAGGTAGAAATGAACTTTCAACTTTTAAACCAACATATCTTGAGTCTTGTGCCTCCATGGGTGCTAGATACACAATCGTTGACTCACAATCGCAATCAAATTCATGTGTTTCATCAAAACATCTACATCTCCGGCTAGAAGTTCTTTTTAATGCAGATCAATCGAAAAGGTCCAAATGAGCTTTCAACTTTTAAACCAGGATATCTTGAGTCTTCAGCCTCCGTGGGTTCTTGATCCGCATCTGTTGACACTCTTAACTACCATCTAACTCATGAGTTTCATCAAAACATCTACAACTTGGGCTACAAGTACTTTTGAACGTAGATCAATCGAAATGGTCCAAATGAGCTTTCAACTTTTCAACCAACATATCTTGAGTCTTCTGCCTCCGTGGGTGCTACATACACAATCGTTGACTCGCAATCGCAATCAAATTCATGTGTTTCATCAAAACATCTACATCTCGGCTAGAAGTACATTTTAATGCATATCCATCGAAAAGGTCCAAATGAGCGTTCAACTTTTCAACCAAGATATCTTGGGTCTTCAGCCTCCGTGGGTTCTTGATCCGCATCTGTTGACACTCTTAACTACCATCTAACTCATGAGTTTCATCAAAACATCTACAACTTGGGCTACATGTACTATTGAACGAAGATCAACAGAAAAGGTACAAATGAGCTTTCAACTTTTAAACCAACATATCTTGAGTCTTCAGCCTCCGTGGGTGCTTCATACACATATGTTGACTCTCTCTGCTACCATCTAACTCATGAGTTTCATCAAAACATCAACAACTTGGGCTACAAGTACTTTTGAACGAAGATCAACAGAAAAGGTACAAATGAGCTTTCTACTTTAAAACTAAGATATGTTGAGTCTTCAGCCTCCGTGGTATCTTGATACACATCTGTTGACTCTCTCAACTGCCATCTAACTCATGTGTTTCATCAAAACATCTACATCGTCGGCTAGAAGTTCTTTTAAACGAAGATCAATCGAAAAGGACCAAATGAGCTTTCAACTTTTCAACCAGGATATCTTGAGTCTTCAGCCTCCGTGGGTTCTTGATCCACATCTGTTGACACTCTTAACTACCATCTAACTCATGAGTTTCATCAAAACATCTACAACTTGGGCTACATGTACTTTTGAACGAAGATCAACAGAAAAGGTAGAAATGAACTTTCAACTTTTAAACCAACATATCTTGAGTCTTCTGCCTCCGTGGGTGCTAGATACACAACTGTTGACACTGTCAACTGCAATCATATTAATGTTTTTCATCAAAACATCTACATCTCCGCCTAGAAGTTCTTTTTAATGCAGATCAATCGAAAAGGTCCAAATGAGCTTTCAACTTTTCAACCAGGATATTTTGAGTCTTCAGCCTCCGTGGGTTCTTGATCCGCATCTGTTGACACTCTTAACTACCATCTAACTCATGAGTTTCATCAAAACATCTACAACTTGGGCTACATGTACTTTTGAACGAAGATCAACAGAAAAGGTAGAAATGAACTTTCAACTTTTAAACCAACATATCTTGAGTCTTCTGGCTCCGTGGGTGCTAGATACACAACTGTTGACTCTGTCAACTGCAATCAAATTCATGTGTTTCATCAAAACATCTACATCTCCGGCTAGAAGTTCTTTTTAATGCAGATCAATCGAAAAGGTCCAAATGAGCTTTCAACTTTTCAACCAGGATATTTTGAGTCTTCAGCCTCCGTGGGTTCTTGATCCGCATCTGTTGACACTCTTAACTACCATCTAACTCATGAGTTTCATCAAAACATCTACAACTTGGGCTACATGTACTATTGAACGAAGATCAACAGAAAAGGTAGAAATGAACTTTCAACTTTTAAACCAACATATCTTGAGTCTTCTGCCTCCGTGGGTGCTAGATACGCAACTGTTGACTCACAATCGCAATCAAATTCATGTGTTTCATCAAAAAATCTTCATCTTAGTCTAGAAGTTCTTTTTAATGAATTTCGATCTAAAAGGTCCAAATGAGCTTTCAACTTTTCAACCAAGATATCTGGAGTCTTCAGCCTCCGTGGGATCTTGATCCGCATCTGTTGACACTCTTAACTACAATATAAATCATGATTTTCATCAAAACATCTACAACTTGGGCTACATGTACTTTTGAACGAAGATCAATGTAAAAGGTACAAATGAACTTTCAACTTTTAAACCAACATATCTTGAGTCTTCTCGCCTCCGTGGGTGCTAGATACACAATCGTTGACTCACAACTGCAATCAAATTCATGTGTTTCATCAAAACATCTACATCTCCGCTAGAAGTTCTTCTTAACGAAGATCAATCGAAAAGGTCCAAATGAGCTTTCAACTTTAAAACCAAGATATGTTGAGTCTTCACCTTCCGTGGGTTCTTGATCCACATCTGTTGACACTCTTAACTACCATCTAACTCATGAGTTTCATCAAAACATCTACAACTTGGGCTACAGGTTCTTTTGAACGAAGATCAACGGAAAAGGTACAAATGAGCTTTCAAGTTTTCAACCAACATATCCTGAGACTTCTGCCTCCGTGGGTGCTTGATACACATATGTTGACTCTCTCTGCTACCATCTAACTCATGTGTATCATCAAAACATCTACATCTCCGGCTAGAAGTTCTTTTTAACGTAGATCAATCGAAAAGGTCCAAATGAGCTTTCAACTTTTCTACCAGGATATCTTCATTCTTCAGCCTCCGTGGTTCTTGATCCACATCTATTGACACTCTTAACTACCATCTAACTCATGAGTTTCATCAAAACATCTACAACTTGGGCTACATGTACTATTGAACGAAGATCAACAGAAAAGGTAGAAATGAACTTTCAACTTTTAAACCAACATATCTTGAGTCTTCTCGCCTCCGTGGGTGCTAGATACACAATCGTTGACTCTCACAATCGCAATCAAATTCATGTGTTTCATCAAAACATCTACATCTCCGCTAGAAGTTCTTTTTAACGAAGATCAATCGAAAAGGTCCAAATGAGCTTTCAACTTTAAAACCAAGATATGTTGAGTCTTCAATCCGTGGGTTCTTGATACACATCTGTTGACTATCTCAACTGCCATCTAACTCATCTGTTTCATCAAAACATCTACATCTTCGGCTACAAGTTCTTTTGAACGAAGATCAACATAAAAGGTACAAATGAGCTTTCAACTTTTAAACCAACATATCTTGAGTCTTCTGCCTCCGTGGGTGCTAGATACACAATCGTTGACTCTCACAATCGCAATCAAATTCATGTGTTTCATCAAAACATCTACATCTCCTGCTAGAAGTTCTTTTTAATGCGGATCAATCGAAAAGGTCCAAATGAGCTTTCAACTTTTCAACCAGGATATCTTGAGTCTTCAGCCTCCGTGGGTTCTTGATCCCCATCTGTTGACACTCTTAACTACCATCTAACTCATGTGTTTCATCAAAACATGTACATCTCCGGCTAGAAGTTCTTTGTAACGAAGATCAATCGAAAAGGTCCAAATGAGCTTTCAACTTTTCAACCAGGATATCTTGAGTCTTCACTCCGTGGGTTCTTGATCCACATCTCGTTGACACTCTTAACTACCATCTAACTCATGAGTTTCATCAAAACATCTACAACTTGGGCTACATGTACTTTTGAACGAAGATCAACGTAAAAGGTAGAAATGAACTTTCAACTTTTAAACCAACATATCTTGAGTCTTCTCGCCTCCATGGGTGCTAGATACACAATCGTGACTGACTCTCAATCGCAATCAAATTCATGTGTTTCATCAAAACATCTACATCTCCGGCTAGAAGTTCTTTTTAATGCAGATCAATCGAAAAGGTCCAAATGAGCTTTCAACTTTTCAACCAGGATATTTTGAGTCTTCAGCCTCCGTGGGTTCTTGATCCGCATCTGTTGACACTCTTAACTACCATCTAACTCATGAGTTTCATCAAAACATCTACAACTTGGGCTACATGTACTATTGAACGAAGATCAACAGAAAAGGTAGAAATGAACTTTCAACTTTTAAACCAACATATCTTGAGTCTTCTGCCTCCGTGGGTGCTAGATACACAACTGTTGACTCTGTCAACTACAATCAAATTCATGTGTTTCATCAAAACATCTACATCTCCGGCTAGAAGTTCTTTTTAATGCAGATCAATCGAAAAGGTCCAAATGAGCTTTCAACTTTTCAACCAGGATATCTTGAGTCTTCAGCCTCCGTGGGTTCTTGATCCGCATCTGTTGACACTCTTAACTACCATCTAACTCATGAGTTTCATCAAAACATCTACAACTTGGGCTACATGTACTTTTGAACGAAGATCAACAGAAAAGGTACAAATGAGCTTTCAACTTTTAAACCAACATATCTTGAGTCTTCTGCCTCCGTGGGTGCTAGATACACAACTGTTGACTCACAATCGCAATCAAATTCATGTGTTTCATCAAAACATCTACATCTCCGGCTAGAAGTTCTTCTTAACGAAGGTCAATCGAAAAGGTCCAAATGAGCTTTCTACTTTAAAACCAAGATATGTTGAGTCTTCAGCCTCCGTGGGTGCTTCATACACATATGTTGACTCTCTCTGCTACCATCTAACTCATGAGTTTCATCAAAATATCAACAACTTGGGCTACAAGTACTTTTGAACGAAGATCAACAGAAAAGGTACAAATGAGCTTTCTACTTTAAAACTAAGATATGTTGAGTCTTCATCATCCGTGGTATCTTGATACACATCTGTTGACTCTCTCAACTGCCATCTAACTCATGTGTTTCATCAAAACATCTACATCGTCGGCTAGAAGTTCTTTTAAACGAAGATCAATCGAAAAGAAACAAATGAGCTTTCAACTTTGCAACTTGGATATCTTGAGTCTTCAGCCTCCGTGGGTTCTTGATCCACATCTGTTGACACTCTTAACTACCATCTAACTCATGAGTTTCATCAAAACATCTACAACTTGGGCTACATGTACTTTTGAACGAAGATCAACAGAAAAGGTAGAAATGAACTTTCAACTTTTAAACCAACATATCTTGAGTCTTCTGCCTCCGTGGGTGCTAGATACACAATCGTTGACACTCACAATCGCAATCAAATTCATGTGTTTCATCAAAACATCTACATCTCCGGCTAGAAGTTCATGTTAATGCATTTCAATCGAAAAGGTACAAATGAGCTTTCAACTTTTCAACCAGGATATTTTGAGTCTTCAGCCTCCGTGGGTTCTTGATCCGCATCTGTTGACACTCTTAACTACCATCTAACTCATGAGTTTCATCAAAACATCTACAACTTGGGCTACATGTACTATTGAACGAAGATCAACAGAAAAGGTAGAAATGAACTTTCAACTTTTAAACCAACATATCTTGAGTCTTCTCCCTCCGTGGGTGCTAGATACACAATCGTTGACTCACAACTACAATCAAATTCATGTGTTTCATCAAAACATCTACATCTCCGCCTAGAAGTTCTTTTTAATGCGATTCAATCGAAAAGGTCCAAATGAGCTTTCAACTTTTCAACCAGGATATTTTGAGTCTTCAGCCTCCGTGGGTTCTTGATCCGCATCTGTTGACACTCTTAACTACCATCTAACTCATGAGTTTCATCAAAACATCTACAACTTGGGCTACATGTACTATTGAACGAAGATCAACAGAAAAGGTAGAAATGAACTTTCAACTTTTAAACCAACATATCTTGAGTCTTCTGCCTCCGTGGGTGCTAGATACACAATCGTTGACACTCACAACTGCAATCAAATTCATGTGTTTCATCAAAACATCTACATCTCCGGCTAGAAGTTCTTCTTAACGAAGGTCAATCGAAAAGGTCCAAATGAGCTTTCAACTTTTCAACCAGGATATCTTGAGTCTTCAGCCTCCGTGGGTTCTTGATCCGCATCTGTTGACACTCTTAACTACCATCTAACTCATGAGTTTCATCAAAACATCTACAACTTGGGCTACATGTACTATTGAACGAAGATCAACGAAAGGTAGAAATGAACTTTCAACTTTTAAACCAACATATCTTGAGTCTTACGCCTCCGTGGGTGCTAGATACACAATCTGTTGACTCTCAACTACAATCAAATTCATGTGTTTCATCAAAACATCTACATCTCCGGCTAGAAGTTCTTTTTAATGCAGATCAATCGAAAAGGTCCAAATGAGCTTTCAACTTTTCAACCAGGATATCTTGAGTCTTCAGCCTCCGTGGGTTCTTGATCCGCATCTGTTGACACTCTTAACTACCATCTAACTCATGAGTTTCATCAAAACATCTACAACTTGGGCTACATGTACTTTTGAACGAAGATCAACAGAAAAGGTAGAAATGAACTTTCAACTTTTAAACCAACATATCTTGAGTCTTCTGCCTCCGTGGGTGCTAGATACACAATTGTTGACTCACAATCGCAATCAAATTCATGTGTTTCATCAAAACATCTACATCTCCGGCTAGAAGTTCTTCTTAACGAAGGTCAATCGAAAAGGTCCAAATGAGCTTTCTACTTTAAAACCAAGATATGTTGTGTCTTCAGCCTCCGTGGGTGCTTCATACACATATGTTGACTCTCTCTGCTACCATCT
The DNA here is from genome assembly GCA_023212625.1 of Styphnolobium japonicum. Classification (NCBI taxonomy): domain Eukaryota; kingdom Viridiplantae; phylum Streptophyta; class Magnoliopsida; order Fabales; family Fabaceae; genus Styphnolobium; species Styphnolobium japonicum. The sequence continues at coordinate 16,931,088 of JALBWW010000013.1, forward strand.
AACTCATGAGTTTCATCAAAACATCAACAACTTGGGCTACAAGTACTTTTGAACGAAGATCAACAGAAAAGGTACAAATGAGCTTTCTACTTTAAAACTAAGATATGTTGAGTCTTCAGCCTCCGTGGTATCTTGATACACATCTGTTGACTCTCAACTGCCATCTAACTCATGTGTTTCATCAAAACATCTACATCGTCGGCTAGAAGTTCTTTTAAACGAAGATCAATCGAAAAGGACCAAATGAGCTTTCAACTTTTCAACTAGGATATCTTGAGTCTTCAGCCTCCGTGGGTTCTTGATCCACATCTGTTGACACTCTTAACTACCATCTAACTCATGAGTTTCATCAAAACATCTACAACTTGGGCTACATGTACTTTTGAACGAAGATCAACAGAAAAGGTAGAAATGAACTTTCAACTTTTAAACCAACATATCTTGAGTCTTCTGCCTCCGTGGGTGCTAGATACACAACTGTTGACTCTGTCAACTGCAATCAAATTCATGTGTTTCATCAAAACATCTACATCTCCGGCTAGAAGTTCTTTTTAATGCAGATCAATCGAAAAGGTCCAAATGAGCGTTCAACTTTTCAACCAAGATATCTTGAGTCTTCAGCCTCCGTGGGTTCTTGATCCGCATCTGTTGACACTCTTAACTACCATCTAACTCATGAGTTTCATCAAAACATCTACAACTTGGGCTACATGTACTTTTGAACGAAGATCAACAGAAAAGGTAGAAATGAACTTTCAACTTTTAAACCAACATATCTTGAGTCTTCTGCCTCCGTGGGTGCTAGATACACAACTGTTGACACTGTCAACTGCAATCAAATTCATGTGTTTCATCAAAACATCTACATCTCCGGCTAGAAGTTCTTTTTAATGCAGATCAATCGAAAAGGTCCAAATGAGCTTTCAACTTTTCAACCAGGATATTTTGAGTCTTCAGCCTCCGTGGGTTCTTGATCCGCATCTGTTGACACTCTTAACTACCATCTAACTCATGAGTTTCATCAAAACATCTACAACTTGGGCTACATGTACTATTGAACGAAGATCAACAGAAAAGGTAGAAATGAACTTTCAACTTTTAAACCAACATATCTTGAGTCTTCTGCCTCCGTGGGTGCTAGATACACAACTGTTGACTCTGTCAACTGCAATCAAATTCATGTGTTTCATCAAAACATCTACATCTCCGGCTAGAAGTTCTTTTTAATGCAGATCAATCGAAAAGGTCCAAATGAGCTTTCAACTTTTCAACCAGGATATCTTGAGTCTTCAGCCTCCGTGGGTTCTTGATCCGCATCTGTTGACACTCTTAACTACCATCTAACTCATGAGTTTCATCAAAACATCTACAACTTGGGCTACAAGTACTTTTGAACGAAGATCAACAGAAAAGGTACAAATGAGCTTTCAACTTTTAAACCAACATATCTTGAGTCTTCTGCCTCCGTGGGTGCTAGATACACAACTGTTGACTCTCTCAACTGCAATCAAATTCATGTGTTTCATCAAAACATCTACATCTCCGGCTAGAAGTTCTTCTTAACGAAGGTCAATCGAAAAGGACTAAATGAGCTTTCAACTTTAAAACATAGATATGTTGAGTCTCAGCCTCCGTGGGTTCTTCATACACATATGTTGACACTCTTAACTACCATCTAACTCATGAGTTTCATCAGAACATCTACAACTTAGGCTACAAGTACTTTTGAACGAAGATTAACAGAAAAGGTAGAAATGAGCTTTCAACTTTAAAACTAAGATATGTTGAGTCTTATCCTCCGTGGTAGCTTGATACACTTCTGTTGACTCTCTCAACTGCCATCTAACTCATGTGTTTCATCAAAACATCTACATCGTCGGCTAGAAGTTCTTTTAAACGAAGATCAATCGAAAAGGACCAAATGAGCTTTCAACTTTTCAACTAGGATATCTTGAGTCTTCAGCCTCCGTGGGTTCTTGATCCACATCTGTTGACACTCTGAACTACCATCTAACTCATGAGTTTCATCAAAACATCTACAACTTGGGCTACATGTACTTTTGAACGAAGATCAACAGAAAAGGTAGAAATGAACTTTCAACTTTTAAACCAACATATCTTGAGTCTTTTGCCTCCGTGGGTGCTAGATACACAATCGTTGACTCACAATCGCAATCAAATTCATGTGTTTCATCAAAACATCTACATCTCCTACTAGAAGTTCTTTTTAATGCGTATCAATCGAAAAGGTCCAAATGAGCTTTCAACTTTTCAATCACGATATCTTGAGTCTTCAGCCTCCGTGGGTTCTTGATCCGCATCTGTTGACACTCTTAACTACCATCTAACTCATGAGTTTCATCAAAACATCTACAACTTGGGCTACAAGTACTTTTGAGCGAAGATCAACAGAAAAGGTACAAATGAACTTTCAACTTTTAAACCAACATATCTTGAGTCTTCTGCCTCCGTGGTAGCTTGATACAAATCTGTTGACACTCTTAACTACAATCTAACTCATGAGTTTCATCAAAACATCTACAACTTGGGCTACAAGTACTTTTGAACGAAGATCAACAGAAAAGGTACAGATGAGCTTTCAACTTTTAAACCAAGATATCTTGAGTCTTTAGCCTCCGTGGGTTCTTGATCCACATCTGTTGACACTCTTAACTACCATCTAACTCATGAGTTTCATCAAAACATCTACAACTTGGGCTACAAGTACTTTTGAGCGAAGATCAACAGAAAAGGTACAAATGAGCTTTCTACTTTAAAACTAAGATATGTTGAGTCTTCAACCTCCGTGGTATCTAGATACACATCTGTTGACTCTCTCAACTACCATCTAACTCATGTGTTTCATCAAAACATCTACATCTCCGGTTAGAAGTTCTTTTTCACGAAGATCAATCGAAAAGGTCCAAATGAGCTTTCAACTTTTCAACCAGGATATCTTGAGTCTTCAGCCTCCGTGGGTTCTTGATCCGCATCTGTTGACACTCTTAACTACCATCTAACTCATGAGTTTCATCAAAACATCTACAACTTGGGCTACATGTACTTTTGAACGAAGATCAACAGAAAAGGTAGAAATGAACTTTCAACTTTTAAACCAACATATCTTGAGTCTTCTGCCTCCGTGGGTGCTAGATACACAACTGTTGACTCTGTCAACTGCAATCAAATTCATGTGTTTCATCAAAACATCTACATCTCCGGCTAGAAGTTCTTTTTAATGCAGATCAATCGAAAAGGTCCAAATGAGCTTTCAACTTTTCAACCAGGATATCTTGAGTCTTCAGCCTCCGTGGGTTCTTGATCCGCATCTGTTGACACTCTTAACTACCATCTAACTCATGAGTTTCATCAAAACATCTACAACTTGGGCTACAAGTACTTTTGAACGAAGATCAACAGAAAAGGTACAAATGAGCTTTCAACTTTTAAACCAACATATCTTGAGTCTTCTGCCTCCGTGGGTGCTAGATACACAACTGTTGACTCTGTCAACTGCAATCAAATTCATGTGTTTCATCAAAACATCTACATCTCCGGCTAGAAGTTCTTCTTAACGAAGGTCAATCGAAAAGGTCCAAATGAGCTTTCTACTTTAAAACCAAGATATGTTGAGTCTTCAGCCTCCGTGGGTTCTTCATACACATATGTTGACACTCTTAACTACCATCTAACTCATGAGTTTCATCAAAACATCTACAACTTGGGCTACATGTACTTTTGAACGAAGATCAACAGAAAAGGTCCAAATGAGCTTTCAACTTTAAAACTAAGATATGTTGAGTCTTCAGCCTCCGTGGTAGCTTGATACACATCTGTTGACTCTCTCAACTGCCATCTAACTCATGTGTTTCATCAAAACATCTACATCGTCGGCTAGAAGTTCTTTTAAACGAAGATCAATCGAAAAGGACCAAATGAGCTTTCAACTTTTCAACCAGGATATCTTGAGTCTTCAGCCTCCGTGGGTTCTTGATCCACATCTGTTGACACTCTTAACTACCATCTAACTCATGAGTTTCATCAAAACATCTACAACTTGGGCTACATGTACTTTTGAACGAAGATCAACAGAAAAGGTAGAAATGAACTTTCAACTTTTAAACCAACATATCTTGAGTCTTCTGCCTCCGTGGGTGCTAGATACACAACTGTTGACTCTCTCAATCGCAATCAAATTCATGTGTTTCATCAAAACATCTACATCTCCGGCTAGAAGTTCTTTTTAATGCAGATCAATCGAAAAGGTCCAAATGAGCTTTCAACTTTTAAACCAGGATATCTTGAGTCTTCAGCCTCCGTGGGTTCTTGATCCGCATCTGTTGACACTCTTAACTACCATCTAACTCATGAGTTTCATCAAAACATCTACAACTTGGGCTACATGTACTTTTGAACGAAGATCAACAGAAAAGGTACAAATGAGCTTTCAACTTTTAAACCAACATATCTTGAGTCTTCTGCCTCCGTGGGTGCTAGAAACACAACTGTTGACTTTGTCAACTGCAATCAAATTCATGTGTTTCATCAAAACATCTACAACTTGGGCTACAAGTACTTTTGAACGAAGATCAATAGAAAAGGTACAAATGAGCTTTCAACTTTTAAACCATGATATCTTGAGTCCTTAGCCTACGTGGGTTCTTGATCCACATCTGTTGACACTCTTAACTACCATCTAACTCATGAGTTTCATCAAAACATCTACAACTTGGGCTACAAGTACTTTTGAATGAAGATCAACAGAAAAGGTACAAATGAGCTTTCTACTTGAAAACTAAGATATGTTGATTCTTCAGCCTCCGTGGTATCTTGATACACATCTGTTGACTCTATCAACTGCCATCTAATTCATGTGTTTCATCAAAACATCTACATCGTCGACTAGAAGTTCTTTTAAACGAAGATGAATCAAAAAGGACCAAATGAGCTTTCAACTTTTCAACCAAGATATCTTGAGTCTTCAGCCTCCGTGGGTTCTTGATCCACATCTGTTGACACTCTTAACTACCATCTAACTCATGAGTTTCATCAAAACATCTACAACTTGGGCTACATGTACTTTTGAACGAAGATCAACATAAAATGTAGAAATGAACTTTCAACTTTGAAACCAACATATCTTGAGTCTTGTGCCTCCATGGGTGCTAGATACACAACTGTTGACTCACAATCGCAATCAAATTCATGTGTTTCATCAAAACATCTACATCTCTGCTAGAAGTTCTTTTTAATGCAGATCAATCGAAAAGGTCCAAATGAGCTTTCAACTTTTCAACCAGGATATCTTGAGTCTTCAGCCTCCGTGGGTTCTTGATCCGCATCTGTTGACACTCTTAACTACCATCTAACTCATGAGTTTCATCAAAACATCTACAACTTGGGCTACATGTACTATTGAACGAAGATCAACAGAAAAGGTAGAAATGAACTTTCAACTTTTAAACCAACATATCTTGAGTCTTGTGCCTCCATGGGTGCTAGATACACAACTGTTGACTCTCAATCGCAATCAAATTCATGTGTTTCATTCAAACATCTACATCTCCGGCAAGAAGTTCTTTTTAATGTAGATCAATCGAAAAGGTCCAAATGAGCTTTCAACTTTTCAACCAGGATATCTTCATTCTTCAGCCTCCGTGGGTTCTTGATCCACATCTGTTGACACTCTTAACTACCATCTAACTCATGAGTTTCATCAAAACATCTACAACTTAGGCTACAAGTACTTTTGAACGAAGATCAACAGAAAAGGTACAAATGAGCTTTCAACTTTAAAACCAAGATATGTTGAGTCTTCAGCCTCCGTGGGTGCTTCATACACATATGTTGACTCTCTCGGCTACCATCAAACTCATGTGTTTCATCAAAACATCTACATCTCCGGCTAGAAGTTCTTTTTAACGTAGATCAATCGAAAAGGTCCAAATGAGCTTTCAACTTTAAAACCAAGATATGTTGAGTGTTCAGCCTCCGTGGTAGCTTGATACATATCTGTTGACACTCTTAACTACCATCTAACTCATGAGTTTCATCAAAACATCTACAACTTGGGCTACAAGTACTTTTGAGCGAAGATCAATCGAAAAGGTACAAATGAGCTTTCAACTTTATAACTAACATATCTTGAGTCTTCTGACTCCGTGGTAGCTTGATACAAATCTGTTGACACTCTTAACTACAATCTAACTCATGAGTTTCATCAAAACATCTACAACTTGGGCTACAAGTTCTTTTGAACGAAGATCAACAGAAAAGGTACAAATGAGCTTTCAACTTTTAAACCAAGATATCTTGAGTCTTCTGCCTCCGTGGGTTCTTGATCCACATCTGTTGACACTCTTAACTACCATCTAACTCATGAGTTTCATCAAAACATCTACAACTTGGGCTACAAGTACTTTTGAACGAAGATCAAGAAAAGGTCCAAATGAGCTTTCAACTTTAAAACTAAGATATGTTGAGTCTTCACCCTCCGTGGTATCTTGATACACATCTGTTGACTCTCTCAATCGCCATCTAATTCATGTGTTTCATCAAAACATCTACATCTTCGGCTAGAAGTTCTTTTAAACGAAGATCAATCGAAAAGGACCAAATGAGCTTTCAACTTTTCAACTAGGATATCTTGAGTCTTCAGCCTCCGTGGGTTCTTGATCCACATCTGTTGACACTCTTAACTACCATCTAACTCATGAGTTTCATCAAAACATCTACAACTTGGGCTACATGTACTTTTGAACGAAGATCAACAGAAAAGGTAGAAATGAACTTTCAACTTTTAAACCAACATATCTTGAGTCTTCTCGCCTCCGTGGGTGCTAGATACACAATCGTTGACTCACAACTGCAATAAAATTCATGTGTTTCATCAAAACATCTACATCTCCGGCTAGAAGTTCTTTTTATCGAAGATCAATCGAAAAGGTCCAAATGAGCTTTCAACTTTTCAACCAGATATCTGAGTCTTCAGGGTTCTGATCCACATCTGTTGACACTCTTAACTACCATCTAACTCATGAGTTTCATCAAAACATCTACAACTTGGGCTGAAGTTCTTTTGAAGGAAGATCAACATAAAAGGTACAAATGAGCTTTCAACTTTAAAACGAAGATATGTTTAGTCTTCAGCCTCCGTGGTAGCTTGATACAAATCTGTTGACACTCTTAACTACAATCTAACTCATGAGTTTCATCAAAACATCTACAACTTGGGCTACATGTTCTTTTAAATGAAGATCAATCGAAAGGTACAAATGAACTTTCAACTTTTAAACCAACATATCTTGAGTCTTCTGCCTCCGTGGTAGCTTGATACAAATCTGTTGACACTCTTAACTACAATCTAACTCATGAGTTTCATCAAAACATCTACAACTTGGGCTACAAGTACTTTTGAACGAAGTTCAATCGAAAAGGTACAGATGAGCTTTCAACTTTTAAACCAAGATATCTTGAGTCTTTAGCCTCCGTGGGTTCTTGATCCACATCTGTTGACACTCTTAACTACCATCTAACTCATGAGTTTCATCAAAACATCTACAACTTGGGCTACAAGTACTTTTGAACGAAGATCAACAGAAAAGGTACAAATGAGCTTTCAAATTTAAAACCAAGATATCTTGAGTCTTCTGCCTCCGTGGTAGCTTGATACACATCTGTTGACTCTCTCAACTGCCATCTAATTCATGTGTTTCATCAAAACATCTACATCGTCGGCTAGAAGTTCTTTTAAACGAAGATCAATCGAATAGGACCAAACGAGCTTTCAACTTTTCAACTAGGATATCTTGAGTCTTCAGCCTCCGTGGGTTCTTGATCCACATCTGTTGACACTCTTAACTACCATCTAACTCATGAGTTTCATCAAAACATCTACAACTTGGGCTACATGTACTTTTGAACGAAGATCAACAGAAAAGGTAGAAATGAACTTTCAACTTTTAAACCAACATATCTTGAGTCTTCTGCCTCCGTGGGTGCTAGATACACAATTGTTGACTCACAATCGCAATCAAATTCATGTGTTTCATCAAAACATCTACATCTCCGTCTAGAAGTTCTTTTTAATGCAGATCAATCGAAAAGGTCCAAATGAGCGTTCAACTTTTCAACCAGGATATCTTGAGTCTTCAGCCTCCGTGGGTTCTTGATCCACATCTATTGACACTCTTAACTACCATCTAACTCATGAGTTTCATCAAAACATCTACAACTTGGGCTACATGTACTTTTGAACGAAGATCAACAGTAAAAGGTAGAAATGAACTTTCAACTTTTAAACCAACATATCTTGAGTCTTCGCCTCCGTGGGTGCTAGATACACAATCGTTGACTCTGTCAACTGCAATCAAATTCATGTGTTTCATCAAAACATCTACATCTCCGGCTAGAAGTTCTTTTTAATGCAGATCAATCGAAAAGGTCCAAATGAGCTTTCAACTTTTCAATCACGATATCTTGAGTCTTCAGCCTCCGTGGGTTCTTGATCCACATCTGTTGACACTCTTAACTACCATCTATCTCATGAGTTTCTTCAAAACATATACATCTTGGTCTACATGTACTTTTGAACGAAGATCAACTGTATGGTAGTAATGATGTTTCAACTTTTAAAACAACATATCTTGGGTCTTCTCGCCTCCGTGGGTGCTAGATACACAATCGTTGACTCACAATCGCAATCAAATTCATGTGTTTCATCAAAACATCTACAACTCCGCTAGAAGTTCTTTTTAATGCAGATCAATCGAAAAGGTCCAAATGAGCGTTCAACTTTTCAACCAAGATATCTTGAGTCTTCAGCCTCCGTGGGTTCTTGATCCGCATCTGTTGACACTCTTAACTACCATCTAACTCATGAGTTTCATCAAAACATCTACAACTTGGGCTACATGTACTATTGAACGAAGATCAACAGAAAAGGTAGAAATGAACTTTCAACTTTTAAACCAACATATCTTGAGTCTTCTGCCTCCGTGGGTGCTAGATACACAACTGTTGACTCACAATCGCAATCAAATTCATGTGTTTCATCAAAACATCTACATCTCCGGCTAGAAGTTCTTTTTAACGCAGATCAATCGAAAAGGACCAAATGAGCTTTCAACTTTTCAACCAGGATATCTTGAGTCTTCAGCCTCCGTGGGTTCTTGATCCACATCTGTTGACACTCTTAACTACCATCTAACTCATGAGTTTCACCAAAACATCTACAACTTAGGCTACAAGTACTTTTGAACGAAGATTAACAGAAAAGGTAGAAATGAGCTTTCAACTTTAAAATTAAGATATGTTGAGTCTTCAGCCTCCGTGAGTGCTTCATACACATATGTTGACTCTCTCTGCTACCATCAAACTCATGTGTTTCATCGAAACATCTACATCTCCGGCTTGAAGTTCTTTTTAACGTAGATCAATCGAAAAGGACTAAATGAGCTTTCAACTTTAAAACAAAGATATGTTGAGTCTCAGCCTCCGTGGTAGCTTGATACAAATCTGTTGACACTCTTAACTACAATCTAACTCATGAGTTTCATCAAAACATCTACAACTTGGGCTACATGTTCTTTTAAATGAAGATCAACAGAAAAGGAACAAATCAGCTTTCAACTTTATAACAACGATATGTTGAGTCTCAGCCTCCGTGGTAGCTTGATACAAATCTGTTGACACTCTTAACTACAATCTAACTCATGAGTTTCATCGAAACATCTACAACTTGGGCTACAAGTTCTTTTGAACGAAGATCAATAGAAAAGGTACAAATGAGCTTTCAACTTTTAAACCAAGATATCTTGAGTCCTTAGCCTCCGTGGGTTCTTGATCCACATCTGTTGACACTCTTAACTACCATCTAACTGATGAGTTTCATCAAAACATCTACAACTTGGGCTACAAGTACTTTTGAACGAAGATCAACAGAAAAGGTACAAATGAGCTTTTTACTTTAAAACTAAGATATGTTGAGTCTTCAGCCTCCGTGGTATCATGATACACATCTGTTGACTCTCTCAACTGCCATCTAATTCATGTGTTTCATCAAAACATCTACATCGTCGGCTAGAAGTTCTTTTAAACGAAGATCAATCGAAAAGGACCAAATGAGCTTTCAACTTTTCAACCAGGATATCTTGAGTCTTCAGCCTCCGTGGGTTCTTGATCCACATCTGTTGACACTCTTAACTACCATCTAACTCATGACTTTCATCAAAACATCTACAACTTGGGCTACATGTACTTTTGAACGAAGATCAACATAAAATGTAGAAATGAACTTTCAACTTTTAAACCAACATATCTTGAGTCTTCTGCCTCCGTGGGTGCTAGAAACACAACTGTTGACTCACAATCGCAATCAAATTCATGTGTTTCATCAAAACATCTACATCTCCGGCTAGAAGTTCTTTTTAATGCAGATCAATCGAAAAGGTCCAAATGAGCTTTCAACTTTTCAACCAGGATATCTTGAGTCTTCAGCCTCCGTGGGTTCTTGATCCGCATCTGTTGACACTCTTAACTACCATCTAACTCATGAGTTTCATCAAAACATCTACAACTTGGGCTACATGTACTATTGAACGAAGATCAACAGAAAAGGTAGAAATGATCTTTCAACTTTTAAACCAACATATCTTGAGTCTTCTGCCTCCGTGGGTACTAGATACACAATCGTTGACTCCAATCGCAATCAAATTCATGTGTTTCATCAAAACATCTACATCTCCGGCTAGAATTTCTTTTTTACGACGATCAATCGAAAAGTTCCAAATGAGCTTTCAACTTCAAAACCAAGATATGTTGAGTCTTCAGCCTCCCTGGGTGCTTCATACACATATGTTGACTCTCTCGGCTACCATCTAACTCATGTGTTTCATCGAAACATCTACATCTCTGGCTAGAAGTTCTTTTTAACGTAGATCAATCGAAAAGGACTAAATGAGCTTTCAACTTTAAAACAAAGATATGTTGAGTCTCAGCCTCCGTGGTAGCTTGATACAAATCTGTTGACACTCTTAACTACAATCTAACTCATGAGTTTCATCAAAACATCTACAACTTGGGCTACATGTTCTTTTGAATGAAGATCAACAGAAAAGGAACAAATGAGCTTTCAACTTTATAACAAAGATATGTTGAGTCTTCAGCCTCCGTGGTAGCTTGATACAAATCTGTTGACACTCTTAACTACAATCTAACTCATGAGTTTCATCAAAACATCTACAACTTGGGCTACAAGTACTTTTGAACGAAGATCAACAGAAAAGGTACAAATGAGCTTTCAACTTTTAAACCAAGATATCTTGAGTCCTTAGCCTCCGTGGGTTCTTGATCCACATCTGTTGACACTCTTAACTACCATCTAACTCATGAGTTTCATCAAAACATCTACAACTTGGGCTACAAGTACTTTTGAACGAAGATCAACAGAAAAGGTACAAATGAGCTTTTTACTTTAAAACTAAGATATGTTGAGTCTTCATTTCCTCCGTGGTATCTTGATACACATCTGTTGACTCTATCAACTGCCATCTAATTCATGTGTTTCATCAAAACATCTACATCGTCGACTAGAAGTTCTTTTAAACGAAGATGAATCAAAAAGGACCAAATGAGCTTTCAACTTTTCAACCAGGATATCTTGAGTCTTCAGCCTCCGTGGGTTCTTGATCCACATCTGTTGACACTCTTAACTACCATCTAACTCATGAGTTTCATCAAAACATCTACAACTTGGGCTACATGTACTTTTGAACGAAGATCAACAGAAAAGGTAGAAATGAACTTTCAACTTTTAAACCAACATATCTTGAGTCTTCTGCCTCCGTGGGTGCTAGATACACAACTGTTGACTCTGTCAACTGCAATCAAATTCATGTGTTTCATCAAAACATCTACATCTCCGGCTAGAAGTTCTTTTTAATGCAGATCAATCGAAAAGGTCCAAATGAGCTTTCAACTTTTCAACCAGGATATCTTGAGTCTTCAGCCTCCGTGGGTTCTTGATCCGCATCTGTTGACACTCTTAACTACCATCTAACTCATGAGTTTCATCAAAACATCTACAACTTGGGCTACATGTACTATTGAACGAAGATCAACAGAAAAGGTAGAAATGAACTTTCAACTTTTAAACCAACATATCTTGAGTCTTGTGCCTCCATGGGTGCTAGATACACAACTGTTGACTCACAATCGCAATCAAATTCATGTGTTTCATCAAAACATCTACATCTCCGCTAGAAGTTCTTTTTACGAAGATCAATCGAAACGGTCCAAATGAGCTTTCAACTTTTCAACCAGGATATTTTAATTCTTCAGCCTCCGTGGGTTCTTGATCCACATCTGTTGACACTCTTAACTACCATCTAACTCATGAGTTTCATCAAACCATCTACAACTTGGGCTACAAGTTCTTTTGAACGAAGATCAACATAAAAGATACAAATGAGCTTTGAACTTCAAAACCAACATATCTTGACTCTTCAGCCTCCGTGGTAGCTTGATACAGATCTGTTGACTCTCTCGCTACCATCAAACTCATGTGTTTCATCAAAACATCTACATCTCTGTCTAGAAGTTCTTTTTAACGAAGTTGAATCGAACAGGACTAAATGAGCTTTCAACTTTAAAACGAAGATATGTTTAGTCTTCAGCCTCCGTGGTAGCTTGATACAAATCTGTTGACACTCTTAACTACAATCTAACTCATGAGTTTCATCAAAACATCTACAACTTGGGCTACATGTTCTTTTGAATGAAGATCAATAAAAGGAACAAATGAGCTTTCAACTTTTAAACCAACGATATGTTGAGTCTTCAGCCTCCGTGGTAGCTTGATACAAATCTGTTGACACTCTTAACTACAATCTAACTCATGAGTTTCATCGAAACATCTACAACTTGGGCTACAAGTTCTTTTGAACGTAGATCAACAGAAAAGGTACAAATGAGCTTTCAACTTTTAAACCAAGATATCTTGAGTCCTTAGCCTCCGTGGGTTCTTGATCCACATCTGTTGACACTCTTAACTACCATCTAACTGATGAGTTTCATCAAAACATCTACAACTTGGGCTACAAGTACTTTTGAACGAAGATCAACAGAAAAGGTACAAATGAGCTTTTTACTTTAAAACTAAGATATGTTGAGTCTTCAGCCTCCGTGGTATCATGATACACATCTGTTGACTCTCTCAACTGCCATCTAATTCATGTGTTTCATCAAAACATCTACATCGTCGGCTAGAAGTTCTTTTAAACGAAGATCAATCGAAAAGGACCAAATGAGCTTTCAACTTTTCAACTAGGATATCTTGAGTCTTCAGCCTCCGTGGGTTCTTGATCCACATCTGTTGACACTCTTAACTACCATCTAACTCATGAGTTTCATCAAAACATCTACAACTTGGGCTACATGTACTTTTGAACGAAGATCAACAGAAAAGGTAGAAATGAACTTTCAACTTTTAAACCAACATATCTTGAGTCTTCTGCCTCCGTGGGTGCTAGATACACAACTGTTGACTCTGTCAACTGCAATCAAATTCATGTGTTTCATCAAAACATCTACATCTCCGGCTAGAAGTTCTTTTTAATGCAGATCAATCGAAAAGGTCCAAATGAGCTTTCAACTTTTCAACCAGGATATCTTGAGTCTTCAGCCTCCGTGGGTTCTTGATCCGCATCTGTTGACACTCTTAACTACCATCTAACTCATGAGTTTCATCAAAACATCTACAACTTGGGCTACATGTACTATTGAACGAAGATCAACAGAAAAGGTAGAAATGAACTTTCAACTTTTAAACCAACATATCTTGAGTCTTCTGCCTCCGTGGGTGCTAGATACACAATTGTTGACTCACAATCGCAATCAAATTCATGTGTTTCATCAAAACATCTACATCTCCGCTAGAAGTTCTTTTAACGAAGATCAATCGAAAAGGTCCAAATGAGCTTTCAACTTTTCAACCAGGATATCTTCATTCTTCAGCCTCCGTGGGTGCTTGATCACATCTGTTGACACTCTTAACCACCATCTAACTCATGAGTTTCATCAAACCATCTACAAATTGGGCTACAAGTTCTTTTGAACGAAGATTAACAGAAAAGGTAGAAATGAGCTTTCAACTTTAAAACCAAGATATGTTGAGTCTTCAGCCTCCATGGGTGCTTCATAGACATATGTTGACTCTCTCTGCTACCATCAAACTCATGTGTTTCATCGAAACATCTACATCTCCGGCTAGAAGTTCTTTTTCACGTACATCAATCGAAAAGGACTAAATGAGCTTTCAACTTTAAAACTAAGATATGTTGAGTCTTCAGCCTCCGTGGTAGCTTGATACATATCTGTTGACTCTCTCAACTGCCATCTAACTCATGAGTTTCATCAAAACATCTACAACTTGGGCTACATGTACTTTTGAACGAAGATCAACAGAAAAGGTAGAAATGAACTTTCAACTTTTAAACCAACATATCTTGAGTCTTCTGCCTCCGTGGGTGCTAGATGCACAACTGTTGACTCTTAATCGCAATCAAATTCATGTGTTTCATCAAAACATCTACATCTCCGCTAGAAGTTCTTTTTACGAAGATCAATCGTACACGTCCAAATTAGCTTTCAACTTTTCAACCAAGATATCTTGAGTCTTCACCTCCGTGGGTTCTTGATCCACATCTCGTTGACACTCTTAACTACCATCTAACTCATGTGTTTCATCAAAACATCTACAACTTGGGCTACAAGTTCTTTTGAACGAAGATCAACAGAAAAGGTACAAATGAGCTTTCAACTTTAAAACCAAGATATGTTGAGTCTTCACTTCCGTGGGTGCTTGATACACATATGTTGACTCTCTCAGCTACCATCAAACTCATGTGTTTCATCAAAACATCTACATCTCCGGCTAGAAGTTCTTTTTAACGAAGATCAATCGAAAAGGACTAAATGAGCTTTCAACTTTAAAACAAAGATATGTTGAGTCTCAGCCTCCGTGGTAGCTTGATACAAATCTGTTGACACTCTTAACTACCATCTAACTCATGAGTTTCATCAAAACATCTACAACTTGGGCTACATGTACTTTTGAACGAAGATCAACAGAAAAGGTACAAATGAACTTTCAACTTTTAAACCAACATATCTTGAGTCTTCTGCCTCCGTGGGTGCTAGATACACAACTGTTGACTCTGTCAACTGCAATCAAATTCATGTGTTTCATCAAAACATCTACATCTCTGGCTAGAAGTTCTTTTTAATGCAGATCAATCGAAAAGGTCCAAATGAGCTTTCAACTTTTCAACCAGGATATCTTGAGTCTTCAGCCTCCGTGGGTTCTTGATCCACATCTGTTGACACTCTTAACTACCATCTAACTCATGAGTTTCATCAAAACATCTACAACTTGGGCTACATGTACTTTTGAACGAAGATCAACAGAAAAGGTAGAAATGAACTTTCAACTTTTAAACCAACATATCTTGAGTCTTCTACCTCCGTGGGTGCTAGATACACAACTGTTGACTCACAACCGCAATCAAATTCATGTGTTTCATCAAAACATCTACATCTCTCGGCTAGAAGTTCTTTTTAATGCAGATCAATCGAAAAGGACCAAATGAGCTTTCAACTTTTCAACCAGGATATCTTGATTATTCAGCCTCCGTGGGTTCTTGATCCACATCTGTTGACACTCTTAACTACCATCTAACTGATGAGTTTCATGAAAACATCTACAACTTGGGCTACAAGTACTTTTGAACGAAGATCAACAGAAAAGGTACAAATGAGCTTTTTACTTTAAAACTAAGATATGTTGAGTCTTCAGCCTCCGTGGTATCATGATACACATCTGTTGACCCTCTCAACTGCCATCTAATTCATGTGTTTCATCAAAACATCTACATCGTCGGCTAGAAGTTCTTTTAAACGAAGATCAATCGAATAGGACCAAACGAGCTTTCAACTTTTCAACTAGGATATCTTGAGTCTTCAGCCTCCGTGGGTTCTTGATCCACATCTGTTGACACTCTTAACTACCATCTAACTCATGAGTTTCATCAAAACATCTACAACTTGGGCTACATGTACTTTTGAACGAAGATCAACAGAAAAGGTAGAAATGAACTTTCAACTTTTAAACCAACATATCTTGAGTCTTCTGCCTCCGTGGGTGCTAGATACACAACTGTTGACTCTGTCAACTGCAATCAAATTCATGTGTTTCATCAAAACATCTACATCTCCGGCTAGAAGTTCTTTTTAATGCAGATCAATCGAAAAGGTCCAAATGAGCTTTCAACTTTTCAACCAGGATATCTTGAGTCTTCAGCCTCCGTGGGTTCTTGATCCGCATCTGTTGACACTCTTAACTACCATCTAACTCATGAGTTTCATCAAAACATCTACAACTTGGGCTACATGTACTATTGAACGAAGATCAACAGAAAAGGTAGAAATGAACTTTCAACTTTTAAACCAACATATCTTGAGTCTTCTGCCTCCGTGGGTGCTAGATACGCAACTGTTGACTCTGCAACTGCAATCAAATTCATGTGTTTCATCAAAACATCTACATCTCCGGCTAGAAGTTCTTCTTAACGAAGGTCAATCGAAAAGGTCCAAATGAGCTTTCAACTTTTCAACCAGGATATCTTGAGTCTTCAGCCTCCGTGGGTTCTTGATCCGCATCTGTTGACACTCTTAACTACCATCTAACTCATGAGTTTCATCAAAACATCTACAACTTGGGCTACATGTACTATTGAACGAAGATCAACAGAAAAGGTAGAAATGAACTTTCAACTTTTAAACCAACATATCTTGAGTCTTCTGCCTCCGTGGGTGCTAGATACACAACTGTTGACTCTGTCAACTGCAATCAAATTCATGTGTTTCATCAAAACATCTACATCTCCGGCTAGAAGTTCTTTTTAATGCAGATCAATCGAAAAGGTCCAAATGAGCTTTCAACTTTTCAACCAGGATATCTTGAGTCTTCAGCCTCCGTGGGTTCTTGATCCACATCTGTTGACACTCTTAACTACCATCTAACTCATGAGTTTCATCAAAACATCTACAACTTGGGCTACATGTACTTTTGAACGAAGATCAACAGAAAGGTAGAAATGAACTTTCAACTTTTAAACCAACATATCTTGGGTCTTCTGCCTCCGTGGGTGCTAGATACACAATCGTTGACTCACAATCGCAATCAAATTCATGTGTTTCATCAAAACATCTACATCTCTGCTAGAAGTTCTTTTTAATGCGTATCAATCGAAAAGGTCCAAATGAGCTTTCAACTTTTCAACCAGGATATCTTGAGTCTTCACCTCCGTGGGTTCTTGATCCACATCTGTAGACACTCTTAACTACCATCTAACTCATGAGTTTCATCAAAACATCTACAACTTGGGCTACATGTACTTTTGAACGAAGATCAATAAAAGGTAGAAATGAACTTTCAACTTTTAAACCAACATATCTTGAGTCTTCTCGCCTCCGTGGGTGCTAGATACACAATCGTTGACTCACAATCGCAATCAAATTCATGTGTTTCATCAAAACATCTACATCTCCGGCTAGAAGTTCTTCTTAACGAAGGTCAATCGAAAAGGTCCAAATGAGCTTTCTACTTTAAAACCAAGATATGTTGAGTCTTCAGCCTCCGTGGGTGCTTCATACACATATGTTGACTATCTCTGCTACCATATAACTCTTGTGTTTCATCGAAACATCTACCTCTCCGGCTAGAAGTTCTTTTTAACGTAGAACAATCGAAAAGGACTAAATGAGCTTTCAACTTTAAAACAAAGATATGTTGAGTCTCAGCCTCCGTGGTAGCTTGATACAAATCTGTTGACACTCTTAACGACAATCTAACTCATAAGTTTCATCAAAACATCTACAACTTGGGCTACATGTACTTTTGAACGAAGATCAACTGAAAAGGTTCAAATGAACTTTCAACTTTTAAACCAACATATTTTGAGTCTTCTGCCTCCGTGGGTGCTAGATGCACAACTGTTGACTCTGTCAACTGCAATCAAATTCATGTGTTTCATCAAAACATCTACATCTCCGGCTAGAAGTTCTTTTTTACGACGATCAATCGAAAAGTTCCAAATGAGCTTTCAACTGCCATCTAACTAATGTGTTTCATGAAAGTTTCTACAACTTGGGCTGCAAGTTCTTTTGAACGAAGATCAACAGAAAAGGTACAAATGAACTTTCAACTTTTAAACCAACATATCTTGAGTCTTCAGCCTCCGTGAGTGCTTCATACACATATGTTGACTCTCTCTGCTACCATCAAACTCATGTGTTTCATCGAAACATCTACATCTCCGGCTTGAAGTTCTTTTTAACGTAGATCAATCGAAAAGGACTAAATGAGCTTTCAACTTTAAAACAAAGATATGTTGAGTCTCAGCCTCCGTGGTAGCTTGATACAAATCTGTTGACACTCTTAACTATAATCTAACTCATGAGTTTCATCAAAACATCTACAACTTGGGCTACATGTACTATTGAATGAAGATCAACAGAAAAGGTAGAAATGAACTTTCAACTTTTAAACCAACATATCTTGAGTCTTCTGCCTCCGTGGGTGCTAGATGCACAACTGTTGACTCACAATCGCAATCAAATTCATGTGTTTCATCAAAACATCTACATCTCCGGCTAGAAGTTCTTTTTACGAAGATCAATCGAAAAGGTCCAAATGAGCTTTCAACTTTTCAACCAGATATCTTGAGTCTTCACTCCGTGGGTTCTTGATCCACATCTGTTGACACTCTTAACTACCATCTAACTCATGAGTTTCACCAAAACATCTACAACTTAGGCTACAAGTACTTTTGAACGAAGATTAACAGAAAAGGTAGAAATGAGCTTTCAACTTTAAAACCAAGATATGTTGAGTCTTCAGCCTCCATGGTAGCTTCATAGACATATGTTGACTCTCTCTGCTACCATCAAACTCATGTGTTTCATCGAAACATCTACATCTCCGGCTAGAAGTTCTTTTCAACGTAGATCAATCGAAAAGGACTAAATGAGCTTTCAACTTTAAAACAAAGATATGTTGAGTCTCAGCCTCCGTGGTAGCTTGATACAAATCTGTTGACACTCTTAACTACCATCTAACTCATGAGTTTCATCAAAACATCTACAACTTGGGCTACAAGTACTTTTGAACGAAGATCAACAGAAAAGGTACAAATGAACTTTCAACTTTTAAACCAACATATCTTGAGTCTTCTGCCTCCGTGGGTGCTAGATACACAACCGTTGACTCTTAATCGCAATCAAATTCATATGTTTCATCAAAACATCTACATCTCCGTGTAGAAGTTCTTTTTAACGCAGATCAATCGAAAAGGTCCAAATGAACTTTCAACTTTTAAACCAACATATCTTGAGTCTTCTGCCTCCATGGGTTCTTGATCCACATCTGTTGACACTCTTAACTACCATCTAACTCATGAGTTTCATCAAAACATCTACAACTTGGGCTACATGTACTTTTGAACGAAGATCAACAGAAAAGGTACAAATGAACTTTCAACTTTTAAACCAACATATCTTGAGTCTTCTGCCTCCGTGGGTGCTAGATACACAACTGTTGACTCTGTCAACTGCAATCAAATTCATGTGTTTCATCAAAACATCTACATCTCCGGCTAGAAGTTCTTTTTAATGCAGATCAATCGAAAAGGTCCAAATGAGCTTTCAACTTTTCAACCAGGATATCTTGAGTCTTCAGCCTCCGTGGGTTCTTGATCCACATCTGTTGACACTCTTAACTACCATCTAACTCATGAGTTTCATCAAAACATCTACAACTTGGGCTACATGTACTTTTGAACGAAGATCAACAGAAAAGGTAGAAATGAACTTTCAACTTTTAAACCAACATATCTTGAGTCTTCTGCCTCCGTGGGTGCTAGATACACAACTGTTGACTCACAATCGCAATCAAATTCATGTGTTTCATCAAAACATCTACATCTCCGGCTAGAAGTTCTTTTTAATGCAGATCAATCGAAAAGGTCCAAATGAGCTTTCAACTTTTCAACCAGGATATCTTGAGTCTTCAGCCTCCGTGGGTTCTTGATCCGCATCTGTTGACACTCTTAACTACCATCTAACTCATGAGTTTCATCAAAACATCTACAACTTGGGCTACATGTACTATTGAACGAAGATCAACAGAAAAGGTAGAAATGAACTTTCAACTTATAAACCAACATATCTTGAGTCTTCTGCCTCTGTGGGTGCTAGATACACAACTGTTGACTCACAATCGCAATCAAATTCATGTGTTTCATCAAAACATCTACATCTCCGGCTAGAAGTTCTTCTTAACGAAGGTCAATCGAAAAGGTCCAAATGAGCTTTCTACTTAAAAACCAAGATATGTTGAGTCTTCAGCCTCCGTGGGTGCTTCATACACATATGTTGACTATCTCTGCTACCATCTAACTCATGTGTTTCATCGAAACATCTACATCACCGGCTTGAAGTTCTTTTTAACGTAGATCAATCGAAAAGGACTAAATGAGCTTTCAACTTTAAAACAAAGATATGTTGAGTCTCAGCCTCCGTGGTAGCTTGATACAAATCTGTTGACACTCTTAACTACAATCTAACTCATGAGTTTCATCAAAACATCTACAACTTAGGCTACATGTTCTTTTGAATGAAGATCAACAGAAAAGGAACAAATGAGCTTTCTACTTTAAAACTAAGATATGTTTAGTCTTCAGCCTCCGTGGTATCTTGATACACATCTGTTGACTCTCTCAACTGCCATCTAACTCATGTGTTTCATCAAAACATCTACATCGTCGGCTAGAAGTTCTTTTAAACGAAGATCAATCGAAAAGGACCAAAATGAGCTTTCAACTTTTTAACCAGGATATCTTGAGTCTTCAGCCTCCGTGGGTTCTTGATCCACATCTGTTGACACTCTTAACTACCGTCTAACTCATGAGTTTCATCAAAACATCTAAAACTTGGGCTACATGTACTTTTGAAAGAAGATCAACAGAAAAGGTAGAAATGAACTTTCAACTTTTAAACCAACATATCTTGAGTCTTCTGCCTCCGTGGGTGCTAGATACACAACTGTTGACTCTGTCAACTGCAATCAAATTCATGTGTTTCATCAAAACATCTAAATCTCCGGCTAGAAGTTCTTTTTAAGGCAGATCAATCGAAAAGGTCCAAATGAGCTTTCAACTTTTCAACCAGGATATCTTGAGTCTTCAGCCTCCGTGGGTTCTTGATTCGCATCTGTTGACACTCTTAACTACCATCTAACTCATGAGTTTCATCAAAACATCTACAACTTGGGCTACATGTACTATTGAACGAAGATCAACAGAAAAGGTAGAAATGAACTTTCAACTTTTAAACCAACATATCTTGAGTCTTCTGCCTCCGTGGGTGCTAGATACACAATTGTTGACTCGCAATCGCAATCAAATTCATGTGTTTCATCAAAACATCTACATCTCCGGCTAGAAGTTCTTTTTAATGCAGATCAATCGAAAAGGTCCAAATGAGCTTTCAACTTTTCAACCAGGATATCTTGAGTCTTCAGCCTCTGTGGGTTCTTGATCCGCATCTGTTGACACTCTTAACTACCATCTAACTCATGAGTTTCATCAAAACATCTACAACTTGGGCTACATGTACTTTTGAACGAAGATCAACAGAAAAGGTAGAAATGAACTTTCAACTTTTAAACCAACATATCTTGAGTCTTCTGCCTCCGTGGGTGCTAGATACACAACTGTTGACTCTGTCAACTGCAATCAAATTCATGTGTTTCATCAAAACATCTACATCTCCGGCTAGAAGTTCTTCTTAACGAAGGTCAATCGAAAAGGTCCAAATGAGCTTTCTACTTTAAAACCAAGATATGTTGAGTCTTCAGCCTCCGTGGGTGCTTCATACACATATGTTGACTATCTCTGCTACCATCAAACTCATGTGTTTCATCGAAACATCTACATCTCCGGCTTGAAGTTCTTTTTAACGTAGATCAATCGAAAAGGACTAAATGAGCTTTCAACTTTAAAACAAAGATATGTTGAGTCTCAGCCTCCGTGGTAGCTTGATACAAATCTGTTGACACTCTTAACTACAATCTAACTCATGAGTTTCATCAAAACATCTACAACTTGGGCTACATGTTCTTTTGAATGAAGATCAACAGAAAAGGAACAAATGAGCTTTCTACTTTAAAACTAAGATATGTTTAGTCTTCAGCCTCCGTGGTATCTTGATACACATCTGTTGACTCTCTCAACTGCCATCTAACTCATGTGTTTCATCAAAACATCTACATCTCTGGCTAGAAGTTCTTTTAAACGAAGATCAATCGAAAAGGACCAAATGAGCTTTCAACTTTTCAACCAGGATATCTTGAGTCTTCAGCCTCCGTGGGTTCTTGATCCACATCTGTTGACACTCTTAACTACCATCTAACTCATGAGTTTCATCAAAACATCTACAACTTGGGCTACATGTACTTTTGAACGAAGATCAACAGAAAAGGTACAAATGAACTTTCAACTTTTAAACCAACATATCTTGAGTCTTCTGCCTCCGTGGGTGCTAGATACACAATTGTTGACTCACAATCGCAATCAAATTCATGTGTTTCATCAAAACATCTACATCTCCTGCTAGAAGTTCTTTTTAATGCGTATCAATCGAAAAGGTCCAAATGAGCTTTCAACTTTTCAAGCAGGATATCTTGGGTCTTCGCCACCGTGGGTTCTTGATTCGCATCTGTTGACACTCTTAGCTACCATCTAACTCATGAGTTTCATCAAAACATCTACAACTTGGGTTACATGTACTATTGAACGAAGATCAACAGAAAAGGTAGAAATGAACTTTCAACTTTTAAACCAACATATCTTGAGTCTTCTGCCTCCGTGGGTGCTAGATGCACAATCGTTGACTCACAATCGCAATCAAATTCATGTGTTTCATCAAAACATCTACATCTCCGGCTAGAAGTTCTTTTTAATGCAGATCAATCGAAAAGGTCCAAATGAGCTTTCAACTTTTCAACAAGGATATCCAGAGTCTTCAGCCTCTGTGGGTTCTTGATCCGCATCTGTTGACACTCTTAACTACCATCTAACTCATGAGTTTCATCAAAACATCTACAACTTGGGCTACATGTACTATTGAACGAAGATCAACAGAAAAGGTAGAAATGAACTTTCAACTTTTAAACCAACATATCTTGAGTCTTCTGCCTCTGTGGGTGCTAGATACACAACTGTTGACTCTGTCAACTGCAATCAAATTCATGTGTTTCATCAAAACATCTACATCTCCGGCTAGAAGTTCTTTTTAAGGCAGATCAATCGAAATGGACCAAATGAGCTTTCAACTTTTCAACAAGGATATCCTGAGTCTTCAGCCTCTGTGGGTTCTTGATCCGCATCTGTTGACACTCTTAGCTACCATCTAACTCATGAGTTTCATCAAAACATCTACAACTTGGGTTACATGTACTATTGAACGAAGATCAACAGAAAAGGTAGAAATGAACTTTCAACTTTTAAACCAACATATCTTGAGTCTTCTGCCTCCGTGAGTGCTAGATGCACAACTGTTGACTCTGTCAACTGCAATCAAATTCATGTGTTTCATCAAAACATCTACATCTCCGGCTAGAAGTTCTTTTTAATGCAGATCAATCGAAAAGGTCCAAATGAGCTTTCAACTTTTCAACAAGG
Organism: Styphnolobium japonicum; assembly: GCA_023212625.1. Classification (NCBI taxonomy): domain Eukaryota; kingdom Viridiplantae; phylum Streptophyta; class Magnoliopsida; order Fabales; family Fabaceae; genus Styphnolobium; species Styphnolobium japonicum. The sequence goes on from JALBWW010000013.1 coordinate 16,954,886, forward strand.
ATATCCTGAGTCTTCAGCCTCTGTGGGTTCTTGATCCGCATCTGTTGACACTCTTAACTACCATCTAACTCATGAGTTTCATCAAAACATCTACAACTTGGGCTACAAGTACTTTTGAACGAAGATCAACAGAAAAGGTACAAATGAGCTTTCAACTTTTAAACCAACATATCTTGAGTCTTCTGCCTCCGTGGGTGCTAGATACACAACTGTTGACTCTGTCAACTGCAATCAAATTCATGTGTTTCATCAAAACATCTACATCTCCGGCTAGAAGTTCTTCTTAACGAAGGTCAATCGAAAAGGTCCAAATGAGCTTTCTACTTTAAAACCAAGATATGTTGAGTCTTCAGCCTCCGTGGGTGCTTCATACACATATGTTGACTCTCTCTGCTACCATCAAACTCATGTGTTTCATCGAAAGATCTACATCTCCGGCTTGAAGTTCTTTTTAACGTAGATCAATCGAAAAGGACTAAATGAGCTTTCAACTTTAAAACAAAGATATGTTGAGTCTCAGGCTCCGTGGTAGCTTGATACAAATCCGTTGACACTCTTAACTACAATCTAACTCATGAGTTTCATCAAAACATCTACAACTTGGGCTACAAGTACTTTTGAACGAAGATCAACAGAAAAGGTACAAATGAACTTTCAACTTTTAAACCAACATATCTTGAGTCTTCTGCCTCAGTGGGTGGTAGATACACAACTATTGACTCTGTCAACTGCAATCAAATTCATGTGTTTCATCAAAACATCTACATCTCTGGCAAGAAGTTCTTTTTAACACAGATTAATCAAAAAGGTCCAAATGAGCTTTCGTCTTTAACACCAAGATATGTTCAGTCTTCAGCCTCCGTGGGTGCTTCATACACATATGTTGACTCTCTCTGCTACCATCTAACTCATGTGTTTCATCAAAACATCTACATCTCCGGCTAGAAGTTCTTTTTAATGTAGATCAATCGAAAAGGACTAAATGAGCTTTCAACTTTAAAACAAAGATATGTTGAGTCTCAGCCTCCGTGGTAGCTTGATACAAATCTGTTGACACTCTTAACTACAATCTAACTCATGAGTTTCATCAAAACATCTACAACTTGGGCTACAAGTACTTTTGAACGAAGATCAACAGAAAAGGTAAAAATGAGCTTTCAACTTTTAAACCAACATATCTTGAGGGTTCTGCCTCCGTGGGTGCTAGATACACAACTGTTGACTCTATCAACTGCAATCAAATTCATGTGTTTTATCAAAGCATCTACATCTTCGGCTAGAAGTTCTTCTTAACGAAGGTCAATCGAAAAGGCCCAAATGAGCTTTCTACTTTAACACCAAGATATGTTGAGTCTTCAGCCTCCGTGGGTGCTTCATACACATGTTGACTCTCTCTGCTACCATCTAACTCATGTGTTTCATCGAAACATCTACATCTCCGGCTAGAAGTTCTTTTTAACGTAGATCAGTCGAAAAGGACTAAATGAGCTTTCAACTTTAAAACAAAGATATGTAGAGTCTCAGCCTCCGTGGTAGCTTGATACAAATCTGTTGACACTCTTAACTACAATCTAACTCATGAGTTTCATCAAAACATCTACAACTTGGGCTACATGTTCTTTTGAATGAAGATCAACAGAAAAGGAACAAATGAGCTTTCAACTTTAAAACAAAGATATGTTGAGTCTCAACCTCTGTTGTAGCTTGATACAAATCTGTTGACACTCTTAACTACAATCTAACTCATGAGCTTCATCAAAACATCTACAACTTGGGCTACATGTTCTTTTGAATGAAGATCAACAGAAAAGGAACAAATGAGCTTTCAACTTTAAAACCAAGATATGTTGAGTCTTCAGCCTCCGTGGTAGCTTGAACACAACTGTTGACTCGGTCAACAGTCATCTAACTCATGTGTTTCATGAAAACATACATCTCTGGCTAGAAGTTCTTTTTAATGAAGATCAATCGAAAAGGTCAAAATGAGCTTTCAACTTTAAAACTATGATATGTTGAGTTTTCAGCCTCCGTGGTAGCTTGATACACAACTGTTGACTCTGTCAACTGCAATCAAATTCATGTGTTTCATCAAAACATCTACATCTCCGGCTAGAAGTTCTTTTTAATGCAGATCAATCGAAAAGGTCCAAATGAGCTTTCAACTTTTCAACCAGGATATCTTGAGTCTTCAGCCTCCGTGGGTTCTTGATCCGCATCTGTTGACACTCTTAACTACCATCTAACTCATGAGTTTCATCAAAACATCTACAACTTGGGCTACAAGTACTTTTGAACGAAGATCAACAGAAAAGGTACAAATGAGCTTTCAACTTTTAAACCAACATATCTTGAGTCTTCTGCCTCCGTGGGTGCTAGATACACAACAGTTGACTCTGTCAACTGCAATCAAATTCATGTGTTTCATCAAAACATCTACATCTCCGGCTAGAAGTTCTTCTTAACGAAGGTCAATCGAAAAGGTCCAAATGAGCTTTCTACTTTAAAACCAAGATATGTTGAGTGTTCAGCCTCCGTGGTAGCTTGAACACACCTGTTGACTCTCTCTACTGCCATCTAACTCATGTGTTTCATGAAAACATCTACATCTCTGGCTACAAGTTCTATTTAACGAAGATCAATCGAAAAGGTCCAAATCAGCTTTAAACTTTAAAACTAAGATATGTTGAGTCTTCAGCCTCCGTGGTAGCTTGATACATATCTGTTGACTCTCTCAACTGCCATCTAACTCATGTGTTTCATCAAAACATCTACATCTTCGGGTAGAAGTTCTTTTAACGAAGATCAATCGAAAAGGTCCAAATGAGCTTTCAACTTTTCAACCAGGATATCTTCATTCTTCAGCCTCCGTGGGTTCTTGATCCATATCTGTTGACACTCTCAACTACCATCTAACTCATGAGTTTCATCAAAACATCTACAACTTGGGCTACAAGTACTTTTGAACGAAGATCAATCGAAAAGGTCCAAATGAGCTTTCAACTTTTCAACCAGGATATCTTGGGTCTTCAGCCTCCGTGGGTTCTTGATCCGCATCTGTTGACACTCTTAACTACCATCTATCTCATGAGTTTCATCAAAACATCTACAACTTGGGCAACATGTACTATTGAACGAAGATCAATAGAAAAGGTAAAAATGAACTTTCAACTTTTAAACCAACATATCTTGAGTCTTCTGCCTCCGTGGGTGCTAGATACACAACTGTTGACTCTGTCAACTGCAATCAAATTCATGTGTTTCATCAAAACATCTACATCTCCGGCTAGAAGTTCTTTTTAATGCAGATCAATCGAAAAGGTCCAAATGAGCTTTCAACTTTTCAACCAGGATATCTTGAGTCTTCAGCCTCCGTGGGTTCTTGATCCGCATCTGTTGACACTCTTAACTACCATCTAACTCATGAGTTTCATCAAAACATCTACAACTTGGGCTACAAGTACTTTTGAACGTAGATCAATCGAAATGGTCCAAATGAGCTTTCAACTTTTCAACCAGGATATCTTGGGTCTTCTGCCTCCGTGGGTGCTAGATACACAACAGTTGACTCTGTCAACTGCAATCAAATTCATGTGTTTCATCAAAACATCTACATCTCCGGCTAGAAGTTCTTCTTAACGAAGGTCAATCGAAAAGGTCCAAATGAGCTTTCTACTTTAAAACCAAGATATGTTGAGTGTTCAGCCTCCGTGGTAGCTTGAACACATCTGTTGACTCTCTCAACTGCCATCTAGCTCATGTGTTTCATGAAAACATCTACATCTCTGGCTACAAGTTCTATTTAACGAAGATTAATCGAAAAGGTCCAAATCAGCTTTAAACTTTAAAACTAAGATATGTTGAGTCTTCAGCCTCCGTGGTAGCTTGATACACATCTGTTGACTCTCTCAACTGCCATCTAACTCATGTGTTTCATCAAAACATCTACATCTTCGGCTAGAAGTTCTTTTAACGAAGATCAATCGAAAAGGTCCAAATGAGCTTTCAACTTTTCAACCAGGATATCTTCATTCTTCAGCCTCCGTGGGTTCTTGATCCATATCTGTTGACACTCTTAACTACCATCTAACTCATGAGTTTCATCAAAACATCTACAACTTGGGCTACAAGTACTTTTGAACGTAGATCAATCGAAATGGTCCAAATGAGCTTTCAACTTTTCAACCAGGATATCTTGGGTCTTCAGCCTCCGTGGGTTCTTGATCCGCATCTGTTGACACTCTTAACTACAATCTATCTCATGAGTTTCATCAAAACATCTACAACTTGGGCTACATGTTCTTTTGAATGAAGATCAACAGAAAAGGAACAAATGAGCTTTCAACTTTAAAACAAAGATATGTTGAGTCTCAGCCTCCGTGATAGCTTGATACAAATCTGTTGACACTCTTAACTACAATCTAACTCATGAGTTTCATCAAAACATCTACAACTTGGGCTACATGTAACATCCCTAAATTTCATATGTTATGATTTAGCTAAAATTCTTTGAATGGATTGTATGTTCTGTTACAGAAAAGGTGATAGATTGAGTTAGAATGATTGATTTGAGATTCTGGCTATACCGGTGAACTCGGTAGAACCTAAGGAAGAGATAGGTGGAATTTAAACTCTTAAATTTATTATGATTAATTTAGGACCTACTGGTAAATTTAATTTTCTTCAGGACCTATTGGGAATTCTTAGAAATCACAAGGGTATTTTAGTCTTTTTACGCCTCAGTGGCAATTTGGTATTTTTCCACATAAGTGGGGGGCAAAGTTGACAAAGCAACTTCACCGCCTTGTGATTAAGATGACCGGCCAGCCTAGGGGGAGACAAGATGCTCATCTTCTCCAAAATCTCTAAGTTCCATAGCCAAAGCTTGCTCCAAGTTTAAGGGTACAAAGTAAGTATTTTTATACACCTTTTGACTTAGGTTATTTGATGATTATTGATCACTATGATCTCTTCTTCAATCCTATGGTATTAGTTTCTTTAGAAACTCATTTTCATCCCTAAGAATCAAGAACACCCATGTATAAAAGTTGGTTGTTTTGCTTGAGTGTTTTGAAGGAAGTTGAAGGGAAGGTTGCCTTGACTACCAATACCATCTTGGAAGCAAGTTAGGAGCACTTCAAGGTGAGTGTGGATTTACTTGTGCTATTGTATGATGTTCTTAGAGTGAAAGTGTATGATAAAGGATTAAGCTTGAATCTAGGGTTTTCACCTATGCTTGAGGTTGGATGTGTTTTCATTACATGTTTTCAAGGATTAGGGTTTAGGAAAAATGAGTGGAATGATTGGTATACTTGATGGATTTGAGGACATGATCCCATAGAGAAATTAGGGTTTTGATTTGAAGTTGGGCGTGGCACTATTCCTGCCCAGAAGACCAACCACGGGTCCTCTCTGGATAGGAAATGTTGGTGTCTCGTGCCCAACCACGGCCGTGGTCCCCACCACGGGCTGGCCGTGGTTGGCTCTGGAAAGAAAAATGTTGTGTGCTGAAATCTGACCACGGGTGTGGTGGCCACCAGGGGCTGGCCGTGGTCCAGACCACGGGCGTGGTGCCAACCAGGGGCAGGCCGTGGTTGTCTCTGTTTTCAATTTGTTGAGTTTTGTTTTCTGAACCGTGGCCGTGGTTACCACCACGGGCTGGCCGTGGTTGACTCTGTTTGTGATATTGTGATGTTTATGCCTAGGGTCTTGATACCATATGCTAGGTTTAGGATGAAGAATGACTTAGCATTAGAATGAGATGTGTAACTAAGTAAGAATGCTTGCTAGAGTTGAGCATGATGGTTATGTGTTGTATATGCTTGAATTATTTACATGTAATGTTATTATGATGATGTTATGAATGAGCATGATATGAGTATGAGAACATTGCATTGCATAGCGAGATGGCCTAACCTAGGAGGGGTTAGTGTACAAAACAGGAGGGTGCCTAGGCGATGAGCTAGATGGAAATGAAATGGCATACTTATTTGCATTGCATTGCGAGGTGACCTAACCGGAAAGGGTTAGTGTACAAAACAGAGGGGTGCCTAGCTTATTAGCTAGAAGGAAACGGAATTGGCATAACACATTCATATGCATATTGCGAGGGCCTAACCGAAAGGGGTTAGTGCACAACAAGAGGAGTGGAGAAAGAAAAAGTGTGAATAAAAGGTGTGAACATCATGTGCATTCATTCATTGCATTGGTTGGTTGGTGTTACTTGACATATTGTGAATTGTGTTATACTTACTCTCTACTTACATTTATACTTTATCTGCAATTTATTCATATTCACTGGGAAGTTGTTCTCACCACCTTTTTCTCAGATTCGCAGGAACACCCCGGACCCTCTACGGGTTAAGCACGGAGGATTCTGTTGATTCATTTTTGAGATTTGTATTTTGGTGGAGTTAAGCTCCGTGATGTAACTATAATAGGATGTGTATTATTCTGATGTAGATGTTACAGGGAACTGAATACTACTTTTGGTGTACTCGGTTCTGCATATGTTTAGTGTGCTCAGTCAGGATAGTGTTTAGATTACACTTGTATAACGTTGCATACTCTGATAATATTTTGGTTGAGATCTGAGATCTCTTGATGATATATGTGTATGTGTATATATATAATATATGTACTCTGGTTGGTTTGAAATGGTTGTTGGAAATCCGCTGCTTATGTTATATTTTGTGGTAGTGTTCAAGAAACAAATGAAACGCTACCGAATTTTCTATATTTATATATTCCACGTAAGGCTTATGGTTGGTAAATAACATAGTAACTAACAGGCCTTACACTACATGTTCTTTTGAATGAAGATCAACAGAAAAGGAACAAATGAGCTTTCTACTTTAAAACCAAGATATGTTGAGTCTTCAGCCTCCGTGGGTTCTTGATCCACATCTGTTGACACTCTCAACTACCATCTAACTCATGAGTTTCATCAAAACATCTACAACTTGTGCTACAAGTACTTTTGAACGAAGATCAACAGAAAAGGTACAAATGAGCTTTCAACTTTTAAACCAAGATATCTTGAGTCTTTAGCCTCCGTGGGTTCTTGATCCACATCTGTTGATACTCTTAACTACCATCTAACTCATGAGTTTCATCAAAACATCTACAACTTGGGCTACAAGTACTTTTAAACGAAGATCAACAGAAAAAGTACAAATGAACTTTCAACTTTTAAACCAACATATCTTGAGTCTTCTGCCTCCGTGGTTTCTTGATCCACATCTGTTGACACTCTTACTACCATCTAACTCATGAGTTTCATCAAAACATCTACAACTTGGGCTACATGTACTTTTGAACGAAGATCAACTGAAAAGGTACAAATGAACTTTCAACTTTTAAACCAGCATATCTTGAGTCTTCTGCCTCCGTTGGTGCTAGATACACAACTGTTGACTCTGTCAACTGCAATCAAATTCACGTGTTTCTTCAAAACATCTACATCTCCGGCTAGAAGTTCTTTTTAACGCAGATCAATCGAAAAGGTCCAAATGAGCTTTCAACTTTTCAACCAGGATATCTTGAGTCTTCAGCCTCTGTGGGTTCTTGATCCACATCAGTCGACACTCTTAACTACCATCTAACTCATGAGTTTCATCAAAACATCTACAACTTGTGCTACAAGTACTTTTGAATGAAGATCAACAAAAACGGTACAAATGAGCTTTCAACTTTTAAACCAAGATATCTAGAGTCTTTAGCCTCCGGGGGTTCTTGATCCACATCTGTTGACACTCTTAACTACTATCTAACTCATGAGTTACATCAAAACATCTACAACTTGGGCTACATGCACTTTTGAACGAAGATCAACAGAAAAGGTACAAATGGACTTTCAACTTTTAAACCAACATATCTTGAGTCTTCTGCCTCCGTGGGTTCTTGATCCACATCTGTTGACACTCTTAACTACCATCTAACTATAAGTTTCATCAAAACATCTACAACTTGGGCTACATGTACTTTTGAACAAAGATCAACAGAAAACGTACAAATGAACTTTCAACTTTTAAACCAACATATCTTGAGTCTTCTGCCTCCGTGGGTGTTAGATACACAACTGTTGACTCTGTCAACTGCAATCAAATTCATGTGTTTCATCAAAACATCTACATCTCCGGCTAGAAGTTCTTTTTAACGCAGATCAATCGAAAAGGTCCAAATGAGCTTTCAACTTTTCAACTAGGATGTCTTGAGTCTTCAGCCTCCGTGGGTTCTTGATCCACATCTGTTGACACTCTTAACTACCATCAAACTCATGAGTTGCATCAAAACATCTACAACTTGGGCTACAAGTACTTTTGAACGAAGATCAACAGAAAAGGTAGAAATGAGCTTTCAACTTTTAAACCTACATATCTTGAGTCTTCTGCCTCCGTGGGTGCTAGATACACAACTGTTGAATCTGTCAACTGCAATCAAATTCATGTGTTTCATCAAAACATCTACATCTCCGGCTAGAAGTTCTTCTTATCGAAGGTCAATCGAAAAGGTCCAAATGAGCTTTCTACTTTAAAACCAAGATATGTTGAGTCTTCACCCTCCATGGGTGCTTCATCCACATATGTTGACTCTCTCTGCTACCATCTAACTCATGTGTTTCATCGAAACATCTACATCTCCGGCTAGAAGTTCTTTTTAACGTACATCAATCGAAAAGGACTAAATGAGCTTTCAACTTTAAAACAAAGATATGTTGAGTCTCAGCCTCCGTGGTAGCTTGATACAAATCTGTTGACACTCTTAACTACAATCTAACTCATGAGTTTCATCAAAACATCTACAACTTGGGCTACATGTTCTTTTGAATGAAGATCAACAGAAAAGGAACAAATGAGCTTTCAACTTTAAAACCAACATATGTTGAGTGTTCAGCCTCCGTGGTAGTTTGAACACATCTGTTGACTCTCTCAACTGCCATCTAACTCATGTGTTTCATGAAAACATCTACATCTCTGGCTACAAGTTCTTTTTAACGAAGATCAATCGAAAAGGTCCAAATGAGCTTTCAACTTTAAAACAAAGATATGTTGAGTCTCAGCCTCCGTGGTAGTTTGATACAAATCTGTTGACACTCTTAACTACAATCTAACTCATGAGCTTCATCAAAACATCTACAACTTGGGCTACATGTTCTTTTGAATGAAGATCAACAGAAAAGGAACAAATGAGCTTTCAACTTTAAAACCAAGATATGTTGAGTCTTCAGCCTCCGTGGTAGCTTGAACACAACTGTTGACTCTCTCAACAGTCATCTAACTCATGTCTTTCATGAAAACATACATCTCTGGCTAGAAGTTCTTTTTAATGAAGATCAATCGAAAAGGTCCAAATGAGCTTTCAACTTTAAAACTAAGATAAGTTGAGTCTTCAGCTTCCGTGGTAGCTTGATACACATCTGTTGACTCTCTCTGCTGCCATCTAACTCATGTGTTTCATCAAAACATCTACATCGTCGGCTAGAAGTTCTTTTAGACGAAGATCAATCGAAAAGGACCAAATGAGCTTTCAACGTTTCAACTAGGATATCTTGAGTCTTCAGTCTCCGTGGGTTCTTGATCCACATCTGTTGACATACTTAACTACCATCTAACTCATGAGTTTCATCAAAACATCTACAACTTGGGCTACATGTACTTTTGAACGAAGATCAACAGAAAAGGTACATATGAGCTTTCAACTTTTAAACCAACATATCTTGAGTCTTTTGCCTCCGTGGGTGCTAGAAACACAACTGTTGACTCTGTCAACTGCAATCAAATTCATGTGTTTCATCCAAACATCTACATCTCCGGCTTGAAGTTCTTCTTAACGAAGGTGAATCGAAAAGCTCCAAATGAGCTTTCTACATAAATCCAAGATATGTTGAGTCTTCAGCCTCCGTGGGTGTTTCATACACATATGTTGACTCTCTCTGCTACCATCTAACTCATGTGTTTCATCGAAACATCTACATCTCCGGCTTGAAGTTCTTTTTAACGAAGATCAATCGAAAAGGACTAAATGAGCTTTCAACTTTAAAACATAGATATGTTGAGTCTCAGCCTCCGTGGTAGCTTGATACAAATCTGTTGACACTCTTAACTACAATCTAACTCATGAGTTTCATCAAAACATCTACAACTTGGGCTACATGTTCTTTTGAATGAAGATCAACAGAAAAGGAACAAATGAGCTTTCAACTTTATAACAAAGATATGTTGAGTCTCAGCCTCCGTGGTAGCTTGATACAAATCTGTTGACACTCTTAACTACAATCTAACTCATGAGTTTCATCAAAACATCTACAACTTGGGCTACAAGTACTTTTGAACGAAGATCAACAGAAAAGGTACAGATGAGCTTTCAACTTTTAAACCAAGATATCTTGAGTCTTTAGCCTCCGTGGGTTCTTGATCCACATCTGTTGACACTCTTAACTACCATCTAACTCATGAGTTTCATCAAAACATCTACAACTTGGGCTACATGTTCTTTTGAATGAAGATCAACAGAAAAGGAACAAATGAGCTTTCAACTTTATAACAGAGATATGTTGAGTCTCAGCCTCCGTGGTAGCTTGATACAAATTTGTTGACACTCCTAACTACAATCTAACTCATGAGTTTCATCAAAACATCTACAACTTGGGCTACATGTTCTTTTGAATGAAGATCAACAGAAAAGGAACAAATGAGCTTTCAACTTTAAAACCAAGATATGTTGAGTCTTCAGCCTCCGTGGGTTCTTGATCCACATCTGTTGACACTCTCAACTGCCATCTAACTCATGAGTTTCATCAAAACATCTACAACTTGTGCTAATAGTACGTTTGAACGACGATCAACAAAAAAGGTACAAATGAGCTTTCAACTTTTAAACCAAGATATCTTGAGTCTTTAGCCTCCGTGGGTTCTTGATCCACATCTGTTGACACTCTTAACTACCATCTAACTCATGAGTTTCATCAAAACATCTACAACTTGGGCTACATGTACTTTTGAACGAAGATCAACAGAAAAGGTACAAATGCACTTTCAACTTTTAAACCAACATATCTTTAGTGTTCTGCCTCCATGGGTGCTAGATACACAACTGTAGACTCAATCAACTGCAATCAAATTCATGTGTTTTATCAAAGCATCTACATCTTCGGCTAGAAGTTCTTCTTAACGAAGGTCAATCGAAAAGGGCCAAATGAGCTTTCTACTTTAACACCAAGATATGTTGAGGCTTCAGACTCCGTGGGTGCTTCATACACATATGTTGACTCTCTCTGCTACCATCTAACTCATGTGTTTCATCGAAACAACTACATCTCCGGCTAGAAGTTATTTTTAACGTACATCAATCGAAAAGGACTAAATGAGCTTTCAACTTTAAAACAAAGATATGTTGAGTCTTAGCCTCCGTGGTAGCTTGATACAAATCTGTTGACACCCTTAACTACAATCTAACTCATGAGTTTCATCAAAACATCTACAACTTGGGCTACATGTTCTATTGAATGAAGATCAACAGAAAAGGAACAAATGAGCTTTCAACTTTAAAACAAAGATATGTTGAGTCTCAACCTCCGTTGTAGCTTGATACAAATCTGTTGACACTCTTAACTACAATCCAACTCATGAGCTTCATCAAAACATCTACAACTTGGGCTACATGTTCTTTTGAATGAAGATCAACAGAAAAGGAACAAATGAGCTTTCAACTTTAAAACCAAGATATGTTGAGTCTTCAGCCTCCGTGGTTGCTTGATACAAATCTGTTGACACTCTTAAATACAATCTAACTTATGAGTTTCATCAAAACATCTACAACTTGGGCTACATGTTCTTTTGAATGAAGATCAACAGAAAAGGAACAAATGAGCTTTCAACCTTAAAACCAAGATATGTTGAGTCTTCAGCCTCCGTGGGTTCTTGATCCACATCTGTTGACACTCTTAACTACAATCTAACTTATGAGTTTCATCAAAACATCTACAACTTGGGCTACATGTTCTTTTGAATGAAGATCAACAGAAAAGGAACAAATGAGCTTTCAACTTTATAACAGAGATATGTTGAGTCTCAGCCTCCGTGGTAGCTTGATACAAATTTGTTGACACTCTTAACTACAATCTAACTCATGAGTTACATCAAAACATCTACAACTTGGGCTACATGTTCTTTTGAATGAAGATCATCAGAAAAGAACCAAATGAGCTTTCAACTTTAAAACCAAGATATGTTGAGTGTTCAAACCTCCGTGGTAGCTTGAACACATCTCGTTGACTTTCTCAATCGCCATCTAACTATGTGTTTCATGAAAACATCTACATCTCTGGCAACAAGTTCTTTTTAACGAAGATCTATCGAAAAGGTCCAAATGAGCTTTCAACTTTAAAACTAAGATAAGTTGAGTCTTCAGCCTCCGTGGTAGCTTGATACACATCTGTTGACTCTCTCAACTGCCATCTAACTCATGTGTTTCATCAAAACATCTACATCTTCGGCTAGAAGTTCTTTTAACGAAGATCTATCGAAAAGGTCCAAATGAGCTTTCAACTTTTCAACCTGGATATCTTGAGTCTTCAGCCTCCGTGGGTTCTTGATCCATATCTGTTGACACTCTCAACTACCATCTAACTCATGAGTTTCATCAAAACATCTACAACTTGGGCTACAAGTACTTTTGAACGAAGATCAATCGAAAAGGTTCAAATGAGCATTGAACTTTTCAACCAGGATATCTTGAGTCTTCAGCCTCCGTGGGTTCTTGATCCACATCTGTTGACAATTTCAACAACAATCTAACTCATGAGTTTCATCAAAACATCTACAACTTGGGCTACATGTTCTTTTGAATGCAGATCAACAGAAAAGGAACAAATGAGCTTTCAACTTTAAAACAAAGATATGTTGAGTCTCAACCTCCGTTGTAGCTTGATACAAATCTGTTGACACTCTTAACTACAATCTAACTCATGAGCTTCATCAAAACATCTACAACTTGGGCTACATGTTCTTTTGAATGAAGATCAACAGAAAAGGAACAAATGAGCTTTCAACTTTATAACAGAGATATGTTGAGTCTCAGCCTCCGTGGTAGCTTGATACAAATTTGTTGACACTCTTAACTACAATCTAACTCATGAGTTTCATCAAAACATCTACAACTTGGGCTACATGTTCTTTTGAATGAAGATCAACAGAAAAGGAACAAATGAGCTTTCAACTTTAAAACCAAGATATGTTGAGTCTTCAGCCTCCGTGGGTTCTTGATCCACATCTGTTGACACTCTCAACTACCATCTAACTCATGAGTTTCATCAAAACATCTACAACTTGGGCTACATGTTCTTTTGAATGAAGATCAACAGAAAAGGAACAAATGAGCTTTCAACTTTATAACAGAGATATGTTGAGTCTCAGCCTCCGTGGTAGCTTGATACAAATTTGTTGACACTCTTAACTACAATCTAACTCATGAGTTTCATCAAAACATCTACAACTTGGGCTACATGTTCTTTTGAATGAAGATCAACAGAAAAGGAACAAATGAGCTTTCAACTTTAAAACCAAGATATGTTGAGTCTTCAGCCTCCGTGGGTTCTTGATCCACATCTGTTGACACTCTCAACTACCATCTAACTCATGAGTTTCATCAAAACATCTACAACTTGTGCTAATAGTACGTTTGAACGACGATCAACAAAAAAGGTACAAATGAGCTTTCAACTTTTAAACCAAGATATCTTGAGTCTTTAGCCTCCGTGGGTTCTTGATCCACATCTGTTGACACTCTTAACTACCATCTAACTCATGAGTTTCATCAAAACATCTACAACTTGGGCTACATGTACTTTTGAACGAAGATCAACAGAAAAGGTACAAATGCACTTTCAACTTTTAAACCAACATATCTTTAGTGTTCTGTCTCCATGGGTGCTAGATACACAACTGTAGACTCAATCAACTGCAATCAAATTCATGTGTTTTATCAAAGCATCTACATCTTCGGCTAGAAGTTCTTCTTAACGAAGGTCAATCGAAAAGGGCCAAATGAGCTTTCTACTTTAACACCAAGATATGTTGAGTATTCAGACTCCGTGGGTGCTTCATACACATATGTTGACTCTCTCTGCTACCATCTAACTCATGTGTTTCATCAAAACATCTACATCTCCGGCTAGAAGTTATTTTTAACGTACATCAATCGAAAAGGACTAAATGAGCTTTCAACTTTAAAACAAAGAGATGTTGAGTCTTAGCCTCCGTGGTAGCTTGATACAAATCTGTTGACACTCTTAACTACAATCTAACTCATGAGTTTCATCAAAACATCTACAACTTGGGCTACATGTTCTTTTGAATGCAGATCAACAGAAAAGGAACAAATGAGCTTTCAACTTTAAAACAAAGATATGTTGAGTCTCAACCTCCGTTGTAGCTTGATACAAATCTGTTGACACTCTTAACTACAATCCAACTCATGAGCTTCATCAAAACATCTACAACTTGGGCTACATGTTCTTTTGAATGAAGATCAACAGAAAAGGAACAAATGAGCTTTCAACTTTATAACAAAGATATGTTGAGTCTCAGCCTCCGTGGTAGCTTGATACAAATCTGTTGACACTCTTAACTACAATCTAACTCATGAGTTTCATCAAAACATCTACAACTTGGGCTACATGTTCTTTTGAATGAAGATCAACAGAAAAGGAACAAATGAGCTTTCAACTTTAAAACCAAGATATGTTGAGTCTTCAGCCTCCGTGGGTTCTTGATCCACATCTGTTGACACTCTCAACTACCATCTAACTCATGAGTTTCATCAAAACATCTACAACTTGGGCTACATGTACTTTTGAACGAAGATCAACAGAAAAGGTACAAATGCACTTTCAACTTTTAAACCAACATATCTTTAGTGTTCTGCCTCCATGGGTGCTAGATACACAACTGTAGACTCAATCAACTGCAATCAAATTCATGTGTTTTATCAAAGCATCTACATCTTCGGCTAGAAGTTCTTCTTAACGAAGGTCAATCGAAAAGGGCCAAATGAGCTTTCTACTTTAACACCAAGATATGTTGAGTATTCAGACTCCGTGGGTGCTTCATACACATATGTTGACTCTCTCTGCTACCATCTAACTCATGTGTTTCATCAAAACATCTACATCTCCGGCTAGAAGTTATTTTTAACGTACATCAATCGAAAAGGACTAAATGAGCTTTCAACTTTAAAACAAAGATATGTTGAGTCTTAGCCTCCGTGGTAGCTTGATACAAATCTGTTGACACCCTTAACTACAATCTAACTCATGAGTTGCATCAAAACATCTACAACTTGGGCTACATGTTCTATTGAATGAAGATCAACAGAAAAGGAACAAATGAGCTTTCAACTTTAAAACAAAGATATGTTGAGTCTCAACCTCCGTTGTAGCTTGATACAAATCTGTTGACACTCTTAACTACAATCCAACTCATGAGCTTCATCAAAACATCTACAACTTGGGCTACATGTTCTTTTGAATGAAGATCAACAGAAAAGGAACAAATGAGCTTTCAACTTTAAAACCAAGATATGTTGAGTCTTCAGCCTCCGTGGTAGCTTGATACAAATCTGTTGACACTCTTAAATACAATCTAACTTATGAGTTTCATCAAAACATCTACAACTTCGGCTACATGTTCTTTTGAATGAAGATCAACAGAAAAGGAACAAATGAGCTTTCAACCTTAAAACCAAGATATGTTGAGTCTTCAGCCTCCGTGGGTTCTTGATCCACATCTGTTGACACTCTTAACTACAATCTAACTTATGAGTTTCATCAAAACATCTACAACTTGGGCTACATGTTCTTTTGAATGAAGATCAACAGAAAAGGAACAAATGAGCTTTCAACTTTATAACAGAGATATGTTGAGTCTCAGCCTCCGTGGTAGCTTGATACAAATTTGTTGACACTCTTAACTACAATCTAACTCATGAGTTACATCAAAACATCTACAACTTGGGCTACATGTTCTTTTGAATGAAGATCATCAGAAAAGAACCAAATGAGCTTTCAACTTTAAAACCAAGATATGTTGAGTGTTCAGCCTCCGTGGTAGCTTGAACACATCTGTTGACTTTCTCAACTGCCATCTAACTATGTGTTTCATGAAAACATCTACATCTCTGGCAACAAGTTCTTTTTAACGAAGATCTATCGAAAAGGTCCAAATGAGCTTTCAACTTTAAAACTAAGATAAGTTGAGTCTTCAGCCTCCGTGGTAGCTTGATACACATCTGTTGACTCTCTCAACTGCCATCTAACTCATGTGTTTCATCAAAACATCTACATCTTCGGCTAGAAGTTCTTTTAACGAAGATCTATCGAAAAGGTCCAAATGAGCTTTCAAATTTTCAACCTGGATATCTTGAGTCTTCAGCCTCCGTGGGTTCTTGATCCATATCTGTTGACACTCTCAACTACCATCTAACTCATGAGTTTCATCAAAACATCTACAACTTGGGCTACAAGTACTTTTGAACGAAGATCAATCGAAAAGGTTCAAATGAGCATTGAACTTTTCAACCAGGATATCTTGAGTCTTCAGCCTCCGTGGGTTCTTGATCCACATCTGTTGACAATCTCAACAACAATCTAACTCATGAGTTTCATCAAAACATCTACAACTTGGGCTACATGTTCTTTTGAATGCAGATCAACAGAAAAGGAACAAATGAGCTTTCAACTTTAAAACAAAGATATGTTGAGTCTCAACCTCCGTTGTAGCTTGATACAAATCTGTTGACACTCTTAACTACAATCCAACTCATGAGCTTCATCAAAACATCTACAACTTGGGCTACATGTTCTTTTGAATGAAGATCAACAGAAAAGGAACAAATGAGCTTTCAACTTTATAACAGAGATATGTTGAGTCTCAGCCTCCGTGGTAGCTTGATACAAATTTGTTGACACTCTTAACTACAATCTAACTCATGAGTTTCATCAAAACATCTACAACTTGGGCTACATGTTCTTTTGAATGAAGATCAACAGAAAAGGAACAAATGAGCTTTCAACTTTAAAACCAAGATATGTTGAGTCTTCACCTCCGTGGGTTCTTGATCCAATTCTGTTGACACTCTTTACTACCATCTTACTCATGAGTTTCATCAAAACATCTACATCTTGGGCTACATGTACTTTTGAACGAAGATCAACTGAAATGGTACAAATGCACTTTCAACTTTTAAACCAACATATCTTTAGTGTTACGCCTCCATGGGTGCTAGATACACAATGTAGACTCAATCAACTGCAATCAAATTCATGTGTTTTATCAAAGCATCTACATCTTCGGCTAGAAGTTCTTCTTAACGAAGGTCAATCGAAAAGGGCCAAATGAGCTTTCTACTTTAACACCAAGATATGTTGAGTATTCAGACTCCGTGGGTGCTTCATACACATATGTTGACTCTCTCTGCTACCATCTAACTCATGTGTTTCATCAAAACATCTACATCTCCGGCTAGAAGTTATTTTTAACGTACATCAATCGAAAAGGACTAAATGAGCTTTCAACTTTAAAACAAAGAGATGTTGAGTCTTAGCCTCCGTGGTAGCTTGATACAAATCTGTTGACACTCTTAACTACAATCCAACTCATGAGCTTCATCAAAACATCTACAACTTGGGCTACATGTTCTTTTGAATGCAGATCAACAGAAAAGGAACAAATGAGCTTTCAACTTTAAAACAAAGATATGTTGAGTCTCAACCTCCGTTGTAGCTTGATACAAATCTGTTGACACTCTTAACTACAATCTAACTCATGAGCTTCATCAAAACATCTACAACTTGGGCTACATGTTCTTTTGAATGAAGATCAACAGAAAAGGAACAAATGAGCTTTCAACTTTATAACAGAGATATGTTGAGTCTCAGCCTCCGTGGTAGCTTGATACAAATTTGTTGACACTCTTAACTACAATCTAACTCATGAGTTTCATCAAAACATCTACAACTTGGGCTACATGTTCTTTTGAATGAAGATCAACAGAAAAGGAACAAATGAGCTTTCAACTTTAAAACCAAGATATGTTGAGTCTTCAGCCTCCGTGGGTTCTTGATCCACATCTGTTGACACTCTCAACTACCATCTAACTCATGAGTTTCATCAAAACATCTTGACAAGAGGTTGTCGAGACCTCGTCAAATAATAAAAATTACCGGTTCGCAAACTAATTTGTAGTATAGAGCATGAACCGAATCGTCTCTCAAGGATCCAAAATGAACAAAGATTTAATCAAATCAAGATAATTAAAAGGGGGTTTTGATGATTTATAAAGATAATACACTAGTTGAATTAAAGGAAAGTAATTAACAAATTTAAAGAAACAACCAATCCAAGGAAATTTACCGATCTTGAGTGTAACTCATCATTGATCACAAGAAATTCACTTAATTGCTAACCATGTTCTTGGCCTTAGATCACATCAAGAAGCCTCAACATAATCCAAGAATCCTCTACTAGATAAGCATCTAGGATTTAATTAACCAAGGTTAGATAAAGTAAGCACCATCCATACATAGATTAATTTAAGATCCAGAATTTAACCAAGCTAAACAATCCATCAAAAAGCTTTAATAAATTGTTTATTCTTTGTGATCCTCTTTGAATACATGACAATAAAGCTATTATCACATTAACATCTAAATCAAATTAAGCAATTCAATCTAGATAGAAATCAAAAAGAGGAAGAAGAGAAACTTGAATAACAATTAAGCAATATGAACAAGCAAAACAAGATCTCCAAATTAAACATTAAGATGGCTAATCCCTTGGATTGATTATGAGAGCCTAGCCTTCCATGGATGGGAAGGAAGAACTTAGAAAATAAAGAACAAAAATGAAATTCTAAAGAGAAGGGAGAAGAAGAGAAAGAAAACTAACAAATACTCAAACTTACTACAAAATTGAATTCTAACTTACTTCCAAATTGAATCTTTCTAATACAAAGAGGTTGGGTCTATTTATACTAATCCTAGAAGCCAATTTGTACATGTACATAATCTGAATACAAGCTATGAGAATATGAAAATTGTCAAAAATAGAAGCTTGATGCATGGTAGGTGGGTTGGTGCATGGTAGGTGGGTTGGTGTATGGTTGGTGGCTTTTAGTCAACAACTCTTATCTAACTTCTGGCTTCAAATTCATCACCTAGACGGTGCATTTTGGCTTGGATGTCTTCATCAAAGTTGTAGCCAGTTGTCTCCTTGAAAATCTCCAATTTGAATCATGTCATTTGGACTTTTAGAACTCCAGAAATTCCAAAAACACTTCACCTACCTCAAGTTAGGTTGGAAGAACGTGTTGCCAAATTCAGACCAACTTGTAGCTTCTGAAGCATGCCTAAAACGACATCTATTGACAAAATGGTCTTCATTGAAGTTGGAGATATGGGTCTTATCTTTCAAGTGACCAAGTTTCAGCCCAAGAGGAGACCTATAACCCACTATATAGTCCAATATGTGCATACTGCCCAGATGGTTCCGTGACAGCAAACCCACTCTGCATTGCAGGGATATTTTGGACCCTTAGCATTCCGATCCAGCTCTTGAGTTCTTCATGAAACTTGTAGAGCATTGTCTTAGCTTTCCAAAGACACCAAGATCACCTCAATTGGATCACTGAGTCCCAAGTTATGACCTAACCAAGGAAGAAAGGTCAAAATGCATCAAAATCCGAAAATTATTCAATATTTGCATTAAAGCCCAATGAAGCCCAACAACATTAAACTCATCTAAAGTACTAATATTGGGCACAATAAACATCTAATAATGCCTAATACAAAGCTAACATAAGTGTCTCAAATTGATTGATCAAATTCCCCCACACTTAAGCTTTTGCACTCCTGGGCAAAACACATAAGAACAAAACTAAAGAAAAACAAGGAACATCATATTATTAAACTAAAAGCATAAAAACTGATTGTACCTAATTTAATCCACTTCCGTAGGAAAACACGATGGCACTTAGCATGTGCCACGAGCCTTTAAACCCCTAGGTGTCCCTAGTGGACGAGTTATAGTCTCGTGAGGGTTTACCAGGATGATACCCACAAACATGTAATATTTTATTTAATCAATTCAACTAATTTTTAAATACAATCATTGTATCAAATATAAACCATAATTAATAAATCAAGTATGCTTAACAAAGAATAGTTGAATCAAATCAATTGAGAATAAAGTATAGCATAATCATGCTTTAATCAGAAATAGGCATGTTCAGATTGAGTAAAATTCTTCACAAGTGACACTCAAATCACACAAGGTGTTTAGGTTAACTGTTTACGCTCAACTCAGTCAAATTATGAAAGTATTTTACCATAGGCTTGCATATACATCAATTCTCCACTACTTAGATCAAATAAATTGCAAAAATCAAGAGGTCTTTCAAAAAGGTTGTAATGGAACTTATAAGGTGAAGGAATGGAAGAGTATAAATAATAGCAGGTTAAAACCAAAGAGAATAAAAGAGCATTGAGGAGTAATTCAAGTAGAAAGAATAAATTTTTTTACCCAAAACCATAAAATGCTCATTCTCTTCACACATTCCTTCCTTTTTCTATTCTTCTTTTTTTTTTCTTTCTTTTTTTTTTCTCTTTTTTTTTTTTTTTTTTGTACCAAGCATTTCGTATCAGCACACCAATTTCCCCACATTTAAATCATTGCAAGCAAAAGAACTCCTCCAATAAGAAAATCAATGCTCTCCCATTCCCTAAGGTAAGGTAAAACATGGTTTTTCACTCAAAGCTTGTAATGAGTTAAGAACAAAGAATAGGCAAATAGGCTCAAAGGGAGTTAATATTTAGCCAAAGCAGCTAAGTCAAGAAAAAATGCCTCTGTCATTTTCATGCAACATACAGACCAATGTAATCTCAAATCGATTCAATGCAAGTTCTAGAAAATAAATTCATAATTGACATCACTCATGAAAGAAAATAACCAAGTGTAAGTATCAAACTTGGAAAAGCCCAAAACTCACAAAGGTATGAAACATTCACTCAATTCAACCATGCCTTCTTCCTAATATCCACAATCATATACACATGTATATCATGAAAATGATTCAACTATAAACTGTTTTGCATACTTTTATCATCAATTAAGCTCAGATTCAACACATGCTTGTATCAAAATTAATTGAAAAGATCAAAATGAATTTTATTTTTATTTTTTTTATTTTTATTTTTATTTTTTATTTTTTTTATTTTTTATTTTTTATTTTTTTTTATATGCAGGAACAAAATAATTTAAAACATACTATGAAATGCAAGTTAAGATGCGTCTCAAGAGCAAAACTACTCCTTACTCTGCCATCATATATCTAATAAGCTAGTAACAATAAAGATTAGCTGGTTATATTTTTTTTTTTAAACTATGTACATGGTAATGTCAACTATCCCTCCCCCCAACTAATTAAAGACATTGTCCCCAATGTCAAAATAAAGATAGGTAGAGTGTAGAAGGTCTTACCAGAAAACTGCAAATCGAGCCTGAAATAAGAAAAATTACAAAAAACTAAAACCGTAAGAGAAAACAAAAATTCACAAAGACAAATTCAAATCAAGTTTTGGCTTTTTGCTGCTGCTGCCTTGTTCCCAATTCCGTGGAGCCATTACTGGATCACGTTGTGGTACAAATTCATTTAGTTGATCGAGCAATTGATCAGGAGTTGCAGCAGCTACCGGCACTTTGACGTGTCGCTTGTGAGATGAACCCTTTTTCTACAAAGATGATCAAGAAAACAAAACAAACTGTCATAAAAACCATTAACATTTAATATACCTATGGGTTTTTGGTGAAAGTTTTGCTGTGACCAGGATATAATTTGAAAGAGCTCTTCCAAAGTTCCAAAACCACCAGGTAGGGCAATAAAGGCATCAGCATTTGCTATCATAATGTTCATGCGTTGGTGCATGCAAAATACCATTACTTCATCCCCTAATGTTTTTCCAATGGGCTTGCTGGTAGATAAAGGACTAGGAATGACACCAAGGACTTTGCCACCTCCTAAATGTGCAGCAGTCGCTACACAACCCATTAACCCAAGACTACCTCCTCCATAAACTAAACGGATTTCTCTCTCAGCTAGCACTCGACCAAGATGGTGTGCAATATTTACAAACTCTTTATCTTTCCCAGGATTAGATCCACAAAAGACACAAACACTCTTGATCCGACGAACTGACGTGACTTCCATTTTTTTCTCTTTGTTTTTTTTTTGTACTCTCACCTTATCAATGATCTGAAGAGAGCAAAGTGCATTATTTAAAGGCATACAAACTCAAAGGTAATAATTACACCTATAAAGGAGGGGTAGATCTGCGTGTCAGATAAGTTTGAAAAATAAGCACAGAAATGATAATAGCTATATGACAAAGATAAAAGGCTAATCTATATGTGTCAGAAGAAGTTTGAAAATATGCAACACATATTTCAAAAAAATACGGCTAATT
Organism: Styphnolobium japonicum; assembly: GCA_023212625.1. Lineage (NCBI taxonomy): Eukaryota > Viridiplantae > Streptophyta > Magnoliopsida > Fabales > Fabaceae > Styphnolobium > Styphnolobium japonicum. The sequence goes on from JALBWW010000013.1 coordinate 16,977,399, forward strand.
TTTTAATTTTTATTTTTATTTTGAATTTTTTTTTTTGAATTTTTTTTTTAATAAACAAGAAGAAAAAAAAAGGAAAAAAAAAATACTTACAGGAGGTGTGATTGTGGCTCACATTTTCCTCTGGTTTTACGTCCAGTAACGGCTTGAATGCTCTCTATGGGCCGATGGTCGGCTTCCCATCCAATTTTCTTAAAAATTGGCAAACAGGGTCTTTTTGAGTCAGATTCCCGAGACTATAACGCTCATGTTCATCTTGGAATATTGGCCATAAATCGAGAAGTGCCCTTTGTACATCTCCACTAGGATGCGTCTCAAGAGTCAATAAAATGTTATCTAAAGACTCCTTACTCATGCCATCCTTTATGAAGTTAATTTTATCATCTCTGTTTATAGACGTCATTCCAATTGATTTGCATTTTGTGTTACAGGTCCATCTTGCACATTTATAGCAGACCCGTAACCTTTTTGCTCTTCTCTTCTTTGCATATGAACTTTTGCCTAGCCCTGGCATATATGAAACAAGAGCGTCAGAAATTTCACCTCTGAGTCGGACCTTTGCTTCAATCAACCAGCGTATATCCGCAGGGATGCCTTTGTGCATAAGCATCCTTAATCTCTCAAACCTTGCACAATAAATGTTAGTTAAAGCATTTTGAGGGAGAGAAGGGAATTGCTTGCGGAGATTAACAAGCTGATTATCCATTTCGAAAGAAAGAAGAAAGTGAAAAAAACAATGAGTAAAATTATATACAGATTTCAGTGTTTGTGGGTAACTGAAGGGACCGAAAAAGATTTTCACGGAGTACCGTTATCCGCCATTTAACCGGTGAAAAATCATCTGTCAAAGAAAAACAAACAAAATAAAGACAGAAAAATCAAACTTTGATAGATTTTCTCACTTGGCACCGTTTTTTTCTGTCTCGATTCCTGTGATAACAAATAAGTCAAAGTTAGAAAGAGGACAGAGTTAGAAAACTTGTGATGCCGCCCAAAAAGCGCTACTTTTAACATCTTCAGCTAGCGTGATTGAAGATTTTTCACGATTGATGGGTCCTCCTCAATAATGATTCAATTTTTGGCCATTGACCTTCAACGTGGCTTTCTTTTTTTTTTTTTTTTTTTCAACAAAGATTTATATAGAAAACAGAAAATAAACACAACAGACAAAACAAAAAATAAAAACAAAAACAGAGAAAAGAAAAAAAAAAGTAGTAAAAGACAAACATCAGCATTTCAGCAAAACAGAAGCAGAAATAGAAACAGACAACACAAACAGCAGAAACAACAACAAAAGAAAAGAGTAAATTGTAACAGTCAAATAAAATTAGAAACAAAATTAAAAACAATAGCAAAACAGTAAAAATAAAAAGAAAACAACTAGAAAAATGAAATAAAAGTGTGGAAAGAAAACTCCCTATGGATAGCAGAAGCAACAAAATCCCGGCGGCCACACCATAGCCAGTGTAATGGATCACCACATCCAGAATCAGAGGGTTTAGTCTCCTCGGGGGCTGCTTTATTGGCTTAACTCCATCTTCAAGTAAAATCCTGCGCATGCATATGGAAGGGCTAACGCTAGGAATGTCTGCAAGTATGATGACTCTTTGATTCTCCTTAAAAATCTGCAACAACCTCTCCTCCTCATCAGTAAGGAAGTTTTTAGCCACAATGAACTCCAATTTTGGTGGCTGCACTACTTTTGTAGATTGAATTGCTGCATTATCTGTTGAAAAATATTCATCATGTCTCAAAAAGGCAGCAATCTCAGCACATGCATTACACAATATATCACCATCACAACAAACAAAATCATCAAAATCAGTAAAACCAACAAATTCAGCACACAAATCATCAATTGGTTTATGCACATCAATGGTCTCATGTTCTACAGAATCAGAATTCTGCATCTGTTGCTTGCTCAACTGACTCAATGAAGATGTAAGTTGACCAACTTGGGTCTTCACGTTTTGTACTATAGCTTCTGTTCTCTGCTGGAATTGGATGTTGTTCTGAGCAAATTGTTTCACCAAATCCTCTAGTGTAGGCTCAGATTCCATGCTTATTGGGGCTTGCTGCTGCATAGGCTGCTGGTATAGACTGATTGGTTCAACATAAGGTTCGAACCAAGGATGATCTCCCCAATCATGGTTATATGTGATAGAATAAGGATCATATCTAGGCTGTTGGTATTGTGGTTCACCAAGAAATACACCTGTTGCATCAACAGAATGATCATGAAATATAGAACCATCATATTGTAGTGTGGTGCAAGCATATGTGGGATGATAAGAACTACAGCATATACTACAAAATCTTGCAGGTTCTTGCACAGGTAAGTGATGTTGTTCCACTGCCAACTGCCCCACCAGATAAGCCAGCTCATCAAGTTTATGCTCCATCAGATTAGAGATCAAACACAAAAACACAAAATCACAAAAACAAGTCTAAATATACACAAAATAATTACAGAAAACATATCTACAGATTTTTAAAAATTATGGGACTACCACAGAGTGAAATCTACACCAAAATTCTATCTAACAGAATAATAAAAAATCTTAAAAAAATGAAAAAGTGGTCTAAACGATGGAATTTGGCAAAAATAAGGGTGACCTCACTACATGTAGTGAGCCTTTCTCAAAATCACGATTTTCATTAGTCTACCAAAATTCAGATTAATCAGAGATACATTACCGAACCAAAATCTTGACAGAATGCCCTTTACCCAATTTAGTAAATTCCACTTGAAAATGCTTCAAAAATAAAACAAACACAATTGTTAGAGTTAGATGAAATGATCAAATAGTTGCCTATGGATCCCCGGCAACGGCGCCAAATTTGACAAGAGGTTGTCGAGACCTCGTCAAATAATAAAAATTACCGGTTCGCAAACTAATTTGTAGTATAGAGCATGAACCGAATCGTCTCTCAAGGATCCAAAATGAACAAAGATTTAATCAAATCAAGATAATTAAAAGGGGGTTTTGATGATTTATAAAGATAATACACTAGTTGAATTAAAGGAAAGTAATTAACAAATTTAAAGAAACAACCAATCCAAGGAAATTTACCGATCTTGAGTGTAACTCATCATTGATCACAAGAAATTCACTTAATTGCTAACCATGTTCTTGGCCTTAGATCACATCAAGAAGCCTCAACATAATCCAAGAATCCTCTACTAGATAAGCATCTAGGATTTAATTAACCAAGGTTAGATAAAGTAAGCACCATCCATACATAGATTAATTTAAGATCCAGAATTTAACCAAGCTAAACAATCCATCAAAAAGCTTTAATAAATTGTTTATTCTTTGTGATCCTCTTTGAATACATGACAATAAAGCTATTATCACATTAACATCTAAATCAAATTAAGCAATTCAATCTAGATAGAAATCAAAAGAGGAAGAAGAGAAACTTGAATAACAATTAAGCAATATGAACAAGCAAAACAAGATCTCCAAATTAAACATTAAGATGGCTAATCCCTTGGATTGATTATGAGAGCCTAGCCTTCCATGGATGGGAAGGAAGAACTTAGAAAATAAAGAACAAAAATGAAATTCTAAAGAGAAGGGAGAAGAAGAGAAAGAAAACTAACAAATACTCAAACTTACTACAAAATTGAATTCTAACTTACTTCCAAATTGAATCTTTCTAATACAAAGAGGTTGGGTCTATTTATACTAATCCTAGAAGCCAATTTGTACATGTACATAATCTGAATACAAGCTATGAGAATATGAAAATTGTCAAAAATAGAAGCTTGATGCATGGTAGGTGGGTTGGTGCATGGTAGGTGGGTTGGTGTATGGTTGGTGGCTTTTAGTCAACAACTCTTATCTAACTTCTGGCTTCAAATTCATCACCTAGACGGTGCATTTTGGCTTGGATGTCTTCATCAAAGTTGTAGCCAGTTGTCTCCTTGAAAATCTCCAATTTGAATCATGTCATTTGGACTTTTAGAACTCCAGAAATTCCAAAAACACTTCACCTACCTCAAGTTAGGTTGGAAGAACGTGTTGCCAAATTCAGACCAACTTGTAGCTTCTGAAGCATGCCTAAAACGACATCTATTGACAAAATGGTCTTCATTGAAGTTGGAGATATGGGTCTTATCTTTCAAGTGACCAAGTTTCAGCCCAAGAGGAGACCTATAACCCACTATATAGTCCAATATGTGCATACTGCCCAGATGGTTCCGTGACAGCAAACCCACTCTGCATTGCAGGGATATTTTGGACCCTTAGCATTCCGATCCAGCTCTTGAGTTCTTCATGAAACTTGTAGAGCATTGTCTTAGCTTTCCAAAGACACCAAGATCACCTCAATTGGATCACTGAGTCCCAAGTTATGACCTAACCAAGGAAGAAAGGTCAAAATGCATCAAAATCCGAAAATTATTCAATATTTGCATTAAAGCCCAATGAAGCCCAACAACATTAAACTCATCTAAAGTACTAATATTGGGCACAATAAACATCTAATAATGCCTAATACAAAGCTAACATAAGTGTCTCAAATTGATTGATCACATCTACAACTTGGGCTACATGTACTTTTGAACGAAGATCAACAGAAAAGGTACAAATGCACTTTCAACTTTTAAACCAACATATCTTTAGTGTTCTGCCTCCATGGGTGCTAGATACACAGCTGTAGACTCAATCAACTGCAATCAAATTCATGTGTTTTATCAAAGCATCTACATCTTCGGCTAGAAGTTCTTCTTAACGAAGGTCAATCGAAAAGGGCCAAATGAGCTTTCTACTTTAACACCAAGATATGTTGAGTATTCAGACTCCGTGGGTGCTTCATACACATATGTTGACTCTCTCTGCTACCATCTAACTCATGTGTTTCATCAAAACATCTACATCTCCGGCTAGAAGTTATTTTTAACGTACATCAATCGAAAAGGACTAAATGAGCTTTCAACTTTAAAACAAAGAGATGTTGAGTCTTAGCCTCCGTGGTAGCTTGATACAAATCTGTTGACACTCTTAACTACAATCTAACTCATGAGTTTCATCAAAACATCTACAACTTGGGCTACATGTTCTTTTGAATGCAGATCAACAGAAAAGGAACAAATGAGCTTTCAACTTTAAAACAAAGATATGTTGAGTCTCAACCTCCGTTGTTGCTTGATACAAATCTGTTGACACTCTTAACTACAATCTAACTCATGAGCTTCATCAAAACATCTACAACTTGGGCTACATGTTCTTTTGAATGAAGATCAACAGAAAAGGAACAAATGAGCTTTCAACTTTATAACAAAGATATGTTGAGTCTCAGCCTCCGTGGTAGCTTGATACAAATTTGTTGACACTCTTAACTACAATCTAACTCATGAGTTTCATCAAAACATCTACAACTTGGGCTACATGTTCTTTTGAATGAAGATCAACAGAAAAGGAACAAATGAGCTTTCAACTTTAAAACCAAGATATGTTGAGTCTTCAGCCTCCGTGGGTTCTTGATCCACATCTGTTGACACTCTCAACTACCATCTAACTCATGAGTTTCATCAAAACATCTACAACTTGGGCTACATGTTCTTTTGAATGAAGATCAACAGAAAAGGAACAAATGAGCTTTCAACTTTATAACAGAGATATGTTGAGTCTCAGCCTCCGTGGTAGCTTGATACAAATCTGTTGACACTCTTAACTACAATCTAACTCATGAGTTTCATCAAATCATCTACAACTTGGGCTACATGTTCTTTTCAATGAAGATCAACAGAAAAGGAACAAATGAGCTTTCAACTTTAAAACCAAGATATGTTGAGTCTTCAGCCTCCGTGGGTTCTTGATCCACATCTGTTGACACTCTCAACTACAATCTAACTCATGAGTTTCATCAAAACATCTACAACTTGGGCTACATGTTCTTTTGAATGAAGATCAACAAAAAAGGAACAAATGAGCTTTCAACTTTAAAACCAAGATATGTTGAGTCTTCAGCCTCCGTGGGTTCTTGATCCACATCTGTTGACACTCTCAACAACCATCTAACTCATGAGTTTCATCAAAACATCTACAACTTGTGCTAATAGTACGTTTGAACGAAGATCAACAGAAAAGGTACAAATGAGCTTTCAACTTTTAAACCAAGATATCTTGAGTCTTTAGCCTCCGTGGGTTCTTGATCCACATCTGTTGACACTCTTAACTACAATCTAACTCATGAGTTTCATCAAAACATCTACAACTTGGGCTACATGTTCTTTTGAATGAAGATCAACAGAAAAGGAACAAATGAGCTTTCAACTTTAAAACAAAGATATGTTGAGTCTCAACCTCCGATGTAGCTTGATACAAATCTGTTGACACTCTTAACTACAATCTAACTCATGAGCTTCATCAAAACATCTACAACTTGGGCTACATGTTCTTTTGAATGAAGATCAACAGAAAAGGAACAAATGAGCTTTCAACTTTAAAACCAAGATATGTTGAGTCTTCAGCCTCCGTGGTAGCTTGAACACAACTGTTGACTCTCTCAACAGTCATCTAACTCATGTGTTTCATGAAAACATACATCTCTAGATAGAAGTTCTTTTTAATGAAGATCAATCGAAAAGGTCCAAATGAGCCCTCAACTTTAAAACTATGATATGTTGAGTTTTCAGCCTCCGTGGTAGCTTGATACACATCTGTTGACTCTCTCTGCTACCATCTATCTCATGTGTTTCATCGAAACATCTACATCTCCGGCTACAAGTTCTTTTTAACGTAGATCAATCGAAAAGGTCTAAATGAGCTTTCAACTTTAAAACAAAGATATGTTGAGTCTCAGCCTTCGTGGTAGCTTGATACAAATCTGTTGACACTCTTAAATACAATCTAACTTATGAGTTTCATCAAAACATCTACAACTTGGGCTACATGTTCTTTTGAATGAAGATCAACAGAAAAGGAACAAATGAGCTTTCAACCTTAAAACCAAGATATGTTGAGTCTTCAGCCTCCGTGGGTTCTTGATCCACATCTGTTGACACTCTTAACTACAATCTAACTTATGAGTTTCATCAAAACATCTACAACTTGGGCTACATGTTCTTTTGAATGAAGATCAACAGAAAAGGAACAAATGAGCTTTCAACTTTATAACAGAGATATGTTGAGTCTCAGCCTCCGTGGTAGCTTGATACAAATTTGTTGACACTCTTAACTACAATCTAACTCAAGCGTTTCATCAAAACATCTACAACTTCGGCTACATGTTCTTTTGAATGAAGATCAACAGAAAAGGAACAAATGAGCTTTCAACTTTAAAACCAAGATATGTTGAGTCTTCAGCCTCCGTGGTAGCTTGAACACAACTGTTGACTCTCTCAACAGTCATCTAACTCATTTGTTTCATGAAAACATACATCTCTTGCTAGAAGTTCTTTTTAATGAAGATCAATCGAAAAGGTCCAAATGAGCTTTCAACTTTAAAACTATGATATGTTGAGTTTTCAGCCTCCTTGGTAGCTTGATACACATCTGTTGACTCTCTCTGCTACCATCTATCTCATGTGTTTCATCGAAACATCTACATCTCCGGCTACAAGTTCTTTTTAACGTAGATCAATCGAAAAGGTCTAAATGAGCTTTCAACTTTAAAACAAAGATATGTTGAGTCTCAGCCTTCGTGGTAGCTTGATACAAATCTGTTGACACTCTTAAATACAATCTAACTTATGAGTTTCATCAAAACATCTACAACTTGGGCTACATGTTCTTTTGAATGAAGATCAACAGAAAAGGAACAAATGAGCTTTCAACCTTAAAACCAAGATATGTTGAGTCTTCAGCCTCCGTGGGTTCTTGATCCACATCTGTTGACACTCTTAACTACAATCTAACTCATGAGTTTCATCAAAACATCTACAACTTGGGCTACATGTTCTTTTGAAAGAAGATCAACAGAAAAGGAACAAATGAGCTTTCAACTTTTAAACCAACATATCTTGAGTCTTCTGCCTCCGTGGTAGCTTGATACAAATTTGTTGACACTCTTAACTACAATCTAACTCATGAGTTTCATCAAAACATCTACAACTTCGGCTACATGTTCTTTTGAATGAAGATCAACAAAAAAGGAACAAATGAGCTTTCAACTTTAAAACCAAGATATGTTGAGTCTTCAGCCTCCGTGGTAGCTTGAACACAACTGTTGACTCTCTCAACAGTCATCTAACTCATTTGTTTCATGAAAACATACATCTCTTGCTAGAAGTTCTTTTTAATGAAGATCAATCGAAAAGGTCCAAATGAGCTTTCAACTTTAAAACTAAGATAAGTTGAGTCTTCAGCCTCCGTGGTAGCTTGATACACATCTGTTGACTCTCTCAACTGCCATCTAACTCATGTGTTTCATCAAAACATCTACATCTTCGGCTAGAAGTTCTTTTAACGAAGATCAATCGAAAAGGTCCAAATGAGCTTTCAACTTTTCAACCAGGATATCTTGAGTCTTCAGCCTCCGTGGGTTCTTGATCCGCATCTGTTGACACTCTTAACTACCATCTAACTCATGAGTTTCATCAAAACATCTACAACTTGGGCTACAAGTACTTTTGAACGAAGATCAATCGAAAAGGTCCAAATGAGCTTTCAACTTTTCAACCAGGATATCTTGGGTCTTCAGCCTCCGTGGGTTCTTAATCCACATCTGTTGACAATCTCAACTACAATCTAACTCATGAGTTTCATCAAAACATCTACAACTTGGGCTACATGTTCTTTTGAATGCAGATCAACAGAAAAGGAACAAATGAGCTTTCAACTTTAAAACAAAGATATGTTGAGTCTCAGCCTCCGTGGTAGATTGATACAAATCTGTTGACACTCTTAACTACAATCTAACTCATGAGTTTCATCAAATCATCTACAACTTGGGCTACATGTTCTTTTGAATGAAGATCAACAGAAAAGGAACAAATGAGCTTTCAACTTTAAAACCAAGATATGTTGAGTCTTCAGCCTCCGTGGGTTCTTGATCCACATCTGTTGACACTCTTAACTACCATCTAACTCATGAGTTTCATCAAAACATCTACAACTTGTGCTACAAGTACTTTTGAACGAAGATCAACAGAAATGGTACAAATGAGCTTTCAACTTTTAAACCAAGATATCTTGAGTCTTTAGCCTCCATGGGTTCTTGATCCACATCTGTTGACGCTCTTAACTACCATCTAACTCATGAGTTTCATCAAAACATCTACAACTTGTTCTACAAGTACTTTTGAACGAAGATCGACTGAAAAGGTACAAATGAGCTTTCAACTTTTAAACCAACATATCTTGAGTTTTCTGCCTCCGTGGGTTCTTGATCCACATTTGTTGACACTCTTAACTACCATCTAACTCATGAGTTTCATCAAAACATCTACATCTTGGGCTACATGTACTTTTGAACGAAGATCAACAGAAAAGGTACAAATGAACTTTCAACTTTTAAACCAACATATCTTGAGTCTTCTGCCTCCGTGGGTGCTAGATACACAACTGTTGACTCTGTCAACTGCAATCAAATTCATGTGTTTCATCAAAACATCTACATCTCCGGCTAGAAGTTCTTCTTATCGAAGGTCAATCGAAAAGCTCCAAATGAGCTTTCTACATAAAAACCAAGATATGTTGAGTCTTCAGCCTCCGTGGGTGTTTCGTACACATATGTTGACTCTCTCTGCTACCATCTAACTCATGTGTTTCACCGAAACATCTACATCTCCGGCTTGAAGTTCTTTTTAACCTAGATCAATCGAAAAGGACTAAATGAGCTTTCAACTTTAAAACATAGATATGTTGAGTCTCAGCCTCCGTGGTAGCTTGATACAAATTTATTGACACTCTTAACTACAATCTAACTCATGAGTTTCATCAAAACATCTACAACTTGGGCTACATGTTCTTTTGAATGAAGATCAACAGAAAAGGAACAAATGAGCTTTCAACTTTATAACAAAGATATGTTGAGTCTCAGCCTATGTGGTAGCTTGATACAAATCTGTTGACACTCTTAACTACAATCCAACTCATGAGTTTCATCAAAACATCAACAACTTGGGCTACAAGTACTTTTGAACGAAGATCTACAGAAAAGGTACAAATGAGCTTTCAACTTTTAAACCAAGATATCTTGAGTCTTTAGTCTCCGTGGGTTCTTGATCCACATCTGTTGACACTCTTAACTACCATCTAACTCATGAGTTTCATCAAAACATCTACAACTTGGGCTACATGTTCTTTTGAATGAAGATCAACAGAAAAGGAACAAATGAGCTTTCAACTTTATAACAGAGATATGTTGAGTCTCAGCCTCCATGGTAGCTTGATACAAATTTGTTGACACTCTTAACTACAATCTAACTCATGAGTTTCATCAAAACATCTACAACTTGGGCTACATGTTCTTTTGAATGAAGATCAACAGAAAAGGAACAAATGAGCTTTCAACTTTAAAACCAAGATATGTTGAGTCTTCAGCCTCCGTGGGTTCTTGATCCACATCTGTTGACACTCTCAACTACCATCTAACTCATGAGTTTCATCAAAACATCTACAACTTGTGCTAATAGTTCTTTTGAACGAAGATCAACAGAAAAGGTACAAATGAGCTTTCAACTTTTAAACCAAGATATCTTGAGTCTTTAGCCTCCGTGGGTTCTTGATCCACATCTGTTGACACTCTTAACTACCATCTAACTCATGAGTTTCATCAAAACATCTACAACTTGGGCTACATGTACTTTTGAACGAAGATCAACAGAAAAGGTACAAATGAACTTTCAACTTTTAAACCAACATATCTTGAGTCTTCTGCCTCCATGGGTGCTAGATACACAACTGTTGACTCTGTCAACTGCAATCAAATTCATGTGTTTCATCAAAGCATCTACATCTTCGGCTAGAAGTTCTTCTTTACGAAGGTCAATCGAAAAGGTCCAAATGAGCTTTCTACTTTAACACCAAGATATGTTGAGTCTTCAGCCTCCGTGGGTGCTTCATACACATATGTTGACTCTCTCTGCTACCATCTAACTCATGTGTTTCATCGAAACATCTACATCTCCGGCTAGAAGTTCTTTTTAACGTAGATCAATCGAAAAGGACTAAATGAGCTTTCAACTTTAAAACAAAGATATGTTGAGTCTCAGCCTCCGTGGTAGCTTGATACAAATCTGTTGACACTCTTATCTACAATCTAACTCATGAGTTTCATCAAAACATCTACAACTTAAGCTACATGTTCTTTTGAATGAAGATCAACAGAAAAGGAACAAATGAGCTTTCAACTTTATAACAAAGATTTGTTGAGTCTCAGCCTCCGTGGTAGCTTGATACAAATCTGTTGACACTCTTAACTACAATCTAACTCATGAGTTTCATCAAAACATCTACAACTTGGGCTACATGTTCTTTTGAATGAAGATCAACAGAAAAGGAACAAATGAGCTTTCAACTTTAAAACCAAGATATGTTGAGTGTTCAGCCTCCGTGGTAGCTTGAACACATCTGTTGACTCTCTCAACTGCCATCTAACTCATGTGTTTCATCAAAACATCTACATCTTCCGCTAGAAGTTCTTTTAACGAAGATCTATCGAAAAGGTCCAAATGAGCTTTCAACTTTTCAACCTGGATATCTTGAGTCTTCATCCTCCGTGGGTTCTTGATCCATATCTGTTGACACTCTCAACTACCATCTAACTCATGAGTTTCATCAAAACATCTACAACTTTGGCTACAAGTACTTTTGAACGAAGATCAATCGAAAAGGTCCAAATGAGCTTTGAACTTTTCCACCAGGATATCTTGAGTCTTCAGCCTCCGTGGGTTCTTGATCCACATCTGTTGACACTCTCAACTACAATCTAACTCATGAGTTTTATCAAAACATCTACAACTTGGGCTACATGTTCTTTTGAATGCAGATCAACAGAAAAGGAACAAATGAGCTTTCAACTTTAAAACAAAGATATGTTGAGTCTCAGCCTCCGTGGTAGATTGATACAAATCTGTTGACACTCTTAACTACAATCTAACTCATGAGTTTCATCAAATCATCTACAACTTGGGCTACATGTTCTTTTGAATGAAAATCAATAGAAAACGAACAAATGAGCTTTCAACTTTAAAACCAAGATATGTTCAGTCTTCAGCCTCCATGGGTTCTTGATCCACATCTTCTGCCTCCGTGGGTGCTAGAAACACAACTGTTGACTCTGTCAACTGCAATCAAATTCATGTGTTTCATCAAAACATCTACATCTCCGGCTTGAAGTTCTTCTTAACGAAGGTCAATCGAAAAGCTCCAAATGAGCTTTCTACATAAAAACCAAGATATGTTGAGTCTTCAGCCTCCGTGGGTGTTTCGTACACATATGTTGACTCTCTCTGCTACCATCTAACTCATGTGTTTCATCGAAACATCTACATCTCCGGCTTGAAGTTCTTTTTAACGAAGATCAATCGAAAAGGACTAAATGAGCTTTCAACTTTAAAACATAGATATGTTGAGTCTCAGCCTCCGTGGTAGCTTGATACAAATTTGTTGACACTCTTAACTACAATCTAACTCATGAGTTTCATCAAAACATCTACAAATTGGGCTACATGTTCTTTTGAATGAAGATCAACAGAAAACGAACAAATGAGCTTTCAACTTTAAAACCAAGATATGTTGAGTCTTCAGCCTCCATGGGTTCTTGATCCACATCTGTTGACACTCTTAACTACCATCTAACTCATGAGTTTCATCAAAACATCTACAACTTGTGCTACAAGTACTTTTGAACGAAGATCAACAGAAAAGGTACAAATGAGCTTTCAACTTTTAAACCAAGATATCTTGAGTCTTTAGCCTCCGTGGGTTCTTGATCCACATCTGTTGACACTCTTAACTACCATCTAACTCATGAGTTTCATCAAAACATCTACAACTTGGGCTACAAGTACTTTTGAACGAAGATCAACAGAAAAGGTACAAATGAACTTTCAACTTTTAAACCAACATATCTTGAGTCTTCTGCCTCCGTGGGTTCTTGATCCACATCTGTTGACACTCTTAACTACCATCTAACTCATGAGTTTCATCAAAACATCTACAACTTGGGCTACATGTACTTTGGAACGAAGATCAACTTAACAGGTTCAAATGAACTTTCAACTTTTAAACCAACATATTTTGAGTCTTCTGCCTCCGTGGGTGCTAGATACACAACTGTTGACTCTGTCAACTGCAATCAAATTCATGTGTTTCATCAAAACATCTACATCTCCGGCTAGAAGTTCTTTTTAACGCAGATCAATCGAAAAGGTCCAAATGAGCTTTCAACTTTTCAACCAGGATATCTTGAGTCTTCAGCCTCCGTGGGTTCTTGATCCACATCTGTTGACACTCTTAACTACCATCTAACTCATGAGTTTCATCAAAACATCTACAACTTGGGCTACAAGTACTTTTGAACGAAGATCAACAAAAAAGGTACAAATGAACTTTCAACTTTTAAACCAACATATCTTGAGTCTTCTGCCTCCGTGGGTGCTAGATACACAACTGTTGACTCTGTCAACTGCAATCAAATTCATGTGTTTCATCAAAACATCTACATCTCCGGCTAGAAGTTCTTCTTATCGAAGGTCAATCGAAAAGGTCCAAATGAGCTTTCTACTTTAAAACCAAGATATGTTGAGTCTTCAGCCTCCGTGGGTGCTTCATACACATATGTTGACTCTCTCTGCTACCATCTAACTCATGTGTTTCATCGAAACATCTACATCTCCGGCTAGAAGTTCTTTTTCACGTACATCAATCAAAAAGGAATAAATGAGCTTTCAACTTTAAAACAATGATATGTTGAGTCTCAGCCTCCGTGGTAGCTTGATACAAATCTGTTGACACTCTTAACTACAATCTAACTCATGAGTTTCGTCAAAACATCTACAACTTAGGCTACATGTTCTTTTGAATGAAGATCAACAGAAAAGGAACAAATGAGGTTTCAACTTTAAGACAAAGATATGTTGAGTCTCAGCCTCCGTGGTAGATTGATACAAATCTGTTGACACTCTTAACTACAATCTAACTCATGAGTTTCATCAAATCATCTACAACTTGGGCTACATGTTCTTTTGAATGAAGATCAACAGAAAAGGAACAAATGAGCTTTCGACTTTAAAACCAAGATATGTTGAGTGTTCAGCCTCCGTGGTAGTTTGAACACATCTGTTGACTCTGCCAACTGCAATCAAATTCATGTGTTTCATCAAAACATCTACATCTCCGGCTAGAAGTTCTTTTTCACGTACATCAATCAAAAAGGACTAAATGAGCTTTCAACTTTTAAACTAAGATATGTTTAGTCTTCAGCCTCCGTGGTAGCTTGATACACATCTGTTGACGCTCTTAACTACCATCTAACTCATGAGTTTCATCAAAACATCTACAACTTGTTCTACAAGTACTTTTGAACGAAGATCGACTGAAAAGGTACAAATGAGCTTTCAACTTTTAAACCAACATATCTTGAGTCTTCTGCCTCCGTGGGTGCTAGATACACAACTGTTGACTCTCAACTGCAATCAAATTCATGTGTTTCATCAAAACATCTACATCTCCGGCTAGAAGTTCTTCTTATCGAAGGTCAATCGAAAAGGTCCAAATGAGCTTTCTACTTTAAAACCAAGATATGTTGAGTCTTCAGCCTCCGTGGGTGCTTCATACACATATGTTGACTCTCTCTGCTACCATCTAACTCATGTGTTTCATCGAAACATCTACATCTCCGGCTAGAAGTTCTTTTTAACGTACATCAATCGAAAAGGACTAAATGAGCTTTCAACTTTAAAACAAAGATATGTTGTGTCTCAGCCTCCGTGGTAGCTTGATACAAATCTGTTGACACTCTTAACTACAATCTAACTCATGAGTTTCATCAAAACATCTACAACTTGGGCTACATGTTCTTTTGAATGAAGATCAACAGAAAAGGAACAAATGAGCTTTCAACTTTAAAACCAAGATATGTTGAGTCTCAACCTCCGTGGTAGCTTGATACAAATCTGTTGACACTCTTAACTACAATCTAACTCATGAGTTTCATCAAAACATCTACAACTTGGGCTACATGTTCTTTTGAAAGAAGATCAACAGATAAGGAACAAATGAGCTTTCAACTTTAAAACCAAGATATGTTGAGTGTTCAGCCTCCTTGGTAGGTTGAACACATCTGTTGACACTCTTAACTACAATCTAACTCATGAGTTTCATCAAATCATCTACAACTTGGGCTACATGTTCTTTTCAATGAAGATCAACAGAAAAGGAACAAATGAGCTTTCAACTTTAAAACCAAGATATGTTGAGTCTTCAGCCTCCGTGGGTTCTTGATCCACATCTGTTGACACTCTTAACTACCATCTAACTCATGAGTTTCATCAAAACATCTACAACTTGGGCTACATGTACTTTTGAACGAAGATCAACAGAAAAGGTACAAATGAACTTTCAACTTTTAAACCAACATATCTTGAGTCTTCTGCCTCCGTGGGTGCTAGATACACAACTGTTGACTCTGTCAACTGCAATCAAATTCATGTGTTTCATCAAAACATCTACATCTCCGGCTAGAAGTTCTTCTTATCGAAGATCAATCGAAAAGGTCCAAATGAGCTTTCTACTTTAAAACCAAGATATGTTGAGTCTTCAGCCTCTGTGGGTGCTTCATCCACATATGTTGACTCTCTCTGCTACCATCTAACTCATGTGTTTCATCGAAACATCTACATCTCCGGCTAGAAGTTCTTTTTAACGTACATCAATCGAAAAGGACTAAATGAGCTTTCAACTTTAAAACAAAGATATGTTGAGTCTCAGCCTCCGTGGTAGCTTGATACAAATCTGTTGACACTCTTAACTACAATCTAACTCATGAGTTTCATCAAAACATCTACAACTTGGGCTACATGTTCTTTTGAATGAAGATCAACAGAAAAGGAACAAATGAGCTTTCAACTTTAAAACCAACATATGTTGAGTGTTCAGCCTCTGTGGTAGTTTGAACACATCTGTTGACTCTCTCCACTGCCATCTAACTCATGTGTTTCATGAAAACATCTACATCTCTGGCTACATGTTCTTTTTAACGAAGATCAATCGAAAAGGTCCAAATGAGCTTTCAACTTTTAAACTACGATATGTTTAGTCTTCAGCCTCCGTGGTAGCTTGATACAAATCTGTTGACACTCTTAACTACCATCTAACTCATGAGTTTCATCAAAACATCTACAACTTGGGCTACAAGTACTTTTGAACGAAGATCAACAGAAAAGGTACAAATGAGCTTTCAACTTTTAAACCAACATATCTTGAGTCTTCTGCCTCCGTGGGTGCTAGATACACAACTGTTGATTCTGTCAACTGTAATCAAATTCATGTGTTTCATCAAAACATCTACATCTCCGGCTAGAAGTTCTTCTTATCGAAGGTCAATCGAAAAGGTGCAAATGAGTTTTCTACTTTAAAACCAAGATATGATGAGTCTTCAGCCTCCATGGGTGCTTCATAGACATATGTTGACTCTCTCTGCTACCATCTAACTCATGTGTTTCATCGAAACATCTACATCTCCGGCTAGAAGTTCTTTTTCACGTAGATCAATCGAAAAGGACCAAATGAGCTTTCAACTTTAAAACTAAGATCTGTTGAGTCTTCAGCCTCCGTGGTAGCTTGATACACATCTGTTGACACTCTTAACTACAATCTAACTCATGAGTTTCATCAAAACATCTACAACTTGGGCTACATGTTCTTTTGAATGAAGATCAACAGAAAAGGAACAAATGAGCTTTCAACTTTAAAACCAAGATATGTTGAGTCTCAGCCTCCGTGGTAGCTTGATACAAATCTGTTGACACTCTTAACTACAATCTAACTCATGAGTTTCATCAAAACATCTACAACTTGGGCTACATGTTCTTTTGAATGAAGATCAACAGAAAAGGTACAAATGAACTTTCAACTTTTAAACCAAGATATCTTGAGTCTTCTGCTTCCGTGGTAGCTTGATACAAATCTGTTGACACTCTTATCTACAATCTAACTCATGAGTTTCATCAAAACATCTACAACTTGGGCTACATGTTCTTTTGAATGAAGATCAACAGAAAAGGAACAAATGAGCTTTCAACTTTAAAACCAAGATATGTTGAGTCTTCAGCCTCCGTGGGTTCTTGATCCACATCTGTTGACACTCTTAACTACCATCTAACTCATGAGTTTCATCAAAACATCTACAACTTGGGCTACATGTACTTTTGAACGAAGATCAACAGAAAAGGTACAAATGAACTTTCAACTTTTAAACCAACATATCTTGAGTCTTCTGCCTCCGTGGGTGCTAGATACACAACTGTTGACTCTGTCAACTGCAATCAAATTCATGTGTTTCATCAAAACATCTACATCTCCGGCTAGAAGTTCTTCTTATCGAAGATCAATCGAAAAGGTCCAAATGAGCTTTCTACTTTAAAACCAAGATATGTTGAGTCTTCAGCCTCTGTGGGTGCTTCATCCACATATGTTGACTCTCTCTGCTACCATCTAACTCATGTGTTTCATCAAAACATCTACATCTTGGGCTAGAAGTTCTTTTAACGAAGATCAATCGAAAAGTACTAAATGAGCTTTCAACTTTTAAACAAAGATATGTTGAGTCTTCAGCCTCCGTGGTAGCATGATACAAATCTGTTGACACTCTTAACTACAATCTAACTCATGAGTTTCATCAAAACATCTACAACTTGGGCTACATGTTCTTTTGAATGAAGATCAACAGAAAAGAAACAAATGAGCTTTCAACTTTAAAACCAACATATGTTGAGTGTTCAGCCTCCGTGGTAGTTTGAACACATCTGTTGACTCTCTCCACTGCCATCTAACTCATGTGTTTCATGAAAACATCTACATCTCTGGCTACATGTTCTTTTTAACGAAGATCAATCGAAAAGGTACAAATGAACTTTCAACTTTTAAACCAACATATCTTGAGTCTTCAGCCTCCGTGGTAGCTTGATACAAATCTGTTGACACTCTTAACTACCATCTAACTCATGAGTTTCATCAAAACATCTACAACTTGGGCTACAAGTACTTTTGAACGAAGATCAACAGAAAAGGTACAAATGAACTTTCAACTTTTAAACCAACATATCTTGAGTCTTCTGCCTCCGTGGGTGCTAGATACACAACTGTTGACTCTGTCAACTGCAATCAAATTCATGTGTTTCATCAAAACATCTACATCTCCGGCTTGAAGTTCTTCTTTTCGAAGGTCAATCGAAAAGGTCCAAATGAGCTTTCTACTTTAAAACCAAGATATGATGACTCTTCAGCCTCCGTGGGTGCTTCATCCACATATGTTGACTCTCAATGCTACCATATAACTCTTGTGTTTCATCGAAACATCTACCTCTCCGGCTAGAAGTTCTTTTTAACGTAGATCAATCGAAAAGGACTAAATGAGCTTTCAACTTTAAAACAAAGATATGTTGAGTCTCAGCCTCCGTGGTAGCTTGATACAAATCTGTTGACACTCTTAACGACAATCTAACTCATAAGTTTCATCAAAACATCTACAACTTGGGCTACATGTACTTTTGAATGAAGATCAACAGAAAAGGAACAAATGAGCTTTCAACTTTAAAACAAAGATATGTTGAGTCTCAGCCTCCGTGGTAGCTTGATACAAATCTGTTGACACTCTTAACTACAATCTAACTCATGAGTTTCGTCAAAACATCTACAACTTAGGCTACATGTTCTTTTGAATGAAGATCAACAGAAAAGGAACAAATGAGGTTTCAACTTTAAGACAAAGATATGTTGAGTCTCAGCCTCCGTGGTAGATTGATACACATCTGTTGACACTCTTAACTACCATCTAACTCATGAGTTTCATCAAAACATCTACAACTTGGGCTACATGTTCTTTTGAATGAAGATCAACAGAAAAGGAACAAATGAGCTTTCAACTTTAAAACCAAGATATCTTGAGTCTTCAGCCTCCGTGGGTTCTTGATCCACATCTGTTGACACTCTTAACTACCATCTAACTCATGAGTTTCATCAAAACATCTACAACTTGGGCTACATGTACTTTTGAACGAAGATCAACAGAAAAGGTACAAATGAACTTTCAACTTTTAAACCAACATATCTTGAGTCTTCTGCCTCCGTGGGTGCTAGATACACAATTGTTGACTCTGTCAACTGCAATCAAATTCATGTGTTTCATCAAAACATCTACATCTCCGGCTTGAAGTTCTTCTTTTCGAAGGTCAATCGAAAAGGTCCAAATGAGCTTTCTACTTTAAAACCAAGATATGATGACTCTTCAGCCTCCGTGGGTGCTTCATCCACATATGTTGACTCTCAATGCTACCATATAACTCTTGTGTTTCATCGAAACATCTACATCTCCGGCTAGAAGTTCTTTTTAACGTAGAACAATCGAAAAGGACTAAATGAGCTTTCAACTTTAAAAACAAAGATATGTTGAGTCTTCGACCTCAGTGGTAGCTTGATACAAATCTGTTGACACTCTTAACTACAATCTAACTCATGAGTTTCATCAAAACATCTACAACTTGGGCTACATGTTCTTTTGAATGAAGATCAACAGAAAAGAAACAAATGAGCTTTCAACTTTAAAACCAAGATATGTTGAGTGTTCAGCCTCCGTGGTAGTTTGAACACATCTGTTGACTCTCTCCACTGCTATCTAACTCATGTGTTTCATGAAAACATCTACATCTCTGGCTACATGTTCTTTTTAACGAAGATTAATCGAAAAGGTCCAAATGAGCTTTCAACTTTTAAACTAAGATATGTTGAGTCTTCAGCCTCCGTGGTAGCTTGATACACATCTGTTGACTCTCTCTGCTGCCATCTAACTCATGTGTTTCATCAAAACATCTACAACTTGGGCTACAAGTTCTTTTGAACGAAGATCAACAGAAAAGGTACAAATGAGCTTTCGACTTTAAAACCAAGATATGTTGAGTCTTCAGCCTCCGTGGGTTCTTGATCCACATCTGTTGACTCTCTCTGCTACCATCTAACTCATGAGTTTCATCAAAACATCTACAACTTGGGCTACAAGTACTTTTGAACGAAGATCAACAGAAAAGGTACAAATGAGCTTTCAACTTTTAAACCAACATATCTTGAGTCTTCTGCCTCCGTGGGTGCTAGATACACAACTGTTGATTCTGTCAACTGTAATCAAATTCATGTGTTTCATCAAAACATCTACATCTCCGGCTAGAAGTTCTTCTTATCGAAGGTCAATCGAAAAGGTACAAATGAGTTTTCTACTTTAAAACCAAGATATGATGAGTCTTCAGCCTCCGTGGGTGCTTCATACACATATGTTGACTCTCTCTGCTACAATCTAACTCATGTGTTTCATCGAAACATCTACATCTCCGGCTTGAAGTTCTTTTTCACGTAGATCAATCGGAAAGTACTAAATGAACTTTCAACTTTAAAACAAAGATATGTTGAGTGTCAGCCTCCGTGGTAGCTTGATACAAATCTGTTGACACTCTTAACTACAATCTAACTCATGAGTTTCATCAAATCATCTACAACTTGCGCTACATGTTCTTTTGAATCAAGATCAACAGAAAACGAACAAATGAGCTTTCAACTTTAAAACCAAGATATGTTGAGTCTTCAGCCTCCGTGGGTTCTTGATCCACATCTGTTGACACTCTTAACTACCATCTAACTCATGAGTTTCATCAAAACATCTACAACTTGTGCTACAAGTACTTTTGAACGAAGATCAACAGAAAAGGTACAAATGAGCTTTCAACTTTTAAACGAAGATATCTTGAGTCTTTAGCCTCCGTGGGTTCTTGATCCACATCTGTTGACACTCTTAACTACCATCTAACTTATGAGTTTCATCAAAACATCTACAACTTGGGCAACATGTACTTTGGAACGAAGATCAACTTAACAGGTCCAAATGAGCTTTCAACTTTAAAACTAAGATATGTTGAGTTCTCAGCCTCCGTGGGTGCTTGATCCACATATGTTGACTCTCTCTGCTACCATCTAACTCATGTATTTCATCCAAACATCTACATCTCCGGCTAGAAGTTCTTTTTAACGTACATCAATCGAAAAGAACTAAATGAGCTTTCAACTTTAAAACAAAGGTATGTTGAGTCTCAGCCTCCGTGGTAGCTTGATACAAATCTGTTGACACTCTTAACTACAATCTAATTCATGACTTTCATCAAAACATCTACAACTTGGGCTACATGTTCTTTTGAATGAAGATCAACAGAAAAGAAACAAATGAGCTTTCAACTTTAAAACCAACATATGTTGAGTGTTCAGCCTCCGTGGTAATTTGAACACATCTCGTGACTCTCTCCACTGCCATCTCACTCATGTGTTTCATGAAAACATCTACATCTCTGGCTACATGTTCTTTTTAACGAACATCAATCGAAAAGGTCCAAATGAGCTTTCAACTTTAAACTAAGATAAGTTGAGTCTTCAGCTTCCGTGGTAGCTTGATACACATCTGTTGACACTCTTAATTACCATCTAACTCATGTGTTTCATCAAAACTTCTACAACTTGGGCTACAAGTACTTTTGAACGAAGATCAACAGAAAAGGTACAAATGAGCTTTCAACTTTTCAACCAGGATATCTTGAGTCTTCAGCCTCCGTGGGTTCTTGATCCACATCTGTTGACACTCTTAACTACCATCTAACTCATGAGTTTCATCAAAACATCTACAACTTGGGCTACAAGTACTTTTGAACGAAGATCAACAGAAAAGGTACAGATGAGCTTTCAACTTTTAAACCAAGATATCTTGAGTCTTTAGCCTCCGTGGGTTCTTGATCCACATCTGTTGACACTCTTAACTACCATCTAACTCATGAGTTTCATCAAAACATCTACAACTTGGGCTACATGTTCTTTTGAATGAAGATCAACAGAAAAGAAACAAATGAGCTTTCTACTTTAAAACCAAGATATGTTGAGTTCTCAGCCTCCGTGGGTGCATCATCCACATATGTTGACTCTCCCTGCTACCATCTAACTCAAGTGTTTCATCGAAACATCTACATCTCCTGCTAGAAGTTCTTTTTAACGTACATCAATCGAAAAGGACTAAATGAGCTTCCTACTTTAAAACAAAGATATGTTGTGTCTCAGCCTCCGTGGTAGCTTGATACAAATCTGTTGACACTCTTAACTACAATCTAACTCATGAGTTTCATCAAAACATCTACAACTTGGGCTACAAGTACTTTTGAGCGAAGATCAACAGAAAAGGTACAAATGAACTTTCAACTTTTAAACCAACATATCTTGAGTCTTCTGCCTCCGTGGTAGCTTGATACAAATCTGTTGACACTCTTATCTACAATCTAACTCATGAGTTTCATCAAAACATCTACAACTTGGGCTACATGTTCTTTTGAATGAAGATCAACAGAAAAGGAACAAATGAGCTTTCAACTTTAAAACCAAGATATCTTGAGTCTTTAGCCTCCGTGGGTTCTTGATCCACATCTGTTGACACTCTTAACTACCATCTAACTCATGAGTTTCATCAAAACATCTACAACTTGGGCTACAAGTACTTTTGAACGAAGATCAACAGAAAAGGTACAGATGAGCTTTCAACTTTTAAACCAAGATATCTTGAGTCTTTAGCCTCCGTGGGTTCTTGATCCACATCTGTTGACACTCTTAACTACCATCTAACTCATGAGTTTCATCAAAACATCTACAACTTGGGCTACAAGTACTTTTGAGCGAAGATCAACAGAAAAGGTACAAATGAGCTTTCAACTTTAAAACCAAGATATGTTGAGTCTTCAGCCTCCGTGGGTGCTTCATACACATATGTTGACTCTCTCTGCTACCATCTAACTCATGTGTTTCATCAAAACATCTACATCTCCGTCTAGAAGTTCTTTTTAACGAAGATCAATCGAAAAGGTACAAATGAACTTTCAACTTTTAAACCAACATATCTTGAGTCTTCTGCCTCCGTGGTAGCTTGATACAAATCTGTTGACACTCTTATCTACAATCTAACTCATGAGTTTCATCAAAACATCTACAACTTGGGCTACATGTTCTTTTGAATGAAGATCAACAGAAAAGGAACAAATGAGCTTTCAACTTTAAAACAAAGATATGTTGAGTCTTCTGCCTCCGTGGTAGCTTGATACAAATCTGTTGACACTCTTAACTACCATCTAACTCATGAGTTTCATCAAAACATCTACAACTTGGGCTAGAAGTTCTTTTGAACGAAGATCAATCGGAAAGGTACAAATGAGCTTTCAACTTTTAAACCAAGATATCTTGAGTCTTCAGCCTCCGTGGGTTCTTGATCCACATCTGTTGACACTCTTAACTACCATCTAACTCATGAGTTTCATCAAAACATCTACAACTTGGGCTACAAGTACTTTTGAACGAAGATCAACAGAAAAGGTACAAATGAGCTTTCAACTTTTGAACGAAGATATCTTGAGTCTTTAGCCTCCGTGGGTTCTTGATCCACATCTGTTGACACTCTTAACTACCATCTAACTTATGAGTTTCATCAAAACATCTACAACTTGGGCAACATGTTCTTTTGAATGAAGATCAACAGAAAAGAAACAAATGAGCTTTCTACTTTAAAACCAAGATATGTTGAGTTCTCAGCCTCCGTGGGTGCATCATCCACATATGTTGACTCTCCCTGCTACCATCTAACTCAAGTGTTTCATCGAAACATCTACATCTCCTGCTAGAAGTTCTTTTTAACGTACATCAATCGAAAAGAACTAAATGAGCTTTCAACTTTAAAACAAAGGTATGTTGAGTCTCAGCCTCCGTGGTAGCTTGATACAAATCTGTTGACACTCTTAACTACAATCTAATTCATGACTTTCATCAAAACATCTACAACTTGGGCTACATGTTCTTTTGAATGAAGATCAACAGAAAAGAAACAAATGAGCTTTCAACTTTAAAACCAACATATGTTGAGTGTTCAGCCTCCGTGGTAATTTGAACACATCTCGTGACTCTCTCCACTGCCATCTCACTCATGTGTTTCATGAAAACATCTACATCTCTGGCTACATGTTCTTTTTAACGAACATCAATCGAAAAGGTCCAAATGAGCTTTCAACTTTAAAACTAAGATATGTTGAGTCTTCAGCCTCCGTGGTAGCTTGATACACATCTGTTGACTCTCTCAACTGCCATCTAACTCATGTGTTTCATCAAAACATCTACATCTTCGGCTAGAAGTTCTTTTAACGAAGATCAATCGAAAAGGTCCAAATGAGCTTTCAACTTTTCAACCAGGATATCTTGAGTCTTCAGCCTCCGTGGGTTCTTGATCCACATCTGTTGACACTCTTAACTACCATCTAACTCATGAGTTTCATCAAAACATCTACAACTTGGGCTACATGTACTTTTGAACGAAGATCAACAGAAAAGGTACAAATGAACTTTCAACTTTTAAACCAACATATCTTGAGTCTTCTGCCTCCGTGGGTGCTAGATACACAACTGTTGACTCTGTCAACTGCAATCAAATTCATGTGTTTCATCAAAACATCTACATCTCCGGCTAGAAGTTCTTCATAACGAAGATCAATCGAAAAGGTCCAAATGAGCTTTCAACTTTTCAACCAGGATATCTTGAGTCTTCAGCCTCCGTGGGTTCTTGATCCACATCTGTTGACACTCTTAACTACCATCTAACTCATGAGTTTCATCAAAACATCTACAACTTGGGCTACAAGTACTTTTGAACGAAGATCAACAGAAAAGGTACAAATGAGCTTTCAACTTTTAAACCAACATATCTTGAGTCTTCTGCCTCCGTGGGTGCTAGATACACATCTGTTGACTCTCTAACTGTAATCAAATTCATGTGTTTCATCAAAACATCTACAGCTCCGGCTAGAAGTTCTTCTTATCGAAGGTCAATCGAAAAGGTCCAAATGAGCTTTCTACTTTAAAACCAAGATATGTTGAGTCTTCAGCCTCCGTGGGTGCTTCATACACATATGTTGACTCTCTCTGCTACCATCTAACTCATGTGTTTCATCGAAACATCTACATCTCCTGCTTGAAGTTCTTTTTAACGAAGATCAATCGAAAAGGACTAAATGAGCTTTCAACTTTAAAACATAGATATGTTGAGTCTCAGCCTCCGTGGTAGCTTGATACAAATCTGTTGACACTCTTAACTACAATCTAACTCATGAGTTTCATCAAAACATCTACAACTTGGGCTACATGTTCTTTTGAATGAAGATCAACAGAAAAGGAACAAATGAGCTTTCAACTTTAAAACCAAGATATGTTGAGTCTCAGCCTCCGTGGTAGCTTGATACAAATCTGTTGACACTCTTAACTACAATCTAACTCATGAGTTTCATCAAATCATCTACAACTTGGGCTACATGTTCTTTTCAATGAAGATCAACAGAAAAGGAACAAATGAGCTTTCAACTTTAAAACCAAGATATGTTGAGTCTTCAGCCTCCGTGGTAGCTTGATACACTTCTGTTGACTCTCTCAACTGCCATCTAACTCATGTGTTTCATCAAAACATCTACATCTCTGGCTAGAAGTTCTTTTTAACGAAGATCAATCGAAAAGGTCCAAATGAGCTTTCAACTTTAAAACTAAGATATGTTGAGTCTTCAGCCTCCGTGGTAGCTTGATACACATCTGTTGACTCTCTCAACTGCCATCTAACTCATGTGTTTCATCAAAACATCTACATCTTCGGCTAGAAGTTCTTTTAACGAAGATCAATCGAAAAGGTCCAAATGAGCTTTCAACTTTTCAACCAGGATATCTTGAGTCTTCAGCCTCCGTGGGTTCTTGATCCACATCTGTTGACACTCTTAACTACCATCTAACTCATGAGTTTCATCAAAACATCTACAACTTGTGCTACAAGTACTTTTGAACGAAGATCAACAGAAAAGGTACAAATGAGCTTTCAACTTTTAAACGAAGATATCTTGAGTCTTTAGCCTCCGTGGGTTCTTGATCCACATCTGTTGACACTCTTAACTACCATCTAACTTATGAGTTTCATCAAAACATCTACAACTTGGGCAACATGTTCTTTTGAATGAAGATCAACAGAAAAGAAACAAATGAGCTTTCTACTTTAAAACCAAGATATGTTGAGTTCTCAGCCTCCGTGGGTGCATCATCCACATATGTTGACTCTCCCTGCTACCATCTAACTCAAGTGTTTCATCGAAACATCTACATCTCCTGCTAGAAGTTCTTTTTAACGTACATCAATCGAAAAGAACTAAATGAGCTTTCAACTTTAAAACAAAGGTATGTTGAGTCTCAGCCTCCGTGGTAGCTTGATACAAATCTGTTGACACTCTTAACTACAATCTAATTCATGACTTTCATCAAAACATCTACAACTTGGGCTACATGTTCTTTTGAATGAAGATCAACAGAAAAGAAACAAATGAGCTTTCAACTTTAAAACAAAGATAAGTTGAGTCTCAGCCTCCGTGGTAGATTGATACAAATCTGTTGACTCTCTCCACTGCCATCTCACTCATGTGTTTCATGAAAACATCTACATCTCTGGCTACATGTTCTTTTTAACGAACATCAATCGAAAAGGTCCAAATGAGCTTTCAACTTTAAACTAAGATAAGTTGAGTCTTCAGCTTCCGTGGTAGCTTGATACACATCTGTTGACTCTCTCTGCTGCTATCTAACTCATGTGTTTCATCAAAACATCTACATCGTCGGCTAGAAGTTCTTTTAGACGAAGATCAATCGAAAAGGTACAAATGAGCTTTCAACTTTTCAACCAAGATATCTTGAGTGTTCAGCCTCCGTGGGTTCTTGATCCACATCTGTTGACACTCTTAACTACCATCTAACTCATGAGTTTCATCAAAACATCTACAACTTGGGCTACATGTACTTTTGAACGAAGATCAACAGAAAAGGTACATATGAGCTTTCAACTTTTAAACCAACATATCTTGAGTCTTCTGCCTCCGTGGGTGTTAGATACACAACTGTTGACTCTGTCACTTGCAATCAAATTCATGTGTTTCATCAAAACATCTACGTCTCCGGCTAGAAGTTCTTCTTATCGAAGGTCAATCGAAAAGGTCCAAATGAGCTTTCTACTTTAAAACCAAGATATGTTGAGTCTGACGCCTCCGTGGGTGCTTCATACACCTATGTTGACTCTCGATGCTGCCATCTAACTCATGTGTTTCATCGAAACATCTACATCTCCGGCTAGAAGTTCTTTTTAACGTAGATCAATCGAAAAGGACTAAATGAGCTTTCAACTTTAAAACAAAGATATGTTGAGTCTCAGCCTCCGTGGTAGCTTGATACAAATCTGTTGACACTCTTAACTACAATCTAACTCATGAGCTTCATCAAAACATCTACAACTTGGGCTACATGTTCTTTTGAATGAAGATCAACAGAAAAGGAACAAATGAGCTTTCAACTTTAAAACAAAGATATGTTGAGTCTCAGCCTCCGTGGTAGCTTGATACACATCTGTTGACACTCTTAACTACAATCTAACTCATGAGCTTCATCAAAACATCTACAACTTGGGCTACATGTTCTTTTGAATGAAGATCAACAGAAAAGGAACAAATGAGCTTTCAACTTTAAAACAAAGATATGTTGAGTCTCAACCTCCGATGTAGCTTGATACAAATCTGTTGACACTCTTAACTACAATCTAACTCATGAGCTTCATCAAAACATCTACAACTTGGGCTACATGTTCTTTTGAATGAAGATCAACAGAAAAGGAACAAATGAGCTTTCAACTTTAAAACCAAGATATGTTGAGTCTTCAGCCTCCGTGGTAGCTTGATACACATCTGTTGACTCTCTCAACTGCCATCTAACTCATGTGGTTCATCAAAACATCTACATCTTTGGCTAGAAGTTCTTTTTCACGTAGATCAATCGAAAAGGTCCAAATGAGCTTTCAACTTTAAAACTAAGATATGTTGAGTCTTCAGCCTCCGTGGTAGCTTGATACACATCTGTTGACTCTCTCAACTGCCATCTAACTCATGTGGTTCATCAAAACATCTACATCTTTGGCTAGAAGTTCTTTTAACGAAGATCAATCGAAAAGGTCCAAATGAGCTTTCAACTTTTCAACCAGGATATCTTGAGTCTTCAGCCTCCGTGGGTTCTTGATCCACATCTGTTGACACTCTTAACTACCATCTAACTCATGAGTTTCATCAAAACATCTACAACTTGGGCTACATGTACTTTTGAACGAAGATCAACAGAAAAGGTACAAATGAACTTTCAACTTTTAAACCAACATATCTTGAGTCTTCTGCCTCCGTGGGTGCTAGATACACAACTGTTGACTCTGTCAACTGCAATCAAATTCATGTGTTTCATCAAAACATCTACATCTCCGGCTAGAAGTTCTTTTTAACGCAGATCAATCGAAAAGGTCCAAATGAGCTTTCAACTTTTCAACCAGGATATCTTGAGTCTTCAGCCTCCGTGGGTTCTTGATCCACATCTGTTGACACTCTTAACTACCATCTAACTCATGAGTTTCATCAAAACATCTACAACTTGGGCTACAAGTACTTTTGAACGAAGATCAACAGAAAAGGTACAAATGAGCTTTCAACTTTTAAACCAACATATCTTGAGTCTTCTGCCTCCGTGGGTGCTAGATACACAACTGTTGACTCTGTCAACTGCAATCAAATTCATGTGTTTCATCAAAACATCTACATCTCTGGCTTGAAGTTCTTCTTTTCGAAGGCCAATCGAAAAGGTCCAAATGAGCTTTCATCTTTAAAACCAAGATATGTTGACTCTTCAGCCTCCGTGGGTGCTTCATACACATATGTTGACTCTCTCTGCTACCATCTAACTCATGTGTTTCATCGAAACATCTACATCTCCGGCTAGAAGTTCTTTTTAACGTACATCAATCGAAAAGGACTAAATGAGCTTTCAACTTTAAAACAAAGATATGTTGTGTCTCAGCCTCCGTGGTAGCTTGATACAAATCTGTTGACACTCTTAACTACAATCTAACTCATGAGTTTCATCAAAACATCTACAACTTGGACTACATGTTCTTTTGAATGAAGATCAACAGAAAAGGAACAAATGAGCTTTCAACTTTAAAACCGAGATATGTTGAGTGTTCAGCCACCGTGGTAACTTGATACAAATCTGTTGACACTCTAACTCATGAGTTTCATCAAAACATCTGCAACATGGGCTACATGTTCTTTTGAACGAAGATCAACAGAAAAGGAACAAATGAGCTTTCAACTTTAAAACCAAGATATGTTGAGTCTTCAACCTCCGTGGTAGCTTGATACACATCTGTTGACTCTCTCAACTACCATCTAACTCATGTGTTTCGTCAAAACATCTACATCTTCGGCTAGAAGTTCTTTTAACGAAGATCAATCGAAAAGGTCCAAATGAGCTTTCAACTTTAAAACTAAGATATGTTGAGTCTTCAGCCTCCGTGGTAGCTTGATACACATGTGTTGACTCTCTCTGCTACCATCTAACTCATGTGTTTCATCAAAACATCTACATCTTCGGCTAGAAGTTCTTTTTAACGAAGATCAATCGAAAAGGACCAAATGAGCTTTCAACTTTTCAACCAGGATATCTTGAGTCTTCAGCCTCCGTGGGTTCTTGATCCACATCTGTTGACACTCTTAACTACCATCTAACTCATGAGTTTCATCAAAACATCTACAACTTGGGCTACAAGTACTTTTGAACGAAGATCAACAGAAAAGGTACAAATGAGCTTTCAACTTTTAAACCAACATATCTTGAGTCTTTAGCCTCCGTGGGTTCTTGATCCACATCTGTTGACACTCTTAACTACCATCTAACTCATGAGTTTCATCAAAACATCTACAACTTGGGCAACATGTTCTTTTGAATGAAGATCAACAGAAAAGAAACAAATGAGCTTTCTACTTTAAAACCAAGATATGTTGAGTTCTCACTCCGTGGGTGCTTGATAGACATATGTTGACTCTCTCTGCTACCATCTAACTCATGTGTTTCATCGAAACATCTACATCTCCGGCTAGAAGTTCTTTTTCACGTAGATCAATCGAAAAGGACCAAATGAGCTTTCAACTTTAAAACTAAGATCTGTTGAGTCTTCAGCCTCCGTGGTAGCTTGATACACATCTGTTGACTCTCTCAACTGCCATCTAACTCATGTGTTTCATCAAAACATCTACAACTTGGGCTACATGTTCTTTTCAATGAAGATCAACAGAAAAGGAACAAATGAGCTTTCAACTTTAAAACCAAGATATGTTGAGTCTTCTGCCTCCGTGGTTGCTTGAACACATCTCGTGACTCTCTCCACTGCCCTCTCACTCATGTGTTTCATGAAAACATCTACAACTTGGGCTAGAAGTTCTTTTGAACGAAGATCAAGCGAAAAGGTACAAATGAGCTTTCAACATTTAAACTAAGATATCTTGAGACTTCAACCTCCGTGGTTGTTGTTACACATCTGTTGACTCTCTCAACTGCCATCTAACTCATGTGTTTCATCAAAACATCTAC
Organism: Styphnolobium japonicum; assembly: GCA_023212625.1. Lineage (NCBI taxonomy): Eukaryota > Viridiplantae > Streptophyta > Magnoliopsida > Fabales > Fabaceae > Styphnolobium > Styphnolobium japonicum. Next base: position 17,008,100 of record JALBWW010000013.1, read on the forward strand.
ATCTTCGGCTAGAAGTTCTTTTAACGAAGATCAACAGAAAAGGTACAAATGAACTTTCAACTTTTAAACCAACATATCTTGAGTCTTCTGCCTCCGTGGGTTCTTGATCCACATCTGTTGACACTCTTAACTACCATCTAACTCATGAGTTTCATCAAAACATCTACAACTTGGGCTACATGTACTTTTGAACGAAGATCAACAGAAAAGGTACAAATGAGCTTTCAACTTTTAAACCAACATATCTTGAGTCTTCTGCCTCCGTGGGTGCTAGATACACAACTGTTGACTCTGTCAACTGCAATCAAATTCATGTGTTTCATCAAAACATCTACATCTCCGGCTTGAAGTTCTTCTTATCGAAGGTCAATCGAAAAGGTCCAAATGAGCTTTCTACTTTAAAACCAAGATATGTTGAGTCTTCAGCCTCCGTGGGTGCTTCATACACATATGTTGACTCTCTCTGCTACCATCTAACTCATGTGTTTCATCGAAACATCTACATCTCCAGCTAGAAGTTCTTTTTAACGTAGATCAATCGAAAAGGACTAAATGAGCTTTCAACTTTAAAACAAAGATATGTTGAGTCTCAGCCTCCGTGGTAGCTTGATACAAATCTGTTGACACTCTTAACTACAATCTAACTCATGAGTTTCATCAAAACATCTACAACTTGGGCTACATGTTCTTTTGAATGAAGATCAACAGAAAAGGAACAAATGAGCTTTCAACTTTAAAACTAAGATATGTTGAGTCTTCAGCCTCCGTGGTAGCTTGATACACATCTGTTGACTCTCTCAACTGCCATCTAACTCATGTGTTTCATCAAAACATCTACAACTTGGGCTACAAGTACTTTTGAACGAAGATCAACAGAAAAGGTCTAAATGAGCTTTCAACTTTAAAACCAAGATATGTTGAGTCTTCAGCCTCCGTGGTAGCTTGATACACATCTGTTGACACTCTTAACTACAATCTAACTTATGAAATTCATCAAAAGATCTACAACTTGGGCTACAAGTTCTTTTGAACGAAGATCAACAGAAAAGGTACAAATGAGCTTTCAACTTTCAAACCAACATATCTTGAGTCTTCTGCCTCCGTGGTAGCTTGATCCACAACGTTGACTCTCTCAACTACCATCTAACTCATGTGTTTCATCAAAACATCTACATCTCTGGCTAGAAGTTCTTTTTAACGAAGATCAATCGAAAAGGTCCAAATGAGCTTTCAACTTTAAAACTAAGATATGTTCGGTCTTCAGCCTCCGTGGTAGCTTGATACACATCTGTTGACTCTCTCAACTACCATCTAACTCATGTGTTTCGTCAAAACATCTACATCTTCGGCTAGAAGTTCTTCTAACGAAGATCAATTGAAAAGGTCCAAATGAGCTTTCAACTTTTCAACCAGGATATCTTCATTCTGCAGCCTCCGTGGGTTCTTGATCCACATCTGTTGACACTCTTAACTACCATCTAACTCATGAGTTTCATCAAAACATCTACAACTTGGGCTACATGTACTTTTGAACGAAGATCAACAGAAAAGGTACAAATGAACTTTCAACTTTTAAACCAACATATCTTGAGTCTTCTGCCTCCGTGGGTGCTAGATACACAACTGTTGACTCTGTTAACTGCAATCAAATTCATGTGTTTCATCAAAACATCTACATCTCCGGCTAGAAGTTCTTTTTAACGCAGATCAATCGAAAAGGTCCAAATGAGCTTTCAACTTTTCAACCAGGATATCTTGAGTCTTCAGCCTCCGTGGGTTCTTGATCCACATCTCCTGACACTCTTAACTACCATCTAACTCATGAGTTTCATCAAAACATCTACAACTTGGGCTACAAGTACTTTTGAACGAAGATCAACAGAAAAGGTACAAATGAGCTTTCAACTTTTAAACCAACATATCTTGAGTCTTCTGCCTCCGTGGGTGCTAGATACACAACTGTTGACTCTGTCAACTGCAATCAAATTCATGTGTTTCATCAAAACATCTACATCTCCGGCTAGAAGTTCTTCTTATCGAAGGTCAATCGAAAAGGTCCAAATGAGCTTTCTACTTTAAAACCAAGATATGTTGAGTCTTCAGCCTCCGTGGGTGCTTCATACACATATGTTGACTCTCTCTGCTACCATCTAACTCATGTGTTTCATCGAAACATCTACATCTCCGGCTAGAAGTTCTTTTTAACGTACATCAATCGAAAAGGACTAAATGAGCTTTCAACTTTAAAACAAAGATATGTTGAGTCTCAGCCTCCGTGGTAGCTTGATACAAATCTGTTGACACTCTTAACTACAATCTAACTCATGAGTTTCATCAAAACATCTACAACTTGGGCTACATGTTCTTTTGAATGAAGATCAACAGAAAAGGAACAAATGAGCTTTCAACTTTAAAACCAAGATATGTTGAGTCTCAGCCTCCGTGGTAGCTTGATACAAATCTGTTGACACTCTTAACTACAATCTAACTCATGAGTTTCATCAAAACATCTACAACTTGGGCTACATGTTCTTTTGAACGAAGATCAACAGAAAAGGAACAAATGAGCTTTCAACTTTAAAACCAAGATATGTTGAGTCTTCAACCTCCGTGGTAGCTTGATACACATCTGTTGACTCTCTCAACTGCCATCTAACTCATGTGTTTCATCAAAACATCTACATCTCTGGCTAGAAGTTCTTTTTAACGAAGATCAATCGAAAAGGTCCAAATGAGCTTTCAACTTTAAAACTAAGATATGTTGAGTCTTCAGCCTCCGTGGTAGCTTGATACACATCTGTTGACTCTCTCAACTGCCATCTAACTCATGTGTTTCATCAAAACATCTACATCTTCGGCTAGAAGTTCTTTTAACGAAGATCAATCGAAAAGGACCAAATGAGCTTTCAACTTTTCAACCAGGATATCTTGAGTCTTCAGCCTCCGTGGGTTCTTGATCCACATCTGTTGACACTCTTAACTACCATCTAACTCATGAGTTTCATCAAAACATCTACAACTTGGGCTACAAGTACTTTTGAACGAAGATCAACAGAAAAGGTACAAATGAGCTTTCAACTTTTAAACCAAGATATCTTGAGTCTTTAGCCTCCGTGGGTTCTTGATCCACATCTGTTGACACTCTTAACTACCATCTAACTCATGAGTTTCATCAAAACATCTACAACTTGGGCTACATGTTCTTTTGAATGAAGATCAACAGAAAAGAAACAAATGAGCTTTCTACTTTAAAACCAAGATATGTTTAGTTCTCAACCTCCGTGGGTGCATCATCCACATATGTTGACTCTCCCTGCTACCATCTAACTCAAGTGTTTCATCGAAACATCTACATCTCCTGCTAGAAGTTCTTTTTAACGTAGATCAATCGAAAAGGACTAAATGAGCTTTCAACTTTAAAACAAAGATATGTTGAGTCTCAGCCTCCGTGGTAGCTTGATACAAATCTGTTGACACTCTTAACTACAATCTAACTCATGACTTTCATCAAAACATCTACAACTTGGGCTACATGTTCTTTTGAATGAAGATCAACAGAAAAGGAACAAATGAGCTTTCAACTTTACAACCAAGATATGTTGAGTGTTCAGCCTCCGTGGTAGCTTGAACACATCTGTTGACTCTCTCAACTGCCATCTAACTCATGTGTTTCATGAAAACATCTACATCTCTGGCTAGAAGGTCTTTTTAACGAAGATCAATCGAAAAGGTCCAAATGAGCTTTCAACTTTAAAACTAAGATATGTTGAGTCTTCAGCCTCCGTGGTAGCTTGATACACATCTGTTGACTCTCTCAACTGCCATCTAACTCATGTGTTTCATCAAAACATCTACATCTTCGGCTAGAAGTTCTTTTAACGAAGATCAATCGAAAAGGACCAAATGAGCTTTCAACTTTTCAACCAGGATATCTTGAGTCTTCAGCCTCCGTGGGTTCTTGATCCACATCTGTTGACACTCTTAACTACCATCTAACTCATGAGTTTCATCAAAACATCTACAACTTGGGCTACATGTACTTTTGAACGAAGATCAACAGAAAAGGTACAAATGAGCTTTCAACTTTTAAACCAACATATCTTGAGTCTTCTGCCTCCGTGGGTGCTAGATACACAACTGTTGACTCTGTCAACTGCAATCAAATTCATGTGTTTCATCAAAACATCTACATCTCCGGCTAGAAGTTCTTCTTATCGAAGGTCAATCGAAAAGGTCCAAATGAGCTTTCTACTTTAAAACCAAGATATGTTGAGTCTTCAGCCTCCGTGGGTGCTTCATACACATATGTTGACTCTCTCTGCTACCATCTAACTCATGTGTTTCATCGAAACATCTACATCTCCGGCTAGAAGTTCTTTTTAACGTACATCAATCGAAAAGGACTAAATGAGCTTTCAACTTTAAAACAAAGATATGTTGAGTCTCAGCCTCCGTGGTAGCTTGATACAAATCTGTTGACACTCTTAACTACAATCTAACTCATGAGTTTCATCAAAACATCTACAACTTGGGCTACATGTTCTTTTGAATGAAGATCAACAGAAAAGGAACAAATGAGCTTTCAACTTTAAAACAAAGATATGTTGAGTCTCAACCTCCGTGGTAGCTTGATACAAATCTGTTGACACTCTTAACTACCATCTAACTCATGAGTTTCATCAAAATATCTACAACTTGGGCTACATGTTCTTTTGAACGAAGATCAACAGAAAAGGTCCAAATGAGCTTTCAACTTTAAAACTAAGATCTGTTGAGTCTTCAGCCTCCGTGGTAGCTTGATACACATCTGTTGACACTCTTAACTACAATCTAACTCATGAGTTTCATCAAAACATCTACAACTTGGGCTACATGTTCTTTTGAATGAAGATCAACAGAAAAGGAACAAATGAGCTTTCAACTTTAAAACCAAGATATGTTGAGTCTTCAGCCTCCGTGGTAGCTTGAACACATCTGTTGACTCTCTCAACTGCCATCTAACTCATGTGTTTCATCAAAACATCTACATCTCCGGCTAGAAGTTCTTTTTAACGAAGATCAATCGAAAAGGTCCAAATGAGCTTTCAACTTTAAAACTAAGATATGTTGAGTCTTCAGCCTCCGTGGTAGCTTGATACACATCTGTTGACTCTCTCAACTGCCATCTAACTCATGTGTTTCATCAAAACATCTACATCTTCGGCTAGAAGTTCTTTTAACGAAGATCAACATAAAAGGTACAAATGAGCTTTCGACTTTTCAACCAGGATATCTTGAGTCTTCTGCCTCCGTGGGTTCTTGATCCACATCTGTTGACACTCTTAACTACCATCTAACTCATGAGTTTCATCAAAACATCTACAACTTGGGCTACATGTACTTTTGAACGAAGATCAACAGAAAAGGTACAAATGAACTTTCAACTTTTAAACCAACATATCTTGAGTCTTCTGCCTCCGTGGGTGCTAGATACACAACTGTTGACTCTGTCAACTGCAATCAAATTCATGTGTTTCATCAAAACATCTACATCTCCGGCTAGAAGTTCTTTTTAACGCAGATCAATCGAAAAGGTCCAAATGAGCTTTCAACTTTTCAACCAGGATATCTTGAGTCTTCAGCCTCCGTGGGTTCTTGATCCACATCTGTTGACACTCTTAACTACCATCTAACTCATGAGTTTCATCAAAACATCTACAACTTGGGCTACAAGTACTTTTGAACGAAGATCAACAGAAAAGGTACAAATGAGCTTTCAACTTTTAAACCAACATATCTTGAGTCTTCTGCCTCCGTGGGTGCTAGATACACAACTGTTGACTCTGTCAACTGCAATCAAATTCATGTGTTTCATCAAAACATCTACATCTCCGGCTAGAAGTTCTTCTTATCGAAGGTCAATCGAAAAGGTCCAAATGAGCTTTCTACTTTAAAACCAAGATATGTTGAGTCTTCAGCCTCCGTGGGTGCTTCATACACATATGTTGACTCTCTCTGCTACCATCTAACTCATGTGTTTCATCGAAACATCTACATCTCCGGCTAGAAGTTCTTTTTCACGTAGATCAATCGAAAAGGACTAAATGAGCTTTCAACTTTAAAACAAAGATATGTTGAGTCTCAGCCTCCGTGGTAGCTTGATACAAATCTGTTGACACTCTTAACTACAATCTAACTCATGAGCTTCATCAAAACATCTACAACTTGGGCTACATGTTCTTTTGAATGAAGATCAACAGAAAAGGAACAAATGAGCTTTCAACTTTAAAACAAAGATATGTTGAGTCTCAACCTCCGTTGTAGCTTGATACAAATCTGTTGACACTCTTAACTACCATCTAACTCATGAGTTTCATCAAAACATCTACAACTTGGGCTACATGTACTTTTGAACGAAGATCAACAGAAAAGGTCCAAATGAGCTTTCAACTTTAAAACTAAGATATGTTGGGTCTTCAGCCTCCGTGGTAGCTTGATACACATCTGTTGACTCTCTCAACTGCCATCTAACTCATGTGTTTCATCAAAACATCTACAACTTGGGCTACATGTTCTTTTCAATGAAGATCAACAGAAAAGGAACAAATGAGCTTTCAACTTTAAAACCAAGATATGTTGAGTCTTCTGCCTCCGTGGTAGCTTGATACACTTCTGTTGACTCTCTCAACTGCCATCTAACTCATTTGTTTCATCAAAACATCTACATCTTCGGCTAGAAGTACTTTTGAACGAAGATTAACAGAAAAGGTAGAAATGAGCTTTCAACTTTAAAACTAAGATATGTTGAGTCTTATCCTCCGTGGTAGCTTGATACACTTCTGTTGACTCTCTCAACTGCCATCTAACTCATTTGTTTCATCAAAACATCTACATTTTCGACTAGAAGTTCTTTTAACGAAGATCAATCGAAAAGGTCCAAATGAGCTTTCAACTTTTCAACCAGGATATCTTGAGTCTTGACCTCCGTGGGTTCTTGATCCACATCTGTTGACACTCTTAACTACCATCTAACTCATGAGTTTCATCAAAACATCTACAACTTGGGCTACATGTACTTTTGAACGAAGATCAACAAAAAAGGTACAAATGAACTTTCAACTTTTAAACCAACATATCTTGAGTCTTACGCCTCCGTGGTAGCTAGATACACATCGTTGACTCTCTTAACTACAATCAAATTCATGTGTTTCATCAAAACATCTACATCTTGGGCTAGAAGTTCTTTTAACGAAGATCAATCGAAAAGGTCCAAATGAGCTTTCAACTTTTCAACCACGATATCTTGAGTCTTCAGCCTCCGTGGGTTCTTGATCCGCATCTGTTGACACTCTTAACTACCATCTAACTCATGAGTTTCATCAAAACATCTACAACTTGGGCTACAAGTACTTTTGAACGAAGATCAACAGAAAAGGTACAAATGAGCTTTCAACTTTTAAACCAACATATCTTGAGTCTTCTGCCTCCGTGGGTGCTAGATACACAACTGTTGACTCTGTCAACTGCAATCAAATTCATGTGTTTCATCAAAACATCTACATCTCTGGCTTGAAGTTCTTCTTTTCGAAGGCCAATCGAAAAGGTCCAAATGAGCTTTCTCCTTTAAAACCAAGATATGTTGAGTCTTCAACCTCCGTGGGTGCTTCATACACATATGTTGACTCTGTCTGCTACCATCTAACTCATGTGTTTCATCGAAACATCTACATCTCCGGCTTGAAGTTCTTTTTAACGAAGATCAATCGAAAAGGACTAAATGAGCTTTCAAATTTAAAACCAAGATATCTTGAGTCTTCTGCCTCCGTGGTAGCTTGATACAAATCTGTTGACACTCTTAACTACAATCTAACTCATGAGTTTCATCAAAACATCTACAACTTGGGCTACATGTTCTTTTGAATGAAGATCAACAGAAAAGGAACAAATGAGCTTTCAACTTTATAACAAAGATATGTTGAGTCTCAGCCTCCGTGGTAGCTTGATACAAATCTGTTGACACTCTTAACTACAATCTAACTCATGAGTTTCATCAAAACATCTACAACTTGGGCTACATGTTCTTTTGAATGAAGATCAACAGAAAAGGAACAAATGAGCTTTCAACTTTAAAACCAAGATATGTTGAGTCTTCAACCTCCGTGGTAGCTTGATACACATCTGTTGACTCTCTCAACTACCATCTAACTCATGTGTTTCGTCAAAACATCTACATCTTCGGCTAGAAGTTCTTTTAACGAAGATCAATCGAAAAGGTCCAAATGAGCTTTCAACTTTAAAACTAAGATATGTTGAGTCTTCAGCCTCCGTGGTAGCTTGATACACATCTGTTGACTCTCTCAACTGCCATCTAACTCATGTGTTTCATCAAAACATCTACATCTTCGGCTAGAAGTTCTTTTAACGAAGATCAATCGAAAAGGTCCAAATGAGCTTTCAACTTTTCAACCAAGATATCTTGAGTCTTTAGCCTCCGTGGGTTCTTGATCCACATCTGTTGACACTCTTAACTACCATCTAACTCATGAGTTTCATCAAAACATCTACAACTTGGGCTACAAGTACTTTTGAGCGAAGATCAACAGAAAAGGTACAAATGAGCTTTCAACTTTTAAACCAAGATATCTTGAGTCTTTAGCCTCCGTGGGTTCTTGATACACATCTGTTGACTTTCTCAACTACCATCTAACTCATGTGTTTCATCAAAACATCTACAACTTGGGCTACATGTTCTTTTGAATGAAGATCAACAGAAAAGGAACAAATGAGCTTTCAACTTTAAAACCAAGATATGTTGAGTCTTCAGCCTCCGTGGGTGCTTCATCCACATATGTTGACTCTCCCTGCTACCATCTAACTCATGTGTTTCATCGAAACATCTACATCTCCGGCTAGAAGTTCTTTTTAACGTACATCAATCGAAAAGGACTAAATGAGCTTTCAACTTTAAAACAAAGATATGTTGAGTCTCAGCCTCCGTGGTAGCTTGATACAAATCTGTTGACACTCTTAACTACAATCTAACTCATGAGTTTCATCAAAACATCTACAACTTGGGCTACAAGTTCTTTTGAACGAAGATCAACAGAAAAGGTACAAATGAGCTTTCAACTTCAAAACCAACATATCTTGAGTCTTCAGCCTCCGTGGTAGCTTGATACACATCTGTTGACTCTCTCAACTGCCATCTAACTCATGAGTTTCATCAAAACATCTACATCTCTGGCTACATGTTCTTTTTAACGAAGATCAATCGAAAAGGTCCAAATGAGCTTTCAACTTTTAAACTAAGATATGTTTAGTCTTCAGCCTCCGTGGTAGCTTGATACACATCTGTTGACTCTCTTAACTACCATCTAACTCATGTGTTTCATCAAAACATCTACATCTTGGGGTACATGTACTTTTAACGAAGATCAATCGAAAAGGTCCAAATGAACTTTCAACTTTTAAACCAACATATCTTGAGTCTTCTGCCTCCGTGGGTTCTTGATCCACATCTGTTGACACTTTTAACTACCATCTAACTCATGAGTTTCATCAAAACATCTACAACTTGGGCTACATGTACTTTTGAACGAAGATCAACAGAAAAGGTACATATGAGCTTTCAACTTTTAAACCAACATATCTTGAGTCTTCTGCCTCCGTGGGTGTTAGATACACAACTGTTGACTCTGTCACTTGCAATCAAATTCATGTGTTTCATCAAAACATCTACGTCTCCGGCTAGAAGTTCTTCTTATCGAAGGTCAATCGAAAAGGTCCAAATGAGCTTTCTACTTTAAAACCAAGATATGTTGAGTCTTCAGCCTCCGTCGGTGCTTCATACACATATGTTGACTCTCTCTGCTACCATCTAACTCATGTGTTTCATCGAAACATCTACATCTCCTGCTAGAAGTTCTTTTTAACGTAGATCAATCGAAAAGGACTAAATGAGCTTTCAACTTTAAAACAAAGATATGTTGAGTCTCAGCCTCCGTGGTAGCTTGATACAAATCTGTTGACACTCTTAACTACAATCTAACTCATGAGCTTCATCAAAACATCTACAACTTGGGCTACATGTTCTTTTGAATGAAGATCAACAGAAAAGGAACAAATGAGCTTTCAACTTTAAAACAAAGATATGTTGAGTCTTCAGCGTCCGTGGTAGCTTTGATAACATCTGTTGACTCTCTCAACTGCCATCTAACTCATGTGTTTCATCAAAACATCTACAACTTGGGCTACATGTTCATTTGAACGAAGATCAATCGAAAAGGTCCAAATGAGCCTTCATCTTTAAAACAAAGATATGTTGAGTCTCAGCCTCCGTGGTAGCTTGATACAAATCTGTTGACACTCTTAACTACAATCTAACTCATGAGTTTCATCAAAACATCTACAACTTGGACTACATGTTCTTTTGAACGAAGATCAACAGAAAAGGAACAAATGAGCTTTCAACTTTAAAACCAAGATATGTTGAGTCTTCAGCCTCCGTGGTAGCTTGATACACATCTGTTGACTCTCTCAACTGCCATCTAACTCATGTGTTTCATCAAAACATCTACATCTTTGGCTAGAAGTTCTTTTTAACGAAGATCAATCGAAAAGGTCCAAATGAGCTTTCAACTTTAAAACTAAGATATGTTGAGTCTTCAGCCTCCGTGGTAGCTTGATACACATCTGTTGACTCTCTCAACTGCCATCTAACTCATGTGTTTCATCAAAACATCTACATCTTCGGCTAGAAGTTCTTTTAACGAAGATCAATCGAAAAGGTCCAAATGAGCTTTCAACTTTTCAACCAGGATATCTTCATTCTTCAGCCTCCGTGGGTTCTTGATCCACATCTGTTGACACTCTTAACTACCATCTAACTCATGAGTTTCATCAAAACATCTACAACTTGGGCTACATGTACTTTTGAACGAAGATCAACAGAAAAGGTACAAATGAACTTTCAACTTTTAAACCAACATATCTTGAGTCTTCTGCCTCCGTGGGTGCTAGATACACAACTGTTGACTCTGTCAACTGCAATCAAATTCATGTGTTTCATCAAAACATCTACATCTCCGGCTAGAAGTTCTTTTTAACGAAGATCAATCGAAAAGGTCCAAATGAGCTTTCAACTTTTCAACCAGGATATCTTGAGTCTTCAGCCTCCGTGGGTTCTTGATCCACATCTGTTGACACTCTTAACTACCATCTAACTCATGAGTTTCATCAAAACATCTACAACTTGGGCTACAAGTACTTTTGAACGAAGATCAACAGAAAAGGTACAAATGAGCTTTCAACTTTTAAACCAACATATCTTGAGTCTTCTGCCTCCGTGGGTGCTAGATACACAACTGTTGACTCTGTCAACTGCAATCAAATTCATGTGTTTCATCAAAACATCTACATCTCCAGCAACAAGTTCTTCTTATCGAAGATCAATCGAAAAGGTCCAAATGAGCTTTCAACTTTAAAACCAAGATATGTTGAGTCTTCAGCCTCCGTGGGTGCTTGATACACATATGTTGACTCTCTCTGCTACCATCTAACTCATGTGTTTCATCAAAACATCTACATCTCCGGCTAGAAGTTCTTTTTAACGTACATCAATCGAAAAGGACTAAATGAGCTTCCTACTTTAAAACAAAGATATGTTCTGTCTCAGCCTCCGTGGTAGCTTGATACAAATCTGTTGACACTCTTAACTACAATCTAACTCATGAGTTTCATCAAAACATCTACAACTTGGGCTACATGTTCTTTTGAATGAAGATCAACAGAAAAGGAACAAATGAGCTTTCAACTTTAAAACCAAGATATGTTGAGTCTCAGCCTCCGTGGTAGCTTGATACAAATCTGTTGACACTCTTAACTACAATCTAACTCATGAGTTTCATCAAATCATCTACAACTTGGGCTACATGTTCTTTTGAATGAAGATCAACAGAAAAGGAACAAATGAGCTTTCAACTTTAAAACCAAGATATGTTGAGTCTTCAACCTCCGTGGTAGCTTAAACACATCTGTTGACTCTCTCAACTGCCATCTAACTCATGTGTTTCATCAAAACATCTACATCTCTGGCTAGAAGTCCTTTTTAACGAAGATCAATCGAAAAGGTCCAAATGAGCTTTCAACTTTAAAACTAAGATATGTTGAGTCTTTAGCCTCCGTGGTAGCTTGATACACATCTGTTGACTCTCTCAACTGCCATCTAACTCCTGTGGTTCATCAAAACATCTACATCTTTGGCTAGAAGTTCTTTTAACGAAGATCAATCGAAAAGGTCCAAATGAGCTTTCAACTTTTCAACCAGGATATCTTCATTCTTCAGCCTCCGTGGGTTCTTGATCCACATCTGTTGACACTCTTAACTACCATCTAACTCATGAGTTTCACCGAAACATCTACAACTTAGGCTACAAGTACTTTTGAACGTAGATCAACAGAAAAGGTACAGATGAGCTTTCAAATTTTAAACCAAGATATCTTGAGTCATTAGCCTCCGTGGGTTCATGATACACATCTGTTGACTCTCTTAACTACCATCTAACTCATGAGTTTCATCAAAACAGCTACAACTTGGGCTACATGTACTTTTGAACGATGATCAATAGAAAAGGTACAAATGAGCTTTCTACTTTAAAACCAAGATATGATGACTCTTCAGCCTCCGTGGGTGCTTCATCCACATATGTTGACTCTCAATGCTACCATATAACTCTTGTGTTTCATCAAAACATCTACATCACCAGCTTGAAGTTGTTTTCAACGTAGATCAATCGAAAAGGACTAAATGAGCTTTCAACTTTAAAACAAAGATATGTTGAGTCTCAGCCTCCGTGGTAGCTTGATACAAATCTGTTGACACTCTTAACTACAATCTAACTCATGAGTTTCATCAAAACATCTACAACTTGGGCTACATGTACTTTTGAACGAAGATCAACAGAAAAGGTACAAATGAGCTTTCAACTTTAAAACTAAGATATGTTGAGTCTTCAGCCTCCGTGGTAGCTTGATACACATCTGTTGACTCTCTCAACTGCCATCTAACTCATGTGTTTCATCAAAACATCTACATCTCCGGTTACAGGTTCTTTTTAACGAAGATCAATCGAAAAGGTCCAAATGAGCTTTCAACTTGAAAACCAAGATATCTTGAGTCTTCAGCCTCCGTGGTAGCTTGATACACATCTGTTGACTCTCTCAACTGCCATCTAACTCATGAGTTTCATCAAAACATGTACAACTTGTGCTAGAAGTTCTTTTAAACGAAGATCAATCGAAAAGGACCAAATGAGCTTTCAACTTTTCAACCAGGATATCTTGAGTCTTCAGCCTCCGTGGGTTCTTGATCCACATCTGTTGACACTCTTAACTACCATCTAACTCATGAGTTTCATCAAAACATCTACAACTTGGGCTACATGTACTTTTGAACGAAGATCAACAGAAAAGGTACAAATGAGCTTTCAACTTTTAAACCAACATATCTTGAGTCTTCTGCCTCCGTGGGTGCTAGATACACAACTGTTGACTCTGTCAACTGCAATCAAATTCATGTGTTTCATCAAAACATCTACATCTCCGGCTTGAAGTTCTTCTTATCGAAGGTCAATCGAAAAGGTCCAAATGAGCTTTCTACTTTAAAACCAAGATATGTTGAGTCTTCAGCCTCCGTGGGTGCTTCATCCACATATGTTGACTCTCTCTGCTACCATCTAACTCTTGTGTATCATCGAAACATCTACATCTCCGGTAGAAGTTCTTTTTAACGTAGATCAATCGAAAAGGACTAAATGAGCTTTCAACTTTAAAACAAAGATATGTTGAGTCTCAGCCTCCGTGGTAGCTTGATACAAATCTGTTGACACTCTTAACTACAATCTAACTCATGAGTTTCATCAAAACATCTACAACTTGGGCTACATGTTCTTTTGAATGAAGATCAACAGAAAAGGAACAAATGAGCTTTCAACTTTAAAACCAAGATATGTTGAGTGTTCAGCCTCCGTGGTAGCTTGATACACATCTGTTGACACTCTAAACTACAATCTAACTCATGAGTTTCATCAAAACATCTACAACTTGGGCTACATGTTCTTTTGATCGAAGATCAACTGAAAAGGTACAAATGAGCTTTCAACTTTAAAACCAAGATATGTTGAGTCTTCAACCTCCGTGGTAGCTTGATCCACATCTGTTGACACTCTTAACTACCATCTAACTCATGAGTTTCATCAAAACATCTACAACTTGGGCTACATGTACTTTTGAACGAAGATCAACAGAAAAGGTCCAAATGAGCTTTCAACTTTAAAACTAAGATATGTTGGGTCTTCAGCCTCCGTGGTAGCTTGATACACATCTGTTGACTCTCTCAACTGCCATCTAACTCATCTGTTTCATCAAAACATCTACATCTTCGGCTACAAGTTCTTTTTAACGAAGATCAATCGAAATGGTCCAAATGAGCTTTCAACTTTAAAACTAAGATATGTTGAGTCTTCAGCCTCCGTGGTAGCTTGATACACATCTGTTGACTCTCTCAACTGCCATCTAACTCATGTGTTTCATCAAAACATCTACATCTTCGGCTAGAAGTTCTTTTAACGAAGATCAATCGAAAAGGTCCAAATGAGCTTTCAACTTTTCAACCAGGATATCTTCAGTCTTCTGCCTCCGTGGGTGCTAGATACACATCTGTTGACTCTCTCAACTGCCATCTAACTCATGTGTTTCATCAAAACATCTACATCTCCGGCTAGAAGTTCTTTTTAACGAAGATCAATCGAAAAGGTCCAAATGAGCTTTCAACTTTAAAACCAAGATATGTTGAGTCTTCAGCCTCCGTGGGTGCTTGATACACATATGTTGACTCTCTCTGCTACCATCTAACTCATGTGTTTCATCAAAACATCTACATCTCCGGCTAGAAGTTCTTTTTAACGAAGATCAATCGAAAAGGTCTAAATGAGCTTTCAACTTTAAAACCAAGATATGTTGAGTCTCAGCCTCCGTGGTAGCATGATACAAATCTGTTGACACTCTTAACTACAATCTAACTCATGAGTTTCATCAAAACATCTACAACTTGGGCTACATGTTCTTTTGAATGAAGATCAACAGAAAAGGAACAAATGAGCTTTCAACTTTAAAACCAAGATATGTTGAGTCTTCAGCCTCCGTGGTAGCTTGAACACAACTGTTGACTCTCTCAACAGTCATCTAACTCATGTGTTTCATGAAAACATCTACATCTCTGGCTAGAAGTTCTTTTTAATGAAGATCAATCGAAAAGGTCCAAATGAGCCCTCAACTTTAAAACTATGATATGTTGAGTTTTCAGCCTCCGTGGTAGCTTGATACACATCTGTTGACTCTCTCTGCTACCATCTAACTCATGTGTTTCATCGAAACATCTACATCTCCGGCTAGAAGTTCTTTTTAACGTAGATCAATCGAAAAGGACTAAATGAGCTTTCAACTTTAAAACAAAGATATGTTGAGTCTCAGCCTCCGTGGTAGCTTGATACAAATCTGTTGACACTCTTAACTACAATCTAACTCATGAGTTTCATCAAAACATCTACAACTTGGGCTACATGTTCTTTTGAATGAAGATCAACAGAAAAGGAACAAATGAGCTTTCAACTTTAAAACCAAGATATGTTGAGTGTTCAGCCTCCGTGGTAGCTTGAACACATCTGTTGACTCTCTCAACTGCCATCTAACTCATGTGTTTCATGAAAACATCTACACCTCTGGCTACAAGTTCTTTTTAACGAAGATCAATCGAAAAGGTCCAAATGAGCTTTCAACTTTAAAACTAAGATATGTTGAGTCTTCAGCGTCCGTGGTAGCTTGATACACATCTGTTGACTCTCTCAACTGCCATCTAACTCATGTGTTTCATCAAAACATCTACATCTTCGGCTAGAAGTTCTTTTAACGAAGATCAATCGAAAAGGTCCAAATGAGCTTTCAACTTTTCAACCAGGATATCTTGAGTCTTCAGCCTCCGTGGGTTCTTGATCCACATCTGTTGACACTCTTAACTACCATCTAATTCATGAGTTTCATCAAAACTTCTACAACTTGGGCTACATGTTCTTTTGAACGAAGATCAACATAAAAGGTACAAATGAGCTTTCAACTTTAAAACCAAGATATGTTGAGTCTCAGCCTCCGTGGTAGCTTGATACAAATCTGTTGACACTCTTAACTACCATCTAACTCATGAGTTTCATCAAAACATCTACAACTTGGGCTACATGTTCTTTTCAATGAAGATCAACAGAAAAGGAACAAATGAGCTTTCAACTTTAAAACCAAGATATGTTGAGTCTTCAGCCTCCGTGGGTTCTTGATCCACATCTGTTGACACTCTCAACTACCATCTAACTCATGAGTTTCATCAAAACATCTACAACTTGTGCTACAAGTACTTTTGAACGAAGATCAACAGAAAAGGTACAAATGAGCTTTCAACTTTTAAACCAAGATATCTTGAGTCTTTAGCCTCCGTGGGTTCTTGATCCACATCTGTTGACACTCTTAACTACCATCTAACTCATGAGTTTCATCAAAACATCTACAACTTGGGCTACATGTACTTTTGAACGAAGATCAACAGAAAAGGTACAAATGAACTTTCAACTTTTAAACCAACATATCTTGAGTCTTCTGCCTCCGTGGGTTCTTGATCCACATCTGTTGACACTCTTAACTACCATCTAACTCATGAGTTTCATCAAAACATCTACAACTTGGGCTACATGTACTTTTGAACGAAGATCAACAGAAAAGGTACAAATGAGCTTTCAACTTTTAAACCAACATATCTTGAGTCTTCTGCCTCCGTGGGTGCTAGATACACATCTGTTGACTCTCTCAACTGCCATCTAACTCATGTGTTTCATCAAAACATCTACATCTCCGGCTAGAAGTTCTTTTTAACGAAGATCAATCGAAAAGGTCCAAATGAGCTTTCAACTTTTCAACCAGGATATCTTGAGTCTTCAGCCTCCGTGGGTTCTTGATCCACATCTGTTGACACTCTTAACTACCATCTAACTCATGAGTTTCATCAAAACATCTACAACTTGGGCTACATGTACTTTTGAACGAAGATCAACAGAAAAGGTACAAATGAACTTTCAACTTTTAAACCAACATATCTTGAGTCTTCTGCCTCCGTGGGTGCTAGATACACATCTGTTGACTCTCTCAACTGCCATCTAACTCATGTGTTTCATCAAAACATCTACATCTCCGGCTAGAAGTTCTTTTTAACGAAGATCAATCGAAAAGGTCCAAATGAGCTTTCAACTTTTCAACCAGGATATCTTGAGTCTTCAGCCTCCGTGGGTTCTTGATCCACATCTGTTGACACTCTTAACTACCATCTAACTCATGAGTTTCATCAAAACATCTACAACTTGGGCTACAAGTACTTTTGAACGAAGATTAACAGAAAAGGTAGAAATGAGCTTTCAACTTTAAAACCAAGATATGTTGAGTCTTCAGCCTCCATGGGTGCTAGATACACAAATGCTGACTCTATCAACTGCAATCAAACTCATGTGTTTCATCAAAACATCTACATCTCCGGCTACAAGTTCTTTTTAACGAAGATCAATCGAAAAGGTCCAAATGAGCTTTCAACTTTTCAACCAGGATATCTTGAGTCTTCAGCCTCCGTGGGTTCTTGATCCACATTTGTTGACACTCTTAACTACCATCTAACTCATGAGTTTCATCAAAACATCTACAACTTGGGCTACATGTACTTTTGAACGAAGATCAACAGAAAAGGTACAAATGAACTTTCAACTTTTAAACCAACATATCTTGAGTCTTCTGCCTCCGTGGGTTCTTGATCCACATCTGTTGACACTCTTAACTACCATCTAACTCATGAGTTTCATCAAAACATCTACAACTTGGGCTACATGTACTTTTGAACGAAGATCAACAAAAAAGGTACAAATGAACTTTCAACTTTTAAACCAACATATCTTGAGTCTTCTGCCTCCGTGGGTGCTAGATACACAACTGTTGACTCTGTCAACTGCAATCAAATTCATGTGTTTCATCAAAACATCTACATCTCCGGCTTGAAGTTCTTCTTTTCGAAGGCCAATCGAAAAGGTCCAAATGAGCTTTCATCTTTAAAACCAAGATATGTTGACTCTTCAGCCTCCGTGGGTGCTTCATCCACATATGTTGACTCTCAATGCTACCATATAACTCTTGTGTTTCATCGAAACATCTACATCTCCGGCTAGAAGTTCTTTTTAACGTAGAACAATCGAAAAGGACTAAATGAGCTTTCAACTTTAAAACAAAGATATGTTGAGTCTCAGCCTCCGTGGTAGCTTGATACAAATCTGTTGACACTCTTAACTACAATCTAACTCATGAGTTTCATCAAAACATCTACAACTTGGGCTACATGTTCTTTTGAATGAAGATCAACAGAAAAGGAACAAATGAGCTTTCAACTTTAAAACCAAGATATGTTGAGTCTTCAGCCTCCGTGGTAGCTTGATACACATCTGTTGACTCTCTCAACTGCCATCTAACTCATGTGTTTCATCAAAACATCTACATCTTCGGCTAGAAGTTCTTTTAACGAAGATCAATCGAAAAGGTCCAAATGAGCTTTCAAATTTTCAACCAGGATATCTTCATTCTTCAGCCTCAGTGGGTTCTTGATCCACATCTGTTGACACTCTTAACTACCATCTAACTCATGAGTTTCATCAAAACATCTACAACTTGGGCTACAAGTACTTTTGAACGAAGATCAACAGAAAAGGTACAAATGAGCTTTCAACTTTTAAACCAACATATCTTGAGTCTTCAGCCTCCGTGGGTGCTTGATACACATATGTTGACTCTCTCAACTACCTTCTAACTCATGTGTTTCATCAAAACATCTACATCTTGGGCTACAAGTACTTTTGAACGAAGATCAATCGAAAAGGTCCAAATGAGCTTTCAACTTTAAAACCAAGATATGTTGAGTCTTCAGCCTCCGTGGTAGCTTGATACACATCTGTTGACTCTCTCAACTGCCATCTAACTCATGTGTTTCATCAAAACATCTACATCTCTGGCTAGAAGATCTTTTTAACGAAGATCAATCGAAAAGGTCCAAATGTGCATTCAACTTTAAAACCAAGATATTTTGAGTCTTCAGCCTCCGTGGGTTCTTGATCCACAACTGTTGACACTCTTAACTACCATCTAACTCATGAGTTTCATCAAAACATCTACAACTTGGGCTACAAGTACTTTTGAACGAAGATCAACAGAAAAGGTACAAATGAGCTTTCAACTTTTAAACCAAGATATCTTGAGTCT
This sequence comes from Styphnolobium japonicum, assembly GCA_023212625.1. NCBI lineage: Eukaryota > Viridiplantae > Streptophyta > Magnoliopsida > Fabales > Fabaceae > Styphnolobium > Styphnolobium japonicum. The sequence goes on from JALBWW010000013.1 coordinate 17,027,462, forward strand.
TTAGCCTCCGTGGGTTCTTGATCCACATCTGTTGACACTCTTAACTACCATCTAACTCATGAGTTTCATCAAAACATCTACAACTTGGGCTACATGTACTTTTGAACGAAGATCAACAGAAAAGGTACAAATGAACTTTCAACTTTTAAACCAACATATCTTGAGTCTTCTGCCTCCGTGGGTGCTAGATACACAACTGTTGACTCTGTCACAATCGCAATCAAATTCATGTGTTTCATCAAAACATCTACATCTCAGCTAGAAGTTCTTTTTGACGAAGATCAATCGAAAAGGTCGAAATGAGCTTTCAACATTTCAACTAGGATATCTTGAGTCTTCAGCCTCCGTGGGTTCTTGATCCACATCTGTTGACGCTCTTAACTACCATCTAACTCATGAGTTTCATCAAAACATCTACAACTTGTTCTACAAGTACTTTTGAACGAAGATCGACAGAAAAGGTACAAATGAGCTTTCAACTTTTAAACCAACATATCTTGAGTCTTCTGCCTCCGTGGGTGCTAGATACACAACTGTTGACTCTGTCAACTGCAATCAAATTCATGTGTTTCATCGAAACATCTACATCTCCGGCTTGAAGTTCTTCTTATCGAAGATCAATCGAAAAGGTCCAAATGAGCTTTCAACTTTAAAACCAAGATATGTTGAGTCCTCAGCCTCCGTGGGTGCTTCATCCACATATGTTGACTTTCTCTGCTACCATCTAACTCATGTGTTTCATCTAAACATCTACATCTCCGGCTAGAAGTTCTTGTTAACGTACATCAATCGAAAAGGACTAAATGAGCTTTCAACTTTAAAACAAAGATATGTTGAGTCTCAGCCTCCGTGGTAGCTTGATACAAATCTGTTGACGCACTTAACTTCATTCTAATTCATGAGCTTCATGAAAACATCTACAACTTGGGCTACATGTTCTTTTGAACGAAGATAAACAGAAAAGGTACAAATGAACTTTCAACTTTTAAACCAACATATCTTGAGTCTTCTGCCTCCATGGGTGCTAGATACACAACTGTTGACTCTGTCAACTGCAATCAAATTCATGTGTTTCATCAAAACATCTACATCTCCGGCTAGAAGTTCTTTTTAACGCAGATCAATCGAAAAGGACCAAATGAGCTTTCAACTTTTCAACCAGGATATCTTGAGTCTTCAGCCTCCGTGGGTTCTTGATCCACATCTGTTGACACTCTTAACTACCATCTAACTCATGAGTTTCATCAAAACATCTACAACTTAGGCTACAAGTACTTTTGAACGAAGATTAACAGAAAAGGTAGAAATGAGCTTTCAACTTTTAAACCAACATATCTTGAGCCTTCTGCCTCCGTGGGTGCTAGATACACAACTGTTGACTCTGTCAACTGCAATCAAATTCATGTGTTTCATCAAAACATCTACATCTCCGGCTTGAAGTTCTTCTTATCGAAGGTCAATCGAAAAGGTCCAAATGAGCTTTCTACTTTAAAACCAAGATATGTTGAGTCTTCAGCCTCCGTGGGTGCTTCATCCACATATGTTGACTCTCTCTGCTACCATCTAACTCTTGTGTTTCATCGAAACATCTACATCTCCGGCTAGAAGTTCTTTTTAACGTAGATCAATCGAAAAGGACTAAATGAGCTTTCAACTTTAAAACAAAGATATGTTGAGTCTCAGCCTCCGTGGTAGCTTGATACAAATCTGTTGACACTCTTAACTACAATCTAACTCATGAGTTTCATCAAAACATCTACAACTTGGGCTACAAGTTCTTTTGAACGAAGATCAACAGAAAAGGAACAAATGAGCTTTCAACTTTAAAACCAAGATATGTTGAGTGTTCAGCCTCCGTGGTAGCTTGAACACACCTGTTGACTCTCTCAACTGCCATCTAACTCATGTGTTTCATGAAAGCATCTACATCTCTGGCTAGAAGTTCTTTTTAACGAAGATCAATCGAAAAGGTCCAAATGAGCTTTCAACTTTTCAACCAGGATATCTTGAGTCTTTAGCCTCCGTGGGTTCTTGATCCACATCTGTTGACACTCTTAACTACCATCTAACTCATGAGTTTCATCAAAACATCTACAACTTGGGCTACATGTACTTTTGAACGAAGATCAACAGAAAAGGTACAAATGAGCTTTCAACTTTTAAACCAAGATATCTTGAGTCTTTAGCCTCCGTGGGTTCTTGATCCACATCTGTTGACACTCTTAACTACCATCTAACTCATGAGTTTCATCAAAACATCTACAACTTGGGCTACATGTACTTTTGAACGAAGATCAACAGAAAAGGTACAAATGAACTTTCAACTTTTAAACCAACATATCTTGAGTCTTCTGCCTCCGTGGGTGCTAGATACACAACTGTTGACTCTGTCAACTGCAATCAAATTCATGTGTTTCATCAAAACATCTACATCTCCGGCTAGAAGTTCTTTTTAACGAAGATCAATCGAAAAGGTCCAAATGAGCTTTCAACTTTTCAACCAGGATATCTTGAGTCTTCAGCCTCCGTGGGTTCTTGATCCACATCTGTTGACACTCTTAACTACCATCTAACTCATGTGTTTCATCAAAACATCTACATCTCCGGCTAGAAGTTCTTTTTAACGTAGATCAATCGAAAAGGTCCAAATGAGCTTTCAACTTTTAAACCAACATATCTTGAGTCTTCTGCCTCCGTGGGTTCTTGATCCACATCTGTTGACACTCTTAACTACCATCTAACTCATGAGTTTCATCAAAACATCTACAACTTGGGCTACATGTACTTTTGAACGAAGATCAACAAAAAAGGTACAAATGAACTTTCAACTTTTAAACCAACATATCTTGAGTCTTCTGCCTCCGTGGGTGCTAGATACACAACTGTTGACTCTGTCAACTGCAATCTAACTCATGTGTTTCATCAAAACATCTACATCTTCGGCTAGAAGTTCTTTTAACGAAGATCAATCGAAAAGGTCCAAATGAGCTTTCAACTTTTCAACCAGGATATCTTCATTCTTCAGCCTCCGTGGGTTCTTGATCCACATCTGTTGACACTCTTAACTACCATCTAACTCATGAGTTTCATCAAAACATCTACAACTTGGGCTACATGTACTTTTGAACGAAGATCAACAGAAAAGGTACAAATGAACTTTCAACTTTTAAACCAACATATCTTGAGTCTTCTGCCTCCGTGGGTTCTTGATCCACATCTGTTGACACTCTTAACTACCATCTAACTCATGAGTTTCATCAAAACATCTACAACTTGGGCTACATGTACTTTTGAACGAAGATCAATAGAAAAGGTACAAATGAACTTTCAACTTTTAAACCAACATATCTTGAGTCTTCTGCCTCCGTGGGTGCTAGATACACAACTGTTGACTCTGTCAACTGCAATCAAATTCATGTGTTTCATCAAAACATCTACATCTCCGGCTAGAAGTTCTTTTTAACGCAGATCAATCGAAAAGGTCCAAATGAGCTTTCAACTTTTCAACCAGGATATCTTGAGTCTTCAGCCTCCGTGGGTTCTTGATCCACATCTGTTGACACTCTTAACTACCATCTAACTCATGAGTTTCACCAAAACATCTACAACTTAGGCTACAAGTACTTTTGAACGAAGATTAACAGAAAAGGTAGAAATGAGCTTTCAACTTTTAAACCAACATATGTTGAGTCTTCTGCCTCCGTGGGTGCTAGATACACAACTGTTGACTCTGTCAACTGCAATCAAATTCATGTGTTTCAGCAAAACATCTACATCTCCGGCTTGAAGTTCTTCTTGTCGAAGGTCAATCGAAAAGGTCCAAATGAGCTTTTTACTTTTAAACCAAGATATGTTGAGTCTTCAGCCTCCGTGGGTGCTTCATACACATATGTTGACTCTCTCTGCTACCATCTAACTCATGTGTTTCATCGAAACATCTACATCTCCGGCTAGAAGTTCTTTTTAACGTAGATCAATCGAAAAGGACTAAATGAGCTTTCAACTTTAAAACAAAGATATGTTGAGTCTCAGCCTCCGTGGTAGCTTGATACAAATCTGTTGACACTCTTAACTACAATCTAACTCATGAGTTTCATCAAATCATCTACAACTTGGGCTACAAGTTCTTTTGAACGAAGATCAACATAAAAGGAACAAATGAGCTTTCATTTTTAAAACCAAGATATGTTGAGTGTTCAGCCTCCGTGGTAGCTTGAACACATCTGTTGACTCTCTCAACTGCCATTTAAGTCAAGTGTTTCATGAAAACATCTACATCTCTGGCTAGAAGGTCTTTTTAACGAAGATCAATCGAAAAGGTCCAAATGAGCTTTCAACTTTTCAACCAGGATATCTTCATTCTTCAGCCTCCGTGGGTTCTTGATCCACATCTGTTGACACTCTTAACTACCATCTAACTCATGAGTTTCATCAAAACATCTACAACTTGGGCTACATGTACTTTTGAACGAAGATCAACAGAAAAGGTACAAATGAACTTTCAACTTTTAAACCAACATATCTTGAGTCTTCTGCCTCCGTGAGTGCTTGATACACATCTGTTGACTCTCACAACGGCCACCTAACTCATGTGTTTCATCAAAACATCTACATCTCTGGCTACAAGTTCTTTTTAACGCAGATCAATCGAAAAGGTCCAAATGAGCTTTCAACTTTTCAACCAAGATATCTTGAGTCTTCAGCCTCTGTGGTAGCTTGAACGCATCTGTTGACTCTCTCAACTGCCATCTAACTCATGAGTTTCATCAAAACATCTACAACTTGGGCTACAAGTTCTTTTGAACGAAGATCAACAGAAAAGGTACAAATGAGCTTTCAACTTTTAAACCAAGATATCTTGAGTCTTCAGCCTCCGTGGTAGCTTGATACACATCTGTTGACTCTCTCAACTGCCATCTAACTCATGTGTTTCATCAAAACATCTACATCTCTGGCTAGAAGTTCTTCTAAACGAAGATCAATCGAAAAGGACCAAATGAGCTTTCAACATTTAAACCAAGATATCTTGATTCATCACCCTCCGTGGGTTCTTGATCCACATCTGTTGACACTCTCAACTACCATCTAACTCATGAGTTTCGTAAAAACATCTACAGCTTGGGCTAAAAGTTCTTTTTATCGAAGATCAATAGAAAAGTTACAAATGATCTTTCAACTTTTAAACCTGGATATCTTGAGTCTTCAGCCTCCGTGGTTGCTTGTTACACATCTGTTGACACTCTCAACTACCATCTAACTCATGTGTTTCATCAAAACTTCTACAACTTGGGCTGCAAGTTCTTTTGAACGAAGATCAACAGAAAAGGTACAAATGAGCTTTCAACTTTTAAACCAAGATATCTTGAGTCTTCAGCCTCCGTGGGTGCTAGATACACATCAGTTGACTCTCTCAACTGCCATCTAACTCATGTGTTTCATCAAAACATCTACATCTCCGGCTAGAAGTTCTTTTTAATGAAGATCAATCGAAAAGGTCCAAATGAGCTTTCAACTTTTCAACCAGGATATCTTGAGTCTTCAGCCTCCGTGGGTCCTTGATCCACATCTGTTGACACTCTTAACTACCATCTAACTCATGAGTTTCATCAAAACATCTACAACTTTGGCTACAAGTTCTTTTTTACGAAGATCAATCGAAAAGGTCCAAATGAGCTTTCAACTTTTAAACCAACATATCTTGAGTCTTTAGCCTCCGTGGGTGCTAGATACACATCAGTTGACTCTCTCAACTGTCATCAAACTCATGTGTTTCATCAAAACATCTACATCTCCGGCTAGAAGTTCTTTTTAACGAAGATCAATCGAAAAGGTACAAATGAGCTTTCAACTTTTAAACCAAGACATCTTGAGTCTTCAGCCACCGTGGGTCCTTGATCCACATCTGTTGACTCTCTCAACTACCATCTAACTCATGTGTTTCATCAAAACATCTACATCTCCGGCTAGAAGTTCTTTTTAACGAAGATCAATCGAAAAGGTCCAAATGAGCTTTCAACTTTTCAACCAGGATATCTTGAGTCTTCAGCCTCCGTGGTAGCTTGATACAAATCTGTTGACACTCTTAACGACAAACTAACTCATGAGTTTCATCAAAACATCTACAACTTGGGCTACATGTTCTTTTGAACGAAGATCAACAGAAAAGGTCCAAATGAGCTTTCAACTTTAAAACCAAGATATGTTGAGTCTTCAGCCTCCGTGGTAGCTTGATACACATCTGTTGACTCTCTCAACTGCCATCTAACTCATCTGTTTCATCAAAACATCTACATCTCCGGCTAGAAGTTCTTTTTAACGAAGATCAATCGAAAAGGTCCAAATGAGCTTTCAACTTTAAAACCAAGATATGTTGAGTCTTCAGCCTCCGTGGGTTCTTGATACACATCTGTTGACTCTCTCAACTGCCATCTAACTCATCTGTTTCATCAAAACATCTACATCTCCGGCAAGAAGTTCTTTTTAACGAAGATCAATCGAAAAGGTCCAAATGAGCTTTCAACTTTACAACCAAGATATGTTGAATCTTCAGCCTCCGTGGGTGCTAGATACACATCTGTTGACTCTCTCAACTGCCATCTAACTCATGTGTTTCATCAAAACATCTACATCTCCGGCTAGAAGTTCTTTTTAACGAAGATCAATCGAAAAGGTCCAAATGAGCTTTCAACTTTAAAACCAAGATATGTTGAGTCTTCAGCCTCCGTGGGTGCTTCATACACATATGTTGACTCTCTCTGCTACCATCTAACTCATGTGTTTCATCAAAACATCTACATCTCCGGCTAGAAGTTCTTTTTAACGAAGATCAATCGAAAAGGTCCAAATGAGCTTTCAACTTTAAAACCAAGATATGTTGAGTCTTCAGCCTCCGTGGTAGCTTGATACACATCTGTTGACTCTCTCAACTGCGATCTAACTCATGAGTTTCATCAAAACATCTACAACTTGAGCTACAAGTTCTTTTGAACGAAGATCAATCGAAAAGGTCCAAATGAGCTTTCAACTTTAAAACCAAGATAAGTTGAGTCTTCAGCCTCCATGGGTGCTAGATACACATCTGTTGAGTCTCTCAACTGCCATCTAACTCATGTGTTTCATCAAAACATCTACATGTCCGGCTAGAAGTTCTTTTTAACGAAGATCAATCGAAAAGGTCCAAATGAGCTGTCAACTTGAAAACCAAGATATGTTGAGTCTTCAGCCTCCGTGGTAGCTTGATACACATCTGTTGACTCTCTCAACTGCCATCTAACTCATGTCTTTCTTCAAAACATCTACATCTTAGGCTAGAATTTCTTTTTAACGAAGATCAATCGAAAAGGTCCAAATGAGCTTTCAACTTTAAAAGTAAGATATGTTGAGTCGACAGCCTCTGTGGGTTCTTGATCCACATCTGTTGACTCTTTCAAATACCATCTAACTCATGAGTTTCATCAAAACATCTACATCTCCGGCTAGAAGTTCTTTTTAACGAAGATCAATCGAAAAGGTCCAAATGAGCTTTCAACTTTAAAACCAAGATATGTTGAGTCTTCAGCCTCCGTGGTAGCTTGATACACATCTGTTGACTCTCTCAACTGCCATCTAACTCATGTGTTTCATCAAAACATCTACATCTCCGGCTAGAAGTTCTTTTTAACGAAGATCAATCGAAAAGGTCCAAATGAGCTTTCAACTTTAAAACCAAGATATGTTGAGTCTTTAGCCTCCGTGGTAGCTTGATACTAATGTTGACTCTCTCAACTACCATCTAACTCATGTGTTTCATCAAAACATCTACATCTTGGGCTCGAAGTTCTTTTTCACGAAGATCAATCGAAAAGGTCCAAATGATATTTCAACTTTTAAATCTAGATATCTTGAGTCTTCAGCCTCTGTGGGTGCTAGATACACATCTGTTGACTCTCTCAACTGTCATCTAACTCATGTGTTTCATCAAAACATCTACATCTTCGGCTAGAAGTTCTTTTTAACGAAGATCAATCGAAAAGGTCCAAATGAGCTTTCAACTTTTCTACCAGGATATCTTGAGTCTTCAGCCTCCGTGGGTTCTTGATCCACATCTATTGACACTCTTAACTACCATCTAACTCATGAGTTTCATCAAAACATCTACAACTTGGGCTACAAGTTCTTTTGAACGAAGATCAACAGAAAAGGTACAAATGAGCTTTCAACTTTTAAACCAACATATCTTGAGTCTTACGCCTCCGTGGGTGCTAGATACACATCTGTTGACTCTTAACTACCATCTAACTCATGTGTTTCATCAAAACATCTACAACTTGGGCTACAAGTTCTTTTGAACGAAGATCAACAGAAAAGGTACAAATGAGCTTTCAACTTTTAAACCAAGATATCTTGAGTCTTCAGCCTCCGTGGGTGCTAGATACACATCTGTTGACTCTCTCAACTGCCATCTAACTCATGTGTTTCATCAAAACATCTACATCTCTGGCTAGAAGTTCTTTTTAACGAAGATCAATCGAAAAGGTCCAAATGAGCTTTCAACTTTAAAACCAAGATATCTTGAGTCTTCAGCCTCCGTGGTAACTTGATACAAATCTGTTGACACTCTTAACTACAATCTAACTCATGAGTTTCATCAAAACATCTACAACTTGGGCTACATGTTCTTTTGAACGAAGATCAACAGAAAAGGTACAAATGAGCTTTCTACTTTAAAACCAAGATATGTTGAGTCTTTAGCCTCCGTGGTAGCTTGATACACTTCTGTTGACTCTCAACTGCCATCTAACTCATGTGTTTCATCAAAACATCTACATCTCCGGCTAGAAGTTCTTTTTAACGAAGATCAATCGAAAAGGTCCAAATGAGCTTTCAACTTTAAAACTAAGATAAGTTGAGTCTTCAGCCTCCATAGGTGCTAGATACACATCTGTTGAGTCTCTCAACTGCCATCTAACTCATGTGTTTGATCAAAACATCTACATGTCCGGCTAGAAGTTCTTTTTAACGAAGATCAATCGAAATGGTCCAAATGAGCTGTCAACTTGAAAACCAAGATATGTTGAGTCTTCTGCCTCCGAGGGTGCTTGATACACATCTGTTGAAACTCTTAACCACCATCTAACTCATGAGTTTCATCAAACCATCTACAAATTGGGCTACAAGTTCTTTTGAACGAAGATCAACAGAAAAGGTCCAAATGAGCTTTCAACTTTAAAACTAAGATATGTTGAGTCTTCAGCTTCCGTGGTAGCTTGATACACATCTGTTGACTCTCTCAACTGCCATCTAACTCATGTGTTTCATCAAAACATCTACATCTCCGGCTAGAAGTTCTTTTTAACGAAGATCAATCGAAAAGGTCCAAATGAGCTTTCAACTTTAAAACCAAGATATGTTGAGTCTTCAGCCTCCGTGGGTGCTAGATACACATCTGTTGACTCTCTCAACTGCCATCTAACTCATGTGTTTCATCAAAACATCTACATGTCCGGCTAGAAGTTCTTTTTAACGAAGATCAATCGAAAAGGTCCAAATGAGCTTTCAACTTGAAAACCAAGATATGTTGAGTCTTCTGCCTCCGAGGGTGCTTGATACACATACGTTGACTCTCTCTACTGCCATCTAACTCATGTGTTTCATCAAAACTTCTACAACTTGGGCTGCAAGTTCTTTTGAACGAAGATCAACAGAAAAGGTACAAATGAGCTTTCAACTTTTAAACCAAGATATGTTGAGTCTTCAGCCTCCGTGGTTGCTTGATACACATATGTTGACTCTCTCAACTGCCATCTAACTCATGTGTTTCATCAAAACATCTACATCTCCGGCTAGAAGTTCTTTTAACGAAGATCAATCGAAAAGGTCTAAATGAGCTTTCAACTTTAAAACCAAGATATGTTGAGTCTTCAGCCTCCGTGGTAGCTTGATACACATCTGTTGACTCTCTCAACTGCCATCTAACTCATGTGTTTCATCAAAACATCTACATCTTCGGCTAGAAGTTCTTTTTAACGAAGATCAATCGAAAAGGTCCAAATGAGCTTTCAACTTTAAAACCAAGATATGTTGAGTCTTCAGCCTCCGTGGGTGCTAGATACACATCTGTTGACTCTCTCAACTGCCATCTAACTCATGTGTTTCATCAAAACATCTACATCTTCGGCTAGAAGTTCTTTTAACGAAGATCAATCGAAAAGGTCCAAATGAGCTTTCAACTTTTCAACCAGGATATCTTCATTCTTCAGCCTCCGTGGGTTCTTGATCCACATCTGTTGACACTCTTAACTACCATCTAACTCATGAGTTTCATCAAAACATCTACATCTCCGGCTAGAAGTTCTTTTTAACGTAGATCAATCGAAAAGGTCCAAATGAGCTTTCAACTTTTAAACCAACATATCTTGAGTCTTCAGCCTCCGTGGGTTCTTGATCCACATCTGTTGACACTCTTAACTACCATCTAACTCATGAGTTTCATCAAAACTTCTACAACTTGGGCTGCAAGTTCTTTTGAACGAAGATCAACAGAAAATGTACAAATGAGCTTTCAACTTTTAAACCAAGATATCTTGAGTCTTGACCTCCGTGGGTGCTAGATACACATCTGTTGACTCTCTCAACCGCCATCTAACTCATGTGTTTCATCAAAACATCTACATCTCCGGCTCGAAGTTCTTTTTAACGAAGATCAATCGAAAAGGGCCAAATGAGCTTTCAACTTTTCAACCCGGATATCTTCATTCTTCAGCCTCCGTGGGTTCTTGATCCACATCTGTTGACACTCTTAACTACAATCTAACTCATGACTTTCATCAAAACATCTACAACTTGGGCTACATGTTCTTTTGAACGAAGATCAACACAAAAGGAACAAATGAGCTTTCAACTTTTCAACCAGGATATGTTGAGTCTTCGCCTCCGTGGTAGCTTGATCCACATCTGTTGACACTCTTAACTACCATCTAACTCATGAGTTTCATCAAAACATCTACATCTCCGGCTAGAAGTTCTTTTTAACGTAGATCAATCGAAAAGGTCCAAATGAGCTTTCAACTTTAAAACTAAGATATGTTGAGTCTTGACTCCGTGGGTAGCTTGATACACATCTGTTGACTCTCTCAACTACCATCTAACTCATGTGTTTCATCAAAACATCTACATCTTCCGCTACAAGTTCTTTTAACGAAAATCAATCGAAAAGGTCCAAATTAGCTTTCAACATTAAAACCAACATATGTTGAGTCTTCGCCTCCGAGGGTGCTTGATACACATACGTTGACTCTCTCTACTGTCATCTAACTCATGTGTTTCATCAAAACTTCTACAACTTGGGCTGCAAGTTCTTTTGAACGAAGATCAACAGAAAAGGTACAAATGAGCTTTCAACTTTAAAACCAAGATATGTTGAGTCTTCAGCCCCCGTGGTAGCTTGATACACATCTGTTGACTCTCTCAACTGCCATCTAACTCATGTGTTTCATCAAAACATCTACATCTCCGGCTAGAAGTTCTTTTTAACGAAGATCAATCGAAAAGGTCCAAATGAGCTTTCAACTTTAAAACCAAGATATGTTGAGTCTTCAGCCTCCGTGGGTGCTAGATACACATCTGTTGACTCTCTCAACTGCCATCTAACTCATGTGTTTCATCAAAACTTCTACAACTTGGGCTGCAAGTTCTTTTGAACGAAGATCAACAGAAAAGGTACAAATGAGCTTTCAACTTTAAAACCAAGATATGTTGAGTCTTCAGCCTCCGTGGGAGCTAGATACACATCAGTTGACTCTCTCAACTGCCATCTAACTCATGTGTTTCATCAAAACATCTACATGTCCGGCTAGAAGTTCTTTTTAACGAAGATCAATCGAAAAGGTCCAAATGAGCTTTCAACTTTAAAATCAAGATATGTTGAGTCTTCAGCCTCCGTGGTTGCTTGATCCACATATGTTGACTCTCTCTGCTACTATCTAACTCATGTGTTTCATCAAAACATCTACATCTCCGGCTAGAAGTTCTTTTTAACGAAGATCAATCGAAAAGGTCCAAATGAGCTTTCAACTTTAAAATCAAGATATGTTGAGTCTTCAGCCTCCGTGGTAGCTTGATACACATCAGTTGAGTCTCTCAACTGCCATCTAACTCATGTGTTTGATCAAAACATCTACATCTCCGGCTAGAAGTTCTTTTTAACGAAGATCAATCGAAAAGGTCCAAATGAGCTTTCAACTTTAAATCCAAGATATGTTGAGTCTTCAGCCTCCGTGGGTGCTAGATACACATCTTTTGACTCTCTCAACTGCCATCTAACTCATGAGTTTCATCAAAACATCTACAACTCCGGCTAGAAGTTCTTTTTAACGAAGATCAATCGAAAAGGTCCAAATGAGCTTTCAACTTTTAGACCAAGATATCTTGAGTCTTCGCCTCCGTGGGTTCTTGATCCACATCTGTTGACACTCTTAACTACCATCTAACTCATGAGTTTCATCAAAACATCTTCAACTTAGGCTACAAGTTCTTTTGAACGAAGATCAACAGAAAAGGTACAAATGAGCTTTCAACATTTAAACCAAGATATCTTGAGTCTTCAGCCTCCGTGGGTGCTAGATACACATCTGTTGACTCTCTCAACTGCCATCTAACTCATGTGTTTCATCAAAACATCTACAACTTGGGCTACAAGTTCTTTTGAACGAAGATCAACAGAAAAGGTACAAATGAGCTTTCAACTTTTAAACCAAGATATCTTGAGTCTTCAGCCTCCGTGGGTGCTAGATACACATCAGTTGACTCTCTCAACTGCCATCTAACTCATGTGTTTCATCAAAACATCTACATCTCCGGCTAGAAGTTCTTTTTAACGAAGATCAATCGAAAAGGTCCAAATGAGCTTTCAACTTTTCAACCAGGATATCTTGAGTCTTCAGCCTCCGTGGGTCCTTGATCCACATCTGTTGACACTTTTAACTACCATCTAACTCATGAGTTTCATCAAAACATCTACAACTTGGGCTACATGTTCTTTTGATCGAAGATCAACTGAAATGGTACAAATGAGCTTTCAACTTTAAAACCAAGATATGTTGAGTGTTCAACCTCCGTGGTAGCTTGAAAACATTTGTTGACATTCTCAACTGCCATCTAACTCATGTGTTTCATCAAAACATCTACATCTCCGGCTAGAAGATCTTTCTATCGAAGATCAATCGAAAAGGTCCAAATGAGCTTTCAACTTTAAAACTAAGATATGTTGAGTCTTCAGCCTCCGTGGTAGCTTGATACACATCTGTTGACTCTCTCAACTGCCATCTAACTCATGTGTTTCATCAAAACATCTACATCTCCGGCTACAAGTTCTTTTTAACGAAGATCAATCGAAAAGGTCCAAATGAGCTTTCAACTTTAAAACCAACATATGTTGAGTATTCTGCCTCCGTGGGTGCTAGATACACATTTGTTGACACTCTTAACTACCATCCAACTCAAACATCTACAACTTGGGCTACAAGTTCTTTTGAACGAAGATCAATTGAAAAGGTCCAAATGAGCTTTCAACTTTAAAACCAAGATATGTTGAGTCTTCAGCCTCCGTGGTAGCTTGATACACATCTGTTGACTCTCTCAACTGCCATCTAACTCATGTGTTTCATCAAAACATCTACATCTCCGGCTCGAAGTTCTTTTTCACGAAGATCAATCGAAAAGGTCCAAATGAGCTTTCAACTTTAAAACCAAGATATGTTAAGTCTTCAGCCTCCGTGGGTGCTTGATACACATCTGTTGACTCTCTCAACTGCCATCTAACTCATGTGTTTCATAAAAGCATCTACATCTTCGGCTAGAAGTTCTTTTAACGAAGATCAATCGAAAAGGTCCAAATGAGCTTTCAACTTTTCAACCAGGATATCTTCATTCTTCACCCTCCGTGGGTTCTTGAACGCATCTGTTGACTCTCTCAACTGTCATCTAACTCATGTGTTTCATCAAAACATCTACATCGCCGGCTAGAAGTTCTTTTTAACGCAGATCAATCGAAAAGGACCAAATGAGCTTTCAACTTTTCAACCAGGATATCTTGAGTCTTCAGCCTCCATGGGTGCTTCATAGACATATGTTGACTCTCTCTGCTACCATCTAACTCATGTGTTTCATCGAAACATCTACATCTCCAGCTACAAGTTCTTCTTAACGAAGATCAATCGAAAAGGTCCAAATGAGCTTACAACTTTAAAACCAAGATATGTTGAGTCTTCGTCCCCCGTGGGTGCTAGATACACATCTGTTGACTCTCTCAACTACCATCTAACTCATGTGTTTCATCAAAACATCTACATCTTGGGCTAGAAGTTCTTTTTAACGAAGATCAATCGAAAGGTCCAAATGAGCTTTCAACTTTTCAACCAAGATATCTTGAGTCTTGACCTCCGTGGGTTCTTGATCCACATCTGTTGACACTCTTAACTACCATCTAACTCATGAGTTTCATCAAAACATCTTCAACTTAGGCTACAAGTTCTTTTGAACGAAGATCAACAGAAAAGGTCCAAATGAGCTTTCAACTTTTCAACCAGGATATCTTGAGTCTTCAGCCTCCGTGGGTTCTTGATCCACATCTGTTGACACTCTTAACTACCATCTAACTCATGAGTTTCATCAAAACATCTACAACTTGGGCTACAAGTTCTTTTGAACGAAGATCAACAGAAAAGGTACAAATGAGCTTTCAACTTCTAAACAAACATATGTTGAGTCTTCAGCCTCCGTGGTAGCTTGATCCACATCTGTTGACACTCTCATCTACCATCTAACTCATGTGTTTCATCAAAACATCTACATCTTCGGCTAGAAGTTCTTTTTAACGAAGATCAATCGAAAAGGTCCAAATGAGCTTTCAACTTTAAAACCAAGATATGTTAAGTCTTCAGCCTCCGTGGGTGCTAGATACACATCTGTTGACTCTCTCAACTGCCATCTAACTCATGTGTTTCATCAAAACATCTACATCTTCGGGTAGAAGTTCTTTTTAACGAAGATCAATCGAAAAGGTCCAAATGAGCTTTCAACTTTTAAACCAGGATATCTTGAGTCTTCAGCCTCCGTGGGTTCTTGATCCACATCTGTTGACACTCTTAACTACCATCTAACTCATGAGTTTCATCAAAACATCTTCAACTTAGGCTACAAGTTCTTTTGAACGAAGATCAACAGAAAAGGTCCAAATGAGCTTTCAACTTTTAAACCAAGATATGTTAAGTCTTGACCTCGTGGGTGCTTGATACACATATGTTGACTCTCTCTGCTACCATCTAACTCATGTGTTTCATCAAAACATCTACAATCTTGGCTACAAGTTCTTTTTGAACGATGATCAACAGAAAAGGTACAAATGAGCTTTCAACTTTTAAACCAAGATATCTTGAGTCTTCAGCCTCCGTGGGTGCTAGATACACCTCAGTTGACTCTCTCGACTGCCATCTAACTCATGTGTTTCATCAAAACATCTACATCTCCGGTTACAGGTTCTTTTTAACGAAGATCAATCGAAAAGGTCCAAATAAGCTTTCAACTTTAAAACCAAGATATGTTGAGTCTTGACCTCCCTGGGTTCTTGATACAAATCTGTTGACACTCTTAACTACAATCTAACTCATGACTTTCATCAAATCATCTACAACTTGGGCTACAAGTTCTTTTGAACGAAGATCAACATAAAAGGAACAAATGAGCTTTCATTTTTAAAACCAAGATATGTTGAGTGTTCAGCCTCCGTGGTAGCTTGAACACATCTGTTGACTCTCTCAACTGCCATTTAAGTCAAGTGTTTCATGAAAACATCTACATCTCTGGCTAGAAGGTCTTTTTAACGAAGATCAATCGAAAAGGTCCAAATGAGCTTTCAACTTTAAAACTAAGATATGTTGAGTCTTCAGCCTCCGTGGTAGCTTGATACACATCTGTTGACTCTCTCAAGCGCCATCTAACTCATGTGTTTCATCAAAACATCTACATCTCCACTACAAGTTCTTTTTAACGAAGATCAATCGAAAAGGTCCAAATGAGCTTTCAACTTTAAAACCAAGATATCTTGAGTCTTCGACCTCAGTGGGTTCTTGATACACATCTGTTGACTCTCTCAACTGCCATCTAACTCATGTGTTTCATCAAAACATCTACAACTTGGGCTAGAAGTTCTTTTTAACGGAGATCAATCGAAAAGGTCCAAATGAGCTTTCAACTTTAAAATCAAGATATGTTGAGTCTTCAGCCTCCGTGGTTGCTTGATCCACATATGTTGACTCTCTCAACTGCCATCTAACTCATGTGTTTCATCAAAACATCTACATGTCCGGCTAGAAGTTCTTTTTAACGAAGATCAATCGAAAAGGTCCAAATGAGCTTTCAACTTTAAAACCAAGATATGTTAAGTCTTCAGCCTCCGTGGGTGCTAGATACACATCTGTTGACTCTCTCAACTGCCATCTAACTCATGTGTTTCATCAAAACATCTTCAACTTAGGCTACAAGTTCTTTTGAACGAAGATCAACAGAAAAGGTACAAATGAGCTTTCAACTTTTAAACCAACATATCTTGAGTCTTCCGCCTCCGTGGGTGCTAGATACACATCTGTTGACTCTCTCAACCGCCATCTAACTCATGTGTTTCATCAAAACATCTACATCTCCGGCTCGAAGTTCTTTTTAACGAAGATCAATCGAAAAGGTCCAAATGAGCTTTCAACTTTTCAACCAGGATATCTTGAGTCTTTGACCTCCGTGGGTTCTTGATCCACATCTGTTGACACTCTTAACTACCATCTAACTCATGAGTTTCATCAAAACATCTACATCTCCGGCTAGAAGTTCTTTTTAACGTAGATCATTCGAAAAGGTCCAAATGAGCTTTCAACTTTAAAACCAAGATATGTTGAGTCTTCAGCCTCCGTGGGTGCTTGATACACATATGTTGACTCTCTCTGCTACCATCTAACTCATGTGTTTCATCAAACCATCTACAACTTGGGCTACAAGTTCTTTTGAACGAAGATCAACAGAAAAGGTACAAATGAGCTTTAAACTTTTAAACCAAGATATCTTGAGTCTTCAGCCTCCGTGGGTGCTAGATACACCTTAGTTGACTCTCTCAACTGCCATCTAACTCATGTGTTTCATCAAAACATCTACATCTCCGGCTACAAGTTCTTTTTAACGAAGATCAATCGAAAAGGTCCAAATGAGCTTTCAACTTTTCAACCAGGATATCTTGAGTCTTCAGCCTCCGTGGGTTCTTGATACAAATCTGTTGACACTCTTAACTACAATCTAACTCATGAGTTTCATCAAAACATCTACAACTTGGGCTACAAGTACTTTTGAACGAAGATCAACAGAAAAGGTACAAATGAGCTTTCAACTTTAAAACCAAGATATGTTGAGTGTTCAGCCTCCGTGGTAGCTTGAACGCATCTGTTGACTCTCTCAACTGCCATCTAACTCATGTGTTTCATCAAAACATCTACATCTCTGGCTAGAAGTTCTTTTTAACGAAGATCAATCGAAAAGGTCCAAATGAGCTTTCAACTTTAAAACCAAGATATGTTGAGTCTTCAGCCTCCGTGGTAGCTTGATACACATCTGTTGACTCTCTCAACTGCCATCTAACTCATGTGTTTCATCAAAACATCTACATCTCCGGCTAGAAGTTCTTTTTAACGAAGATCAATCGAAATGGTCCAAATGAGCTGTCAACTTGAAAACCAAGATATGTTGAGTCTTCTGCCTCCGAGGGTGCTTGATACACATCTGTTGACTCTCTCTACTGCCATCTAACTCATGTGTTTCATCAAAACATCTACATCTCCGGCTAGAAGTTCTTTTTAACGAAGATCAATCGAAAAGGTCCAAATGAGCTTTCAACTTTAAAACCAAGATATGTTGAGTCTTCAGCCTCCGTGGTTGCTTGATACACATATGTTGACTCTCTCTGCTACCATCTAACTCATGTGTTTCATCAAAACATCTACATCTCCGGCTAGAAGTTCTTTTTAACGCAGATCAATCGAAAAGGTCCAAATGAGCTTTCAACTTTAAAACCAAGATATGTTGAGTCTTCAGCCTCCGTGGTAGCTTGATACACATCTGTTGACTCTCTCAACTGCCATCTAACTCATGTGTTTCATCAAAACATCTACATCTTGGGCTAGAAGTTCTTTTTAACGAAGATCAATCGAAAAGGTCCAAATGAGCTTTCAACTTTAAAACCAAGATATGTTGAGTCTTCAGCCTCCGTGGGTGCTAGATACACATCTGTTGACTCTCTCAACTGCCATCTAACTCATGTGTTTCATCAAAACATCTACATCTCCGGTTACAGGTTCTTTTTAACGAAGATCAATCGAAAAGGTCCAAATGAGCTTTCAACTTTTCAACCAGGATATCTTGAGTCTTCAGCCTCCGTGGGTTCTTGATCCACATCTGTTGACACTCTTAACTACCATCTAACTCATGAGTTTCATCAAAACATCTACATCTCCGGCTAGAAGTTCTTTTTAACGTAGATCAATCGAAAAGGTCCAAATGAGCTTTCAACTTTTCAACCAGGATATCTTGAGTCTTCTGCCTCCGTGGGTGCTTGATATAAATCTGTTGACACTCTTAACTACAATCTAACTCATGAGTTTCATCAAAACATCTACAACTTGGGCTACATGTTCTTTTGAATGAAGATCAACAGAAAAGGAACAAATGAGCTTTCAACTTTAAAACCAAGATATGTTGAGTCTTCACCTCCGTGGTAGCTTGATACACATCTGTTGACTTCTCAACTACTATCTAACTCATGTGTTTCATCAAAACATCTACATCTCCGGCTAGAAGTTCTTTTTAACGAAGATCAATCGAAAAGGTCTAAATGAGCTTTCAACTTTAAAACCAAGATATGTTGAGTCTTCAGCCTCCGGGGTAGATTGATACACATCTGTTGACTCTCTCAACTGCCATTTAACTCATGTGTTTCATCAAAACATCTACATCTCCAGCAACAAGTTCTTCTTATCGAAGATCAATCGAAAAGGTCCAAATGAGCTTTCAACTTTAAAACCAAGATATGTTGAGTCTTCAGCGTCCGTGGGTGCTTGATCCACATCTGTTGACTCTCTCAACTACCATCTAACTCATGTGTTTCATCAAAACATATACATCAAAGGCTAGAAGTTCTTTTTAATTCAGATCAAACGAAAAGTTCCAAATAAGCTTTCTACTTTAAAACTAAGATATGTTGAGTCTTCAGCCTCCGTGGTTGCTTCATAGACATATGTTGACTCTCTCTGCTACCATCTAACTCATGTGTTTCATCGAAACATCTACATCTCCAGCTACAAGTTCTTCTTAACGAAGATCAATCGAAAAGGTCCAAATGAGCTTTCAACTTTAAAACCAAGATATGTTGAGTGTTCAGCCTCCGTGGTAGCTTGAACACATCTCTTGACTCTCCCAAGTGCCATCTAACTCATGTGTTTCATCAAAACATCTACATCTCCGGCTAGAAGTTCTTCTTAACGAAGATCAATCGAAAAGGTACAAATGAGCTTTCAACTTTTAAACCAAGATATGTTGAGTCTTCAGCCTCCGTGGGTGCTAGATACACATCTGTTGACTCTCTCAACTGCCATCTAACTCATGTGTTTCATCAAAACATCTACATCTCTGGCTAGAAGTTCTTTTTAACGAAGATCAATCGAAAAGGTCCAAATGAGCTTTCAACTTTTAAAACAAGATATGTTGAGTCTTCAGCCTCCGTGGGTTCTTGATCCACATCTGTTGACACTCTTAACTACCATCTAACTCATGAGTTTCATCAAAACATCTACATCTCCGGCTAGAAGTTCTTTTTAACGTACATCAATCGAAAAGGTCCAAATGAGCTTTCAACTTTAGAACCAAGATATCTTGAGTCTTGACCTCCGTGGGTTCTTGATATAAATCTGTTGACACTCTTAACTACGATCTAACTCATGAGTTTCATCAAAACATCTACAACTTGGGCTACATGTACTTTTGAACGAAGATCAACAGAAAAGGTCCAAATGAGCTTTCAACTTTAAAACTAAGATATGTTCGGTCTTCAGCCTCCGTGGTAGCTTGATACACATCTGTTGACTCTCTCAACTACCATCTAACTCATGTGTTTCATCAAAACATCTACATCTCTGGCTAGAAGGTCTTCTTAACGAAGATCAATCGAAAAGGTCCAAATGAGCTTTCAACTTTAAAACTAAGATATTTTGACTGTTCAGCCTCCGTGGTAGCTTGATACATATCTGTTGACTCTATCAACTGCCATCTAACTCATGTGTTTCATCAAAACATCTACATCTCCGCTACAAGTTCTTCTTAACGAAGATCAATCGAAAAGGTCCAAATGAGCTTTCAACTTTAAAACCAAGATATGTTGAGTCTTCGCCCTCGTGGGTGCTAGATACACATCTGTTGACTCTCTCAACTACCATCTAACTCATGTGTTTCATCAAAACATCTACAACTTGGGCTAGAAGTTCTTTTTAATGAAGATCAATTGAAAAGGTCCAAATGAGCTTTCTAAATTAAAACCAAGATATGTTGAGTCTTCACCTCCGTGGGTGCTTCATAGACATATGTTGACTCTCTTAACTACCATCTAACTCATGTGTTTCATCAAAACATCTACATCTCCGGCTAGAAGTTCTTTTTAACGTACATCAATCGAAATGGTACTAATGAGCTTTCAACTTTAAAACCAACATATGTTAAGTGTTCAGCCTCCGTGGGTGCTAGATACACATCTGTTGGCTCTCTCAACCGCCATCTCACTCATGTGTTTCATCAAAACATCTACATCTCTGGCTGGAGCATCTTTTTAACGAAGATCAATCGAAAAGGTCCAAATGAGCTTTCCACTTTTCAACCAGGATATCTTGAGTCTTCAGCCTCCGTGGGTTCTTGATCCACATCTATTGACACTCTTAACTACCATCTAACTCATGAGTTTCATCAAAGCATCTACAACTTAGGCTAGAAGTTATTTTTTACAAAGATCAATCGAAAAGGTCCGAATGAGCTTTCAACTTTAAAACCAAGATATGTTGAGTCTTCGACCTCCAGTGGGTAGCTGATGATACATACGTTGACTCTCTCAACTACCATCTAAGTCATGTGTTTCTTCAAAACTTCTACAACTGGGGCTGCAAGTTCTTTTGAACGATGATCAACAGGAAAGGCACAAATGAGCTTTCAACTTTTAAACCAAGATATCATGAGTCTTCAGCCTCCGTGGGTGCTAGATACACTTCAAATGACTCTCTCAACTACCATCTAACTCATGTGTTTCATCAAAACAACTACATCTCCAGTTACAGGTTCTTTTTAACGAAAATCAATCGAAAAGGTCCAAATGAGCTTTCAACTTTTCAACCAGGATATCTTGAGTCTTCAGGCTCCGTGTGTTCTTGATCGACATCTATTGACACTCTTAACTACCATCTAACTCATGAGTTTCATCAAAACATCTTCAACTTAGACTACAAGTACTTTTGAACGAAGATCAACAGAAAAGGTACAAATGAGCTTTCAACTTTTAAATCAAGATATCTTGAGTCTTCAGCCTCCGTGGGTGCTAGATACACCTCAGTTGACTCTCTCAACTGCCATCTAACTCACGTGTTTCATCAAAACATCTACATCTCCAGTTACAGGTTCTTTTTAACGAAGATCAATCGAAAAGGTCCAAATGAGCTTTCAACTTTTCAACCAGGATATCTTGAGTCTTCAGGCTCTGTTGACACTCTTAACTACCATCTAACTCATGAGTTTCATCAAAACATCTACAACTTGGGCTACATGTTCTTTTGCTCGAAGATCAACATAAAAGGAACAAATGAGCTTTCATTTTTAAAACCAAGATATGTTGATTGTTCAGCCTTCGTGGTAGCTTGAACACATCTGTTGACTCTCTCAACTGCCATTTAACTCATGTGTCTCATGAAAACATCTACATCTCTGGCTAGAAGGTCTTTTTAACGAAGATCAATCGAAAAGGTCCAAATGAGATTTCAACTTTAAAACTAAGATATGTTGAGTCTTCAGCCTCCGTGGTAGCTTGATACACATCTGTTGACTCTCTCAACTGCCATCTAACTCATGTGTTTCATCAAAACATCTACATCTTCGGCTAGAAGTTCTTTTAACGAAGATCAATCGAAAAGGTCCAAATGAGCTTTCAACTTTTCAACCAGGATATCTTCATTCTTCAGCCTCCGTGGGTTCTTGATCCACATCTGTTGACACTCTTAACTACCATCTAACTCATGAGTTTCATCAAAACATCTACAACTTGGGCTACATGTACTTTTGAACGAAGATCAACAAAAAAGGTACAAATGAACTTTCAACTTTTAAACCAACATATCTTGAGTCTTCTGCCTCCGTGGGTTCTTGATCCACATCTGTTGACACTCTTAACTACCATCTAACTCATGAGTTTCATCAAAACATCTACAACTTGGGCTACATGTACTTTTGAACGAAGATCAACAGAAAAGGTACAAATGAACTTTCAACTTTTAAACCAACATATCTTGAGTCTTCTGCCTCCGTGGGTGCTAGATACACAACTGTTGACTCTGTCAACTGCAATCAAATTCATGTGTTTCATCAAAACATCTACATC